>JAJHZJ010000733.1:4058383-4442396 GCA_023548195.1 Bettongia penicillata ogilbyi
ATTTAACAAAATAAATGAAAATACAATAGAGTATAGATAACATTGACCGTGATTTTTCTAAGTCGACTTAGACTGGCAGTAGTTTCTAGCGTCCCCCCTTTCTATTTGAATTTGATATCATTATTCTAGAGAGTAATCTTGTTCAAGTATGGGTTGTGCTAGATGCCATTTGAGGACCCTATCAATTGTGATTTCATGACTACTAGCTTCAAAATAGAAGTTCTTCACCTTTTTTGAAATCAATGACCCTCTTGACAGTCTAGTAAAGCCTATGGACTCCTCAGAATAATTATTATAAGTTCATAAAATCAATAGGATCACAAAGGAAAACAATTCTGTTTGTAACCAGGGGCTCTGGGTCTATTTGCATAAGATTCTGTTCTGAGGTGATGTGTGAGAAAAAATTGACTAGAGCTTGAGAGAAGAGACATCTTATTCTTCTGGCTTCTTGGTTTGAGAGAAAAGATTCTCTTTAGGGAAAGATCTCTAAAGGGAGAGAAAGACTCTGGGAAAAAGATAACATGTAGAGGAGCCAATACCTCAATCATGTCCCTATCCTGAGCTTACTACACCAGCGGCTGTGGGGAATTTCCTCTTGGGTGAGATCTGGGAGTCTCTTGTTTGAACTAAGAAAACTCACTCCCAGAAAGTTCATTCACTTTATGTATACTCATCTGTATACCTTCTCTATTTTCTTTCTACTATCACCTTGGATAAATGGGTTTATTTCCTATTCATTATCTGTGGTATTTGTGTAACTGGAATTTGGTAAGAAAGAAGTCAAGTCTTGGGACAATCCTTCCCCAGTGATCAGGAGCATAGCTTGAACATTAAACTTATTTCTCTTAGTTAATAAAACACCATGTGGTAGGCCAGAGAGATATAATTCTAGCCCAATACCCCCTTTCTCTGAGGAAAGCAGATTGCCAGCCTCCAGCACCAGTCTCTTGTTTCCCCTCATGGTAGGAATCAAAGTCTCCCTTGAAGAAGGATATGCACAGGAAACTCTAAAATTCATGCTTCCCTGTGAGCCACTTCTAGGCAGACCCACATGACCATATGGAATCCATTTAAACTTCTTAAATTTAAAAAAATCTTAAACATCTTACATTTTGAAATGTAGTTATAAAATTTTTGTAGGTTTATGGATCCCAAATTAAGAATCCCTAGGAGCCTTGCTCTAAGGCAAAGTGTAAGCATGCTGTGACACACAATCCAGAGAGACATTTCATTACTATGTCATGAAACACCAACCTAAAGACAAAGAAAGAAAGGTGGGTCAAGAAGTTCATATAATTTAGGATAGACAAAAGATAAAGAATGTCTCCGAAAGATCAATCAAGCCACAGATCCATTTTATGGGAAAGGAAACTGAGAAATAGAAAATGAGTCACCCAATCTGTCAGTAGGATAGAGTTAGAATTCATACTCCAAACTTCCTCAGCCCTTCCAGAGCAACCTTACTGTTTATGTTAGAAAACAAAAACACCACACAAACACACACACACACACATCCCTGAGACAACTCTATATGTGTGAAAGATCAGGTGCAAAGACTAGTAAAAATGATTCAAAAGCATTTTAAATGCAATATAACCTTGATAATTCAAAATAATTAGGCCATTTTGATATTAAACAATTCTAATTATTGAATACTTTTTGAAGAATTAAATTTTACTTAGCCTAATTAAATTTTAGAAGTTAGTGCCTAACAACCAACCAACATAACCAAAATATGCTACCAAATAGACATGCCTGTTTAAGTAGTAAGATAGAAATGATATAAAACTAATCTGTGTTCTATGTTACTAAATAGGGTTTTTTAACATTAATTGGGACTTCTAAAGCATTTTAAAACATTAATCCATTTCAACAATAATATTGGTTAATGTGACTGAGATTTAATTGCATCAATTAGTCTTAGGCCTGTTAAATAGAAAACAAGGTCACTTGTAAAGATATTGCACACATTAATCTGCTAATCAACCTTTATATGTTTCCCTACAATAATAACAAAGGTATTTCCTCTCTGAATTATCAAAAAGCTCTTCATTAATGCACAAAATCCTTCTATTCCTTTAATTATATTTGGGCTTTGATTACATGAGTAATATGAAGCGGGTAATTGAAACATGTAGTAGATAACATGAGCCAAAAAAGTACTTTCTCCAGAAGCATATTGATAATGAAAGTTAAAATGATCTTTCTAGATTGTTATTCCTATATCTAGACAAATTCTTGACTTCCCTCTCAATGTGTTTAGTTATCTCCTGAGACTCAGATCAGCAGTTTCAAATAATAAAATATCTCTTTATTTGTAATATTGGTTGAAATTGACGAGAACAGAAAATAGCAAAGCTGACTTAAGTACTGACTCAAAAATCATAATGAGGGGAAGGTAAATGTTTATTTTATTCATCTTTATGATATAAAGAAAGAAAGCAGTCACATTATTGACATCTGCCACTGATACTAAACTGTTAAATAATAAGAACAGAATAAACAGGAAAAAAAAAACAGATTTATGGGTCAGAAATAGAAGGATAAGATCACACTGAACAATGCAAACCCAAAACCCACTCTTTTCTTGTTGCCCAATGGTAATTGCTTTTTTTTTAAGTCAGACTTACCAAGTAATAGAAGAACAATGATGAGCCACAGCCCCAAAGTAGAAGTCATCTTCCCAAGAGATCTCACTTTCATATTTGTTCTCTTCCTTCTTCCCCTTACTGTCTTTTTTACCCTAACCCTAACTGAGACCAAACTGCACCTAATTGTAGATACGGTCTTTCCTGTTCTGCTCCATCTTCCCTAGCTTGGATCATACCAAGTCATCATTATTGATGAATTCTTTTGTTCATCTTCTCTCTTCTTGCGTTTTTCACTTATAGGCAACCTCAGATGAAACATATCCTGTGTGTAATTTGTCTGGGGTGATGGTTGACAGAGTAGATTTCCTGGGTAGTACTTTCTATCTATTCACTCGCTTTCTATTTCAGACATGAAAAATATAAAATATTTAACCCAGAATAACATTAAAGCAAGATTATGTACCTACTTCCAGCAGAGACTTTTGAGTTATTTTAGCCACAAAGAAAGTTTAAGAATTTTCAAAACTTTTTTATATTCTAAGTAAGTAAGGCTGGTCTGTTCATGTGACTTTTTCATGTGAACAGTTTTCTTTCATTTGTTTTTATGATTATCAACAAATAACACTGATGTGTTCAATTCAATAAACATAATGTTAAAGGCCTGTTCTGTGTGAAGCACCATGTTAAGCATTAGTTAGTCCCTTCTGTCAAAGAGATTATATTCTTCTATACTCTCAAAGCTAATTAGTAATACTCATGATCAATAATTGAGACAATCTTGGTACTGCAAGTGGTACAACAATTAATAAAACAGGGAATACCTAGCCAGAAAACAATTGAGGCCCAACGCAGAGAGAGCAGTGATGTAACCATAGTTAGTATATCTTTTCCCCCTTAACAGTAAAACATGGAAAAGAACAAGGAAGAGAGATCCTACCATGAGTTAACAACTACAGATTCTGTTACAATTTGTTGGGTTTCATTCATGATTCACTGGAGCTCAAAAATATTTGTAACAATTTCGCCTGACCTACTAATGTAAGAACAACAGACTTGATGAATAAGAGGACAGACTCTTCCATGAGCGGCAATGAGAATATCCAACACAAGCACTGACTTCTATCTGGAGGGAGGAGAAAGCGTTGGAGGTGTCAGAGATACCCAGAGTTGTTTCTTGAGCTAGTTTCTCAATTTCTGCAGAAATATTTCTGATTGACATAATTACTTGGAACATCCTAATGCTTGGGAATAAAGTGAAAAGAACTTCTTCACTTAGAGTAGAATCCTTTGTAGAATTCAGAGCTACTCTTGTGATGGTGCCACCAAGCTCCCCAATTTCTATTAGCTCCTCTTCCTGTTAGACCTACGGAGTGGTTTCTGAATTAGACTGGGATTGGTGGGGCTACATAAGCAATTTCACATGTCTCACAGCATCCTGGTTGAAGAGAGGAGGAAGCTGATCCAGTTCATATATAAAATTGACCTGTGGTCACTAGTAACCATGGTAACTCTCTGATGTCTTCGGGAAGCATAGTAAGGGTTAAAAAAGAAAACATCCTGTTTGTGATACTAGTAGTGCTAGTAACATTATAAAGGCAGGTTGTAGCACAGAGAAGATAGACAGCTAGGTGGCCCAGGGGGTGGATCCCCAGGCCAAGAGTCAGAAAGTCTCCTCTTCCTAAATCCAAATCTGGCCTCAGATACTTACTAGCTATGTGACCCTGGACAAGTCACTTAATCCTATTTGCCTCAGTTTTCTCATCTGTAAAATGAACTGGAAAAAGAAATGGCATTTTGCCCTTTGGGTTCGTCTATTTTTAAGGCATTATTTTCTTCAGCACATTTTTTTTGTCCCCTTTACCAAGCTGTTGACTCATTTTTCATGATTTTCTTGCATCACTCTCATGTATCTTACCAATTTTTTCTCTATTTCTCTTACTTGATTTTCAGAATCCTTTTTGAACTTCTTCCAAGACCTGCATTCAATTCATATTTTTCTTGAAGGTTTTGGATGTAGGAGCTTTGACTGTGTTGTCTTCTTCTGGCTGTATGTTTATAATTTCTTTGTCACCAAAATAAGATTCTATAGACTGATTTTTTCCCACTGTTTGCTCATTTTCTCAGACAATTATTTGACTGTTTAGTTCTTTGTGAAGGTAGAACTCTGCTTCCAGTTGAAGGGTGTGCTGTCCCAAACTTCAGGGGGTTTGCGCAGCTGTTTTCAGAGATATTTCTAAAGGACCTGTAAGTTTTCGCTTCTTCCAAGGTGATATGCTCAAAGGAGAGGTATTTACTCCTCTCCTGGTCTATGCTCTAGTCTGTGAGTGACCGCAAGTACTCTTTTCTGCCTTGGAACTGTGAGGAGGATTTCCTTTCCATCCCCACCACTGGCTCTGCCAGGCCAGCGCTCCTCCTCACCCCAGGACTGCAACCTAGATCCAGACCCAGGCAAGGCAAGAGAATCTTGCCTCAGAACCACCAAAGAGATCTCAGCAACCCCCCTCTGGACCTAGGGGTCAATGAATTTGAAGTCAATTCCTGGGGAAATTATTGAATGGGACCTCAAAGAGATGGCTGGCCAACATCTAGAAAAAGTGATGATTTCAAAGAGTCAGCCTGGCTTCGTCAAGAGCAAGTCACACCAGACTAACTGAAGAAGTATAGACTAGGCAGTGACACATTTAGATGAAATCAGAACTAGTTAGAAGGCTGGGCTCAAATAGTAGTTGTTAATGGTCCTATGTCAAGAAGGCAAGTGGTTTCCAGTGGAATACCCCATTGATATGTACTTGACCCTGTGCCGTTCAACCATTTTATGAATGAGGTTGATAAAGATATCTTTGACAAGTTCATCAAATTTCCAGATGACAAAAGCTGGAAGGGAGAGCTAAACACTAAAGACAGAGTTAGGATCCAAATGAGATTATGACAGGCTAGAGCACTGGGATGAACCTACTAAGATGAAATAAAATCTTATACTTGGATACTCTCCAAAAAATCATCTTTGCAACTGATCATTATTGTTGTTCTGAAAAGATCTGAGAGTTTTAGTGGATTGCAAAGTCCATTTGAGTCAATAACATGAAAGCTAAAAATAAACCAACAAAACCAATTCAACCTCTGTCTTCAGTGAAAGACATAGCTGCCTGCAACAGGAAGGTGTCAGTCCTACTGCGCTCCGTCCTGGCTCACATCGCATCTGAAGTACTGTGTCCAATTCTCACCATTTAAGAGGGACATGACTGACCTGTGGAGTATTCAGAAGAAGGCAAATCGGATAGTAAAAGGACTTGGGTTCATGTCATATGAAGATTCATGGGAGGATACAGGCATATTTAGCTTGGAGAAGATTTAAAAAGGGATATAAATAGCTAGATTATAATAGTAGAATGGTTGTTATAGGGAGAAGGGATTAGACTTGTTTTGTTTTCCCTCAGATATCAATAGATGGAAGTTGCAAAGAGACATATTTAGACTTAACATCAAGAAGAATTTTCTAACAATTAGAGTCATCCAAAAGTGGAAGGAAATACCTCAACATGTAACATAAGTGAGATCAATAAGACTTGGAAATGAATTAGATATGGAAAGTAAGGAATAGGGAAGAGTCAAGGATGTTTCCAACTGGACGAAATGAAAAAACATGAAGCCTTCAACAGAAAGAGGGAAGTTTGGAAAACTTCTAATTGGAAATATCTGGAAGAAGTTTGATAAAATGAGACCGGAGCTTAAGAAAAAGATTAAGTCTAGGTTTATAGATTTGGAAGTCTTTGAATAGGAATGATAATTTAACCCATGAAAGCTAATTATATCAGAGAGAGGTGGTGAGAAAGAAAGAGAGAATAGAGAGTATCCCAAAAGAGTTCTTGGGGGCACAGTTGGGAACTGGACTTGGATAAAGGTCCAGTAATAGAAACTGAGGAAGGAAATCAAGAAACAGAAGTGTCACAAAAGCCACAAGAGGAGAAAATATATAGGATAATATATTCATCTACAGTATGGAAACTGCAGATAGGTCAGGAATAATGAGGACTAAGGAAAGGTCACCATTTTTAGCAATTAAAACACCATTGACAACCTTGGAGAGAACAGTTTTAGGCAAGACTTAGGGTTGCAAGACAGATTTCAAGGAGGTAAAAAGTAAATAGGGACTGAGAAAGTGGAACCAATGAGTAGAGAAGGCTTCTTCTAGGAGAAAAACAGTATGGAACAATAGCTCAAGAGAATGCATTATACTTATGATGCTTCGCTGGATAGTGCTGTGAATATCACTGATTAAGACGGAGAGAGCAAAATAAGTGCAAATCATTTTCTTAGCAAGGGTAGCAGTTGCACAATTAATTGAATACAAAGCCCCTCAGTAGGCACAGGGATCCTAATTGATAGATAACAAAGCTTTCTTATAGTTAATAATGAGGAATAAATTAGGTTATGTAAGCTTGAGCAATAAGGGCATTTATTCTTTCTGATTGACCAAAGTATGACAGAATCAAAGGGTGCTAATAACAAATTGTACCATTATTTCCCATAACATTTTGCAGCTAGTGCTATCTGATTTGCTGAAATCATATGAGCAAAGCTTTTACAAGAATATAAAACTTTAAGTCACAAAATGGATGTTGTTCACAGCACAGAGTTGGTTTGGTTCTTTCAGAAATTTATTAAGAAAATAAAACAAACACAGTCCCTTCTTACAGCAAACTTGCTCAGGCAGTATTGATGTGGAAAAAGAAAAGTTACATTCAATTACACAGATCACTATGCAATTCTCCATTTAATTTATGTCAGATGCTTCTTGCTCAGAAGCCCTTTATTCTGTCTCGTTCTCTTAATTCTGTTTCTATCTAATGAAGGACTTCAGATAAAATACCTTCCTTTGATCCTGTGACATATCTGTGTGTGTGTGTGTGTGTATTTCCTATGTGAACTGCAGAACTTCAGGTAGGTGAACTGTCGAATTAATCTCCATTAATCTGTTCATTATTTCTCTTCAGACAATATTATGAACAAACAATAATGTATTTGTCTCTAGATATGCCAAGTGGCACACAGAAGATTTCAACTATTCTGGTAGGAATATAGGACTTTATAAGGAAATACTCTGTAGTGAGCCAACCAGAAGAACTAAGGTCAAGGTTGGAAAACCTTGTACTATGTTTTCTTTCATAACATGATTACTATGAAAATGTTTTGCACGACTACTCATGTATAACCTATACAGAATTCCTTGCCTTCTCAATGAGGGAGGTGGGGAAGGAGGAAAGGAAAGAATTTGGAGCTCAGCTTAGCTAAGCACCTCACAATTGCTATCTCCTTTGATCCTCAAAAGGACAGACATATAGAAGCTGATATTTTAAGTTGAATCTATAATTCTAAAAATTAAATTTTCTGAAATGCCCTTTTTATCACATCACTCTCCTGCTCAAAATATACCTGTTTCTTCTGATATCAGCTTAGAAGGAATGAATGAATGAAAAGGATTTGTTAAAAACTAACAAGTTACTATATTAATTGCTGTTGTTGTTATAGCTAGCATTTCCGTAGCACTTTAAGGTTTAAGGGAAAATTGTTGAGCATTTACTATATGCCAGGTGCTGACGACACAAATAGAAATAGAAGAAAGCTTCTACTCTCAAGGACCTCTCCTCTAATTGGGGAAAACAGCACTTAAAGGAGAGTTATTCAGCTAAAGAGTGAATGGAAATGCCCAAAGGGATGTCTTAGTGGAGTAGCTACAAGCAGGGATATACTGGTAAATGCTTAACAACCAATTCACCAGAGGAGGGAGAAGGAAAAAAAATAACTTAGACACACTTCTTTTTTCCTTTTTAAAAATTTTAGTATTTTTCCCCAATTACATGTAAAAGCAATTTTTAACTCTCATTTTAAAACCTTGAGTACCAAATTCTCCCCTTTCCTCCCTCCCCACCAAGTTCATTGAGATGACAAGCTACTCTATATAGGTTGTACATGTGTAGTCATGCAAAACATATTTCCATATTAATCATATTGTGAAAGAAAACAGATCAATAAAAATTTTTAAGAAAAATAAAGTAAAAATAGTATGCTTCAATCTGTATTCAAACACCATCAATTCTTTCTCTGGGGATGGATGGCATTTTTCATCATAAGTCCTTCAGAGTTGTCTTGGATCATTGTATTGCTGAGAACAGTGAACTCATTCACAGCTGATCATCTTACAATATTGCTGTTACTTTCTACATGTACATTTCATTTTGTGTAAGTTCATGTAAGTCTTTGCAGGTTTTCCTGAGCACATCCTGTTCATCATTTCTTATTGCACAATAGTATTCCATTGCAATCACATGGCACAATTCGTTTGACCATTCCCCAATTGATGGGCATCCTCCTAATTTCCGACTCCCTGCCATCAGAAAACAGTTCCTAAAAATATTTCTGTACATGTAGGTCATTTTCCCTTTTGTTTTTTATTTCTTTTTGGATACAGATCTAGGAGTGGCTCTGTTAGGTCAAAGGGTCTGCAAGGTTTTATAGCCCTTTGGGTATAGCTCCAAATTGCACTAAAGAATAGTTGAATCAGTTCACAACTTCACTAACAGCATGTTAATGTATCATTTTTCCCACATCCTCTCCAACATTTGTCATTCTCTTTTTCTGTCTTATTAGCCAGTCTAATAGGTAGGATGTAGTACCTCAGAACTGCTTCAGTTTGTATTCCTCCAATCAATAGTAATTTAGAGCACCTTTTCATATGACTATAGATAGCTTTGATTACTTCATCTGAAAACTGTTCATATCTATTGATCATTTATAATTTTTTATGAATTTGACTCAGTTCTCAGTAGTTCAGAAATGAGACCTTTATCAGAGTAACTTGCTTCAAAGTTTTTTCACAGTTATGATTGCTAAGTGTATTTCCCTCCATCCAATATTTCCCACCCCTATTTATTCTATTCTCTCTGTCCTTTCACCCCATCCCTCCTCAAAAGTTTTTTGCTTCTGACTACTGCCTACCCTAATCTGTCTGCTCTTCCATGAACCTTTCTCCCACCTTTTCTTATTCCCTTACACTCCTACTTTCCTGAAGGGTAAGATAAATTTTTATACCCAACTGAGCATTTCTCTTATTCCCTCTTTGAGCCAGTTCTGATAAGAGTAAGGTTCACTCACCCTTTTGACCTCCCCCATCTTCTTCTCCACTATAAAAGCTTTTTCTTACCTCCTCTTATGTGAGATAATTTACCCCATTATACCCCTCCCTTTCCCTTTCTATCAGTGTATTCCTCTTTCTCATCTCCTAGTTTTATTTTTTTAGATATCATCCCTTAATATTCAACTCACACCTGTGCCTTCTGTCTATAAATACTCTTAACTTCCCTAATAATGAGGAAGTTTTAAGAGTCACAGGTATGATCTTCCTATGCAGGGATGTAAACAGTTTAACCTTATTAAATCCCTTATGATTTCCATTTCTTGTTTGCCTTTTTATGCTTCTCTTGAGCCTTGAATTTGAAAGTCAAATTTTCTGTTCAGCTCTGGTCTTTTCATGAAGAATGCTTGAAAGTCCTCTATTTCATTAAATATCCATATTCCCCCTTGAAGGATTATGCTCAGTTTTGCTGAGTAGGTGATTATTAGCTATAATCCTAACTCCTTTGCCCTCCAAAATATCATATTTCAAGCCCTCTAATCTTTTAATGTAATTGCTAAATCTTGTGTTATCCTGACTGTAGTTCCATGGTACTTGAATCACTTCTCTCTGGTTGCATGCAACATTCTCACCTTTACCAACAAGCTCTATAATTTGGCTATAATATTCCTCAGGATTTTCATTTTGGGATTTTTCAGCATGTGGTCGTGGATTCTTTCAATTTCTACTTTGCTTTCTGGATCTAGGGCAGTTTTCCCTGAAAAGTTTTTGAAAGATTATATCTATAGTCTTTTTTGGCCATGGCTTTCAGGTAGTCCAATAAATTTTAAATTATCTCTCCTGGATTTATGTTCCACGTCAGTTGTTTTTCCAATGCGATGTTTCATATTGTCTTCTATTATTCTTTTCATTTTTTGAGTTTCACTTAATTGTTTCTTGATTTCTCAAAAAGTCATGCGCTTCCAATTGCTCCATTCTAATTTTTAAGGAATTTTTTTTCAGTGAGACTTCGTACCTCCTTTTCCACTTGGCCAGTTCTGTTTTTTAAGGCATTCTTCTTCTCATTGACTTTTTGTACTTCTTTTATCATTTGACCTAGCCTGTTTTTAAGGTGCTATTTTCTTCAGTATTTTTTGTATCTCTTTTATCAAGAAATTGCCTCATTTTTTATGATATTTTTTGCATCACTCTCATTTTTCTTCTACCTCTCCAACTTGATTTTCTTTTTCTAAATTAATTTATTTGTTTTCAGTTTTCTACAATCACTTAGATTTTCTCCCACTCCCTCCCACCTCCCTCCCTGAGATAGCATGCAATCTTATATGTTTTCTATACACGCATTCTTAATAAGCACATTTTCTCATTAGTCATATAGCATAGAGGAATTAAAATGATTGGGGGAAAGCATAAAAAAAAAAAAAAACATAACACAAGAGAAAATATTCTGCTTCATTCTGCATTGCAATCCATAGTTCTTCCACTGGATGTGGATGGGAATTTTGCCTCAAGAGTCCTTCGGGAATGTTTCAGGTCCCTCACACGCTGTGACTGTTACTGTGTACAGTGTTCTCCTGGTTCTCCTCCTTTCACTCTTTCCAGGCCTCTCTGAAGTCTCCCGGTTCCTCATTTCTTATAGAACAATAGTATTCCATTATATTCATATACCACAACTTACTCAGCCATTCCCCAATTGATGGGCATCCCTCAATTTTCAGTTCTTGGCTACCACAAAGAGAGCTGCTATAACTATTTTTATACACATGGGACTCTTTTCCATCTTTATGATCTCTTTGGGATACAGCCCTAGAAGGGATATTGCTGGGTCAATGATTATGCACACTTTTGTAGCCCTTTGGGTATAGTTCCAAACTGCACTCCAGAATGGTTGGATTACCTTGCAGTTTCACCAACAATGAAATAGTGTTCCAACTCTCCTACCTCTTCTCCAACATTTATCATCTTCCTGTTTTGACAAAATATGTTTGTCAAAAAAAAATGTTAGTCAATCTTATAGGTGGGATGTGGTACTTCAGAGTTGTCTTGATTTGTATTTCTCTAATCAATAGTGATTTAGAACATTTTTCTCATGTGATTATAGATAGTTTTAATTTCTTCCTCTGAAAACTGCCTGTTCATATCCTTTGACCATATATCAATTGGGAAATGACTTATATATTGTAAATTTGACTCACTTCTCTATATACTTTAGAAATAAGGCCCTTATCACAGACATAAAAATTCTTTCCCTGTTTTCTGCTTCCCTCCTAATCTTGGTTGCACTGGGTTTGTTTGTGAAAAAACTTTGCAACTTAATATTACTAAAATTATCCATTTTGCGCTGCATAATGCTTTCTATCTCTTGTTTGGTCAAAATTTTCTCCATTCTTTATAAATCTGACAAATATACTATTCCTTCCTCCCCTAATTTGTTTATGGTATCAGCCTTTATTCCCTAGACCATGTTTCCATTTGGACTTTATTCTTGCGTATAGTGTCAGGCATTGGTCTATGACCAATTTCTGCCTCACTGTTTTCTAGTTTTCCCAGAAGTTTTTGTCAAACAGTGAGTATTCCAAAAGCTAGAGTCCTTGGGTTTATCAAACAGTAGGCTACTGTATTCATTGACTTCTGTGTCTTGAGTACCTAACCTATTCCACTGGTCTATCCCTATATTTCTTATCCAGTATCAAGTAGTTTTGATGATTGCTGCTTTATAATACAATTTGAGATCTGGTACAGAGGGGGTAGGCCACTTTACCTAGCATTCTTTTCATTAATTTCCTTTATATTCTGGACCTGTGGTTCTTTCAGATGAATTTGATATTATTTTTTCTAGCTCTAGAAAATAATTTTATGGTAGTTTGATTGATATAGCACAAAATAAGTAAATTAATTTAGGTAGAATTGTCATTTTTAATATATTACTTTGGCCTACCCACAAGCAACTGATGTTTTTCCACTTACTTAGATCTGACTTTATTTGTGTGAAGTGTTTTGCAATTATGTTCATATAGTCCCTGGGTTTGTTCTGACAGGTAGACTCCCAGATATTTTACAGTATCTACCATAGTTTTAAATGGGATTTTTCTTTCTATCTCTTGCAGTTGGGCTTTGTTAGTAATTAATCGATTTGTGTGGGTTTATTTGATAACTTGCAACTTTGTCAAAGTTGTTTATTATTTCAAGTAATTTTTTACTTGAGTCTCTAGGTTTCTCTAAGTATATCATCATATCATCCACAGAGTGATAACTAAATTTCTTCTTTGCCTATTCTAATTCCTACAATTTCTTTTTCCTCCCCTATTGTGAAAACTAACATTTCTAGTACCATATTTAATAAGAATGGTGACATCCTTGTTTCACTGCTGATCTTATTGGAAATGTATCTAGCTTCTCCCCATTACATATAATGCTTGCTGATGTTTTAAAGTAGATACTACTAATTATTTTAAGGAAGGCTCCATTTATTCCTTGCTCTGCAGTGCTTTCAATAGAAATGGGTATTGTATTTTGTCAAAAACTTTTTCTACATCTATTGAGATAATTGTAGGTTTTCTGTTGGTTTTGTTGTTGATATGATCAATAATGCTAATAGTTTTCCTAACATTGAACCAGTCCTGAATTCCTGTATGAATCTTACCTGATCATAATGTATTATTCTTGTGATAAGTTGCTGTATCCTTTTTACTAAAGTCTCATTTAAAATTTTTGCATCTATATTCATTAGAGAAATTGGTCTATAATTTTCTTTCTCTGTTTTGGTCCTTCCTGGTTTAGATATCAGAACTATATTTATATCATAAAAAGAATTTGGTAGGACTTCTTCACCAATTTTCCCAAATAATCTATATAGTTTTGGAATTAACTGTTCTTTAAATGTTTGATAGAACTCACTTGTAAACCCATCTGGCCCTGGAGATTTTTTCCTAGGTACTTCATTGATGGCTTGTTCAATTTTCTTTTCTGAGATAAGGTTAAGTATTTAACTTCCTCTTCTGTTAATCTGAGCAATTTATATTTTTTAAATATTCATCCATCTCACTTAGATTGTCGTATTTATGGGCCTACAGTTGGGCAAAGTGATTTCTAATTATTGTTTTAATTTCCTCCTCATTGGAGGTGAGTTCACCCTTTTCATTTTTTATATTGTTGGTTCAGTTTTCTCCTTTCTTTTTTTAATCAAATTAACCAAAGGTTTATCAATTTCTTTGGTGTTTTCATAAAACGAACTCATTTATTTATTAGCTCAATAGTTTACTTAATTTCAATTTTGTTAATCTCTTCTTTGGTTTTCAGTATTTCTAATTTGGTATTTACTTTAGGATTTTCAATTAGTTCTTTTTCTAGATTTTTCAACTGCGTGCCCAATTCATTGACCTTCTCTTTCTCTATTTTATTCATCTAGGCATTCAATGATATAAAACTTCCCCTAAGAACTGCTTTTGAAGTATCCCATAAGATTTTGTAGGTTGTCTCATTATTGTCATTCTCTTGAATGAAGATATCAATTATTTCTATGATTTGTTGTTTAACTCACTCATTTTTTTAGTATTAGACTATTTAGTTCCCAATTAATTTATGGTTTATCTTTTCATAGCCTTTTATTACATATAGTTTTTATTGCACTATGATCTGAGAAGAATGCATTGACTATCTCTGCCTTTCTGCACTGGATTGTGAGGTTTTTATGCCCTAGTATGGGGTCAATTTTTGTATATTTGCCATGTATTGCTGAGAAAAAAGGTATATTCCTTTCTATCCCCATTCATTTTTCTCCAGAGATCTATCATATCTATCTTATCCAGAGTTCTATTCACCTCTTTAACTTCTTTCTCATTTATTTTGAGATTACATTTATCAGATTTAGAGAGGGGGAGGTTGAGGTCCCCTACTAGTACAGTTTTGCTGTATATTTCTTCCTGTAACTCCTTTAACTTCTCTAAGAATTTAGATGCTATACCACTTGGTGCATATATGTTTAGTAATGATACTGCTTCTTTGTCTATGATTCCTTTTAGCAGGTTATAGCTTCCTTCTTTATCTCTTTAGATTAGATCTATTTCTGCCTTTTATTTGTCTGAGATTAGGAGTGCTATTCCTGCTTCTTTTTTTACATCAGCAAAAGCATATTATATTCTGCTCCAACCTTTTACCTTTACCCTGTGTGTATGCCCCCATTTCAAATGTGTTTCTTGTAAACAACACTTGGTTGGATTGTGATTTTTAATCCATTCTCCTATCTGCCTCCATTTTATGGGAGAATTCATCCCATTCACATTCACTGTTATGATTACTATCCTTTTCTTTCTCTCCATTCTATTTTCCTTCATTTATGCTTTTTGTTCTCCCTGCTCCTTTCTCCTTCACAATAGAGTTTTAACTTTTGACCACCTCCTCCCTCAGTTTTCCCTCCTTTCTATTAATCCCCCTTCCTTTTATTCCCCTTTTCCCTTACTACTTCTTCCCTCTCTTTTAATCTCTCTTCCCTTTTTTTTCCTTTCCCCTCTTATAGTCACAGCAAGAAGGATCCCCCACACCTCCTTTTGAGATTTTCCTAGCCTCACAGGCTAAGAGACTGTTTACCCCTTTGGCTGATCCCACTATTCCAGGATTTTTCCTGAGGAAACATTCTCTGGATTTTTCAAGGTTAACAAGGGGAGGGGGAGATCACTTACGGATCACTCTGCCATCTTGGCTCCTGGAAGTTCAAGTGGTGACTTACAAACATTTGATCTGTGGGCTGATAATCTCAGGAGTGGCTGCTGCTGTTACTGGGGGAACCGTGCTCAGTTCTGCTGAACTCCCATCCTGTGTTGATATGTTTGAGAATCCACACTGCTGTTTCTGCTTCAGTGTGCCCCAGCTTTTCCTGCTTAGCTTCGAGATAGCATGGTCTGTGCTTCTTACTTGATTTTCAAAATTCTTTTTGAGTTCTTCCATGGCCTGAGACCAATTCACATTTTCTTGTAGGCTTTGGATATTGGAACTTTGACTTTATTTTCTTCTTCTGAGTGTGTGGTTTCATCTTCCCTGTCACTATAGTAACTTTCTGTGGTCAGAATTATTTTTCTGTTGTTTGCTCAAATGAGCAAATGAGTCTATTTCTTGACTTTTAACTCTTTGTTAAAGTGCCCCACTTTAACTCTGCTTCCATGCTGAAGGCCACTCTGTCCTAGTCTTCAGGGGTTTTGTGCAGATGTTTTCAAAGACACTTTTAGGGACCTGTTGGTTTTCACTTCTTCCAAGGTGGTATGATCTAAGATAAGGTGCATTTACTACTCTCCTGGTCTTCCTCTGATCTGAGTTACCACAAGCATTCTTTTCTGCCTTGGAACTGTGACAGAGGGCCCTGCTCCACTGCAGTTACAAACTCGGGTGAGCTAGTGCTCCTCCTCACCCTAGGACTGCCACCCAGGACTGCACCCTAGATCTGTGTATGGGCAAAGCACCAGAGTCCTGACCCCAGTGCCAGCAAAGAGACCCCTATAATCTCCTTCTGATCAGATGTTCAGTAAGTTCCCTTACTGTCTGTGGGCCGAGAACTCCAAGAAAAGCTGCTGATGATGATGATTCAGTGGCTCCCAAAGCCTGCTCCTGGTTTGCTGGGGCATAGCCTGTGCTAGACTATGTTTCACTCTTACCTACGTTCAACAGACCTTTCCTAGTGCCTTTCTAAATTGTCTTTAGCTGGAAAATTATTTCACCATGTCCTTTGCTGGGTTCTGTCACATCAGAAAATGTTTTATGACATTATTTACAGGTATTTGGAGAAATATGGGGAACAGCTCAGGTGAGTGGCTGCCTTTTCTCTGACATATTGGCTCCACCTCTTTAATTTGAATCATTAACATTTTCTCCATCACTTTTTTAAAGTCTAGACAATCAACAAAACAATATCCCAAATCATGATTTGTAGTGTTTGCTGATTTCCAAGGTGTAAATGCTCGCATTGAATATTTAACAATAGGCACTCCAAAGCCTATTGAAGCTAGCTTCAGCACACCCTAAACAGGAAATGTAGAAACCTCAGGAGTCCTTACAGTCCATCAATGTATCTGTGTAAGAGTGAACTGCCACCATTGAGAAGGGAAAATTGAGCCTATGAGTCAGAATAAAGAGAGGATCATGGGCTCCCTTTAGCAAAGGTAGGGATGATGGGGAAGGAGAGAAGATGAGGATTTGGGGAGGCCATCCATTGTCTAGCAAGGAGGAAAAAAAGGGGAAGTGACATTAGCAGGAAAGCTGGAGCTGGGCTCCAGAGTAAGAGGAGAGGAACGTTGGAACATTCTAGATGCCAGTTCTAGCTGAGGACCATAAGGTTAACCCAGTTAAGGTCTGGAGTATCCTGCTGGTGGGAGTAGGGGGGAAAATAAAAGGATCTATATGATACTCGTTTAAATTCATTCCTCATTACTCCTCCAAACAAAATTTCCACTTCAAGAGTCAATTTCTCAGCACTCAAGAACATGTCATGCTCATTCTTGCCCATGTTCATTCTTTTGTAGTATTCCTTGTTATGCTGTCATAGGGGCAGCTAAGTGGTACAGTGGATAAAGCACCAGTGCAGGAGTCAGGAGGACCTGAGTTCAAATCTCACCTCAGACACTTGACACTCACTAGCTCTGTGTGACCTTGGGAGAGTTACTTAATCCCAATTGCCTCATTCTGGGTCATCTCCAGTCATCCTGAGGAATATCTGGTCACTGGATTCAGATGGCTCTGGAGGAGAAGTGAGGCTGGTGAACTGCACAGCCCTCCCTCACTCAAAACAATCAAGTGCAAGTCATGTCATTATTTCTCTGATGGCATGGTCTTCTTTGGCAACGAAGGATGAACACATGTTGAGTTCCTCTTGCTGGGAATAGTTGCCTTTCTCCCCTTCACTGACCTAAATTCTGCTCATCTTTCAACATATACTTGTCATTCTCCTTATAAAGTTTTCCCTGATTATTCTAGCCCTCCTTGATCTTCATGATGAAGTGACAAGAGTTCTGGACTTGGAGTCAGAAAACCTGAGTTTGAATCCAAACATTGCCAATTACTAGGCAGCTAGGTGGCACAGTGAACAGAGCACTCAGCCTGGAGTCAGGTAGACTCATCTTCCTGAGGTCAAATCTTGGTTAAATCTTGTTTGCCTCAGTTCCTCATCAGTAAAAAGAGCAAAGTGCTCCAATATCTTTGTCAAGAAAACCTCAAAGGAGGTCACAGTCAGACTTGACTACAATTTCCAGTTACTTGTGACCTTGAGCAAGTGATTTCTTTATTTGATTCATTTGGAAAATGAAGGGATTATACTCAATTATCTGTACAGCTCAAATCTAAGTCCCTAGAGTATTCCTAGCCTGTATCATGCAATTTGGCATTTAATTATAAATTGTCCTGTATTATTTACTATTGTTTCATGGATGTTAGCATTCTATCCTCTGTTAAACTATAAATTCCTTAAAAGCAAGAACCATATACTTTTTTTTTATTTCCCACAACACCTAGATTACTGCTGAGAATAGTGGAGGTATTTTAGAAATATTTGTTGATTTTCACAATAATTAGTAGAGCATATTTTTACCAGATGACTCAAGGTGGTAAAATGGTCTTATTTCCAAATTACCATGTCTTTAAATCAAATCATGTTTCTAATGGTAGTGAAGATCATGGTGGTCTCATAGTTCCAATATGTGCATATAGACACATATATAAATATATATATACATATACTCACATGTATGTGTATGCACATATATATACATATATATATTTATAGATGTGTGTACACATATACTTTATACCTACTTAAAAAGGTAACAATCCAAGAATGGCTAAATTAATGACTAAATAAATAATGATTAAATAAATGGTTCTATATTTTATTATATTAGCTAAGAATATGAATTTGATTAGTCAAGTGAAGAAGGCTTAGCAAATGACAAGTGCTGGAATGTCTCTGTAATTCATCAGCTCATAAGAGTACCAGCTGGTAACTACTAAGTTTTCCAAAATCTCACTTAGGATGACTATTAGGAAATATGCCTCTTATTTATAGTCTCTGATGTTGCAAAGTTTCAGAAGAGGGTCTTCTATTCCTCAGAAGTCCCAGGACATGACAAGCAGCAGTCAGTTTCTATTGCACCTGGATTAACCTGTCCTAACCGGTGAGTCCTGCCTGGAGCTCCAACCCCAAGTCTTCACTTTATGAAGCTGTAGAAATCTTCACCTCTGTCCTAGTATCATAGAGTGGATTGCTTTTCTCTGTGTAGCTGGCATACGGCTCCAATTCATCCTAATTTCATATAGAAACCAAAGTTAAAACTCCAAATTCAGAAATCAAAAAAAACATTGCAGAAACTTGCTCTGTTATTCTATTAAGACCAAACTTCTTACAGATACTACCCTCAAGTTCATACACGATGCAAGTGATCAATCTCATAGGTAAGTAAATACTAGGTATAAATCAAAGAGTTGCTTCATACATTGGACAAGCATTTCTTGAGTATCTACAATCTACATAGTACGAGTGCTATAGAACTCTAAAGAAGGACACTATCTGTGTATCCTAGCATGGTTAGAGACGGCCTCAGACTAGGATTTGGTCTGGAATGATAGGTAAGATCTGAATTGGTAGGGAAGGAGAAAGACATACACAGTGCTTCATAAGTATTTGTTTACGTGACCCTCAGCAAAGGCTTATGAGAAATATGTTCTAATGAAAACAGCCTTGCTATAATAAAGATGTATTTGGAGTTGGTGGCAGATAAAACTGGATGCATATAGATGGAGCCAGACTGTAGAAGAGGCTTGAAAGTCAGGTGAGGAGTTTGGATTTTATCCGGTAAGCAATAGGGAGACTCAGATTAATGACATGTAGTGACATGATGAAAAGAGTGGTTAGACAGAAGAGATTGAAATAAGAAGATAAATTAACCAATACCTCAGTGTGAAATTACTGAGCCCCATCTATCATAGACAGGGAATTATGCTTACTTGACACAGTTTAAATGAGGTTGTTATAATATTACAAGCTGAGACAATGATGAATGAATAAAGTGTGAATGAAGAGGAAACAATGGATAAGAGACATTTTAAAAGAAAAATGATAATCAAAATTTGGTAACTATGGCCGAGGAATAAAGCCTCAGGTTTTAGGCCTTAGTGACTAGGAGAAAGGTGGTACAATGAACTGAAATGGAATCTGGAAATGCGAATGGGTAGAGAGATGAGTTCATGTTCCCCACTGGTTTTGAAAATTTGGAAAAATCTCAAGTGTTATGTGCTTGAATATGAAATAAGGTAGATTTCAGTTCATCTTGGATTGGGAAGGTCTTCCTAAAGGTTGACCACAAACAAATTTGACCAGCCCTAAGGGATAAAAACAAAATGTTTCAATTTTGTACAAAACACCAACCTTGACACAAGATAGACTGAAGGATTTAAAAAAAAAAAAAGATTCACAGAAATTTCCCCCTTTATCTCACCTCTCTAATCCCTGGAGTAGCAGCTTCTGGTTTTGAGGATTTACAAGTCCTGTAAAAAAAAGCAAATAAAAACAAAAGTAAACAAGAATGACTGTAGAAAATCTCTACTTAGGTTTCAGGATGAAAAGAAATACTAAATTCCTGACCATATCGCTCTATTCTCCTTTGCTTGCCCTCATAGGAATAAGCAGTTTAAAGATTTTCTAAGACAAAAAAAACCATAATGAATAAGAAACTAATACATATTCCTCTGCTACCAGCACTACCTAAATGCTACTCCTGGGAACATACATTGATCTCAGCTCAGGAAGAGCTCAATATATTCAGGAAATTCAGAACACTCGTACTAAAGATGTGGGAGGGTAAGATGGGAAATGGACCTTATTTCTTGTGCTTAATTTCAAAATAGGAAGGGAAGGTAGACTGATATTTGAACTAAATGGAGATTATACATAAAAGTATCTCTTCTTGGTATATGTGAGGCATTGCTATAATTAATTTCCCAGCATAATTTATTACTAGACAGGTCCCAAAGACCTGCAGGTCTGAATTCACCATGCTTTTACCCAATTCCCCAAAACATCCTTTATTCCTGGAAGATCCTCTGGTTGCTCCACCAGCTAATAAAATTCCTTCCTTCATTTGACATTCACCCCCTAAATCTACCTTTTCCATGAAACATTTCCTAACTAAATGAAACAAAGTGGGTTGCCCTCCCTAACGTAATTCACACTAACCAAATCCTACCTCCCTCTCTTTTTCTAGAAAAATTTAAAATACACATTTAAAAATATTGATCAATACCTGCAGCCCTTGGATTTCTTATAAATAAACAATCCCACGATGGCCAGAATGACCAAGGAAACAACAGGAAGGGTCCCATATAGATATTTTAAAGCAGATTGGAAACCTTTAAATAAAGACAGATAAATGTTTTAATAATGTTGAGAATTTTTTTGCTACATGTTTCCAGCCTAAGAGTTCTAGGGAATCTCATTTTGAAATTGATTTACCAAAATGGTCCTAGTGTTTCTAGCCTCAAAGTATTTTTCAAGCCAGATTAGCCTTCCTTATTCATGATGCTTCATCTCCCATCTCCATGCATTTGCACTGGCTATATCCTGTGCCTGAAATGTACTCCCTCCTCACCTCTACAACGTAAAATCCCCTTCTTCCTTCAGGATGTAGCTTAAACCCCATCTTCTACATGAAGCCTTTCCTGATCAGTTGCTAACACATTTCTTCAATCTTCAATCAATAAACATTTAATAAGCACCTGTTAAATGCTGGGCACGGTGCTAAGCAGTTCACATACTTTTAATTACCTATTTCATACTTAAATTTGTATTTATTCTCTTTATTTTAGAACTCTTGTCTTCCTCATCAGAACGTAAGCTCCCAATGAGTAAAGATTGCTTCATTCTTTGTATTTGTATCCTCAGAACCTAGAACAGTGCCTGAGACAGAATAGGTTTTTAATACATCCATGATGATTGATTCTAGCATACCATTTTCTTATGAAAACATTTAGAACTTTTGCTGATGCAGAGCCACTCAGCACTTTCTAGATGGATTGAGTGAATGGAGAATTACTGACGCTGAAAATGAAACAGCTAATGAGCTTCCAGTTATCCCACTAAAAACTATGTTAACTAATAATTAGCTATTAGCTAACTGATAACACTAATAGTTTACTCAAAATTAACCAGGTACTACTTACTAAGATTCAGAAATAAAAGAGATATATAAAATAATTGGAAAGAAAGAATCCTGAGAACTGTAATCAGTATCCAGCAAAGGAACTCTCAGTGTGGAAGTTCCCTGAACAACTTACCACATAAGACTCACAGAGTTCCCTGAAGCACGAAGAAGGTAAATAACTTGCCTAGGGTCACAAGGTTAGTGTCAAAGGTAGGATTGGAACCCAGGACTTTCTGACTCTAAGACCAGTACTGTTCTGTGATGTCATGATCCCTCATATTGGAAACAATATAAAGCTCAAAAAAAGGGCAAGGTGGGGAAGAACCTATGTAATAATTAGAGTCATATAAAATAAAATGAACTGCTTCATTATGTGTATAATTCTGCATCTCTGGAAATGTTCAAGGAGAGTCTGGGTAACCTTCTCTCAGCTAGAGTGAAGAAGGGAGTATTGCACAGGAGGCTGAACTTCATCATGATTGGAAAGACCATAAAGTACTCTACCAATGCAGGTCAGTACCATCATCTCACAGTTATAATACTTTATTGTTTAAGAAGTGCTTTCCACAGGCTTTCTTGAAATGAAAACTTATTATTACATATTTTGAACCCTTTCTTATGTTCTGCTATGAATGCAACATACTTTTATTTCTCACTTTGCATTTAAATTCTAATATTTAAGTTTATGATTTTTTTTTCTGTTCTGTACTTGTGTTCTGGCCATTGGGTCTAAAATAAAAATTTTTTTAAAAGATTTTTAAAAAGTGTTTTTTTCCAACAACACTGTCAAAGCAGTGGTATAAATACCAATATCATACCCATTTTATGAATGATGGAAGCAATAGGAACCATAGGAGAAAATGATCATATGATCTTAAGAATTCATAATAGCCCAAGTTAGGGGTTCTTAACTTGAGGTCCATCAACTTTTTAAAAATAATATTTTGATAACTATCTCAAAATAATTAATTTCTTTTGTAATGACATCTTATGTTTTTAAAAACAGTATTCGGAGGAGTCCATAGACTTCAAAGGAGTCCATGACAGGAAAAAGACCTGAGAGATACAGTGTGAAGAGGCAGCCTGTAATTGGGAATAATCCCCGATCTATAAGAGAGTGTCAGGATACTTTCCTGGTGCTAGTAGTTGGTGGAGTAAAACATTTTCTCCCTGAGTGTTTCTGATGCAGTTTGGATTTGTGGAGGGTAGAAAGTTACCAGCTGCTCAGAGTAACTGTGTCTTAAGAGAGAATTAGTCTGTCATACAGAAGCTGAAAAAATGTAAATCAGTGTGTGAAATCCAGGATGTGTTTTAAGGTGTGTATCCTTGGAAAACTGGCAGGTGCATTGGGGAAGGGGCTTCAGGTCCAGATTCCCAGAGGTCTTGGGATGCCTCTTTGAGTAGCTTTCCATTAAGGAACGTGCGATTATTGGAATAAAGGCAGTGCAAGGAAGAAGGTTCTCCTAGTTTGTATCTAGCTGGCAAAATTGAGGCTTGTGTATTCCTGTACTCATCTATATAGAGTAATTCTGGTGCTTGGGCAGTGTGAACAAAAAAGGCCTGGCAGAGACGAACAACATAGCTCTCTCCTCTGGTTATCCCTGCATGGGAAAAGAGAATGCCTAAGACAGATAGCAGCTCATAAACTGAGGGCTTTGTATTTCTGTGTCACAAAGAACGACATGCCAGTAGTAATTAAGCATGTATCTTAGACTTTTGAAGTAGGTTTCAAAGGGTTCAAAGCCTTCTGACTTCCATGGTTTCCTTTACAACTTCCTGGTCACCTAAGGGTGCTCATGCAGAACTGGTCCATCCTACTTGGTGAATAAATATCATGCAAACCACCATACCCTACCCTGCTCATATTCAAATGCCTTTCTAAAATCAGGTGTGTTACCTTCACAGGAGTCCTCTGTTCTCACAATATAATAGGTTTGCTGACTCCCATCTGAATCAATAGAAGTTGCATACATTTATAACTTTGTGGCATATTCTTTCCATATTAGGGCAAAGTAAATCCCCTTTTGTTAACTGTTTGATGACTCATGACTATCTCATTTCTTCATCAAATTCATGGTGATTTTGTTTTTTCTACTGATACTGAACTAACAGGGTCTTGGTCACAGTACCACTTCCAATACCCCTATCTAGTCTTCGAGCAAAGGCTGGATGACCACTCATCAGATACGTAGAGAGAGATTCTTCTCAGGCTCAGGCTCTATTAGATGGCTGAAGTTTTTTGCTTTTTTTTCTCTGTGTGATTCTGGTGATTAATGTACTCTTGTCAACCTGGCGGGCCTAGATCTAGAAGAGAGATTGCCCTTATCAGCCCCAAGGAGGCCATCTAGTGGCTTGCTTCAGCGTTGTGGTCTTGATCTTGATCTAGTGAATGTATTTAGCAGTGCTGGGGAAGGAAGATGATGGGCCAATCAATCATCACGCGTATATTAACCACCTCCTCTGTTTCAGGTACTGTTCTAGGTTCTGAGGACACAAATACAAAGAATGAAGCAATCTTTACTCATTGGGAGCTTACGTTCTGATGAGGAAGACAAGAGTTCTAAAATAAAGAGAATAAATACAAATTTAAGAATGAAATAGGTAATTAAAAGGTATGTGAACTGCTTAGCATCGTGCCCAGCATTTAACAGGTGCTTATTAAATGTTTATTGAGTGATTGAAGATTAAAAAAATGTGTTAGCAACTGAAAAGGCTTCATGTGGAAGATGGGGTTTAAGCTACATCCTGAAGGAAGAAGGGGATTTTACGTTGTAGAGGTGAGAAGGGAGTACATTTCAGGCACAGGAGATAGCCAGTGCAAACGCATGGAGATGGGAGATGAAGCATCATGAATAAGGAAGGCTAATCTGGCTTGAAAAATTAAATGAGGCTAGAAACACTAGAAACATTTTTGACTAATAATGAATTTTCAATCTACCAAAATCCCATGGATGTTTTCAGAAGAAATGCTATCTATACACATCTCCACTATATTTATATAACTTGATTTTGTTTCTATGTGTTTGTGTTTAGCCCAATACTTTACAGTTATTCCTATTAAATTACATCTTATTAAATATGGTACACTGTTCCAACCTTTGTGGAACTCAGTTCAAACATCAAATGTATTTATTATGCTTATAAATTTTATGATATTTGCACAATTGATAAATATACCTCCATCCAAGTCATTAATATTGAACAGAATAAGAACAAGGACAGAACCATACAACATTCCACTGCAGACTTCCCACCATGTACTCATTCTATTAATTATTCTATTAATTGGTTCTAATTGTACTACCATCCAGCCCATTCCTCCTCATCTTGTACAAAAACAGGTGTCAAGAGATATTCAAATGCTTTTCTGAAATCCACTTAAATCTACAGCAGTCCTCTGACCCATCAATATAATAGTGTCATTGTTGTGGTTGTTGAGTTGTGTTTGACTCATTGTGTCCCCATCTAGGGTTTTCTTGCAAAGATACTGGAGTGGTTTGCTATTTCCTTCTCCAGCTCATTTTACAGTTGAGGAAACTGAGTCCAACAGGGTTAAGTGACTTGCCCAGGGTCACAGCTAGTGTCAGAGGCCAAATTTGCACTCAGATCTTCCTGACTTCAGGCCCAGTGCTCTATACATTGTGTCACCTAGCTCACTTCCTCAAAAAAAAAAAAAGGAAAAGAGGGATCAGTCTCTTTGCATGCTACAATGACTGTGAAGCACAAAGTAGAGCCTGAGTTCCAGCCATGGCTGTAATTTAGAAGAAGTTAGCAACTGTGGGGAATGGTGCCTGTGGGAAAACTTGCCTATTCATTGTCTTCAACATGGACAAATTTCCTGAGGTCTATGTCCCTCCCATCTTTGAGGCCATATTGCTGACATGGAAGTGGAAAGCAAGCAGGTGGAGCTGGCACTGTGGGACACATTTGGCCTGGAAGACTGCACTCTGACCATTCTCTTACCCCAACACTGATGACATCCTCATGTGCTACTCCATTGATGAGCCAAACAGCCTTGATAACCTCATAAGGAGTGAATATTAGGAGTGAAGCCCTTCTGTCCAAATGTGCCCATCATCTCCATGGGGAATAAAAAAGATCTGAGACAGGATGAGCATCCGCAGAGAAAGTTGGCCAAGATGAAGTTGAAGTCTGTGAGATTACACAAGGGCCAGATGTGGCCAATAGAAACACTGCCTTTCACTACCTTGAGTACTCTGCCAAGACCAAAAAAGGAGTCCAAAAAATGTATGAGATGACCACACAGGCTGGCCTGTGTGTCTAAAAGAACAGCAGCAGCAGAATTGCCCTCTCCTCTGAGCTCCAGACCAGCACCATCCCATACCTATGCCCTGTGGGACTCCATGTTGCTAGTTCTTGGTCCCTTCTGGCCCAAGGCTGCATGTGTTCTAATCATGCCCTCCTAATCTTGAGAGTAGGGGAGATCCTTTAGGGGGAAAGGGACCATTCCCTTATCCTCATGAGTATCAGAGTTTAGCCCTTGCACTTATCTGAAATAAGACTGTGCTTTCCATGTTCAAAAACCAGGTGTAGGGAGTAAGAGGAAGTGGTCTTTACTGTTTATTTTGCCCTAAGGGGACACCCTAGATTCTGGTCCTGGATCACTGTCTTGTGATGGTGGAGGGGCTGGTTTAATAAAACCCAAGATGGATAGATCATAGTGGATCAAATGGTAACCACTCCAGTATTTTTGCCAAGAAAGCTCTACAGAGAGCATGACGTGCTATGGTCCATGGAGGTCACAAAGAATCTGATAAGACTGAACCGTTCAGGGGGCGGAGCCAAGATGGCGGAGTAGAAGGACGCACGTTTACGAGCTCCGAAACCAAAGCCCATGGAATTGGTGTAGAAAGAGTCCCCCATAGATTCTGGGTGAGTGCAAGGTGTGCAGAGGCAGAGTGGAGGAGATTTCCGTTCCAGGGAGCCCTCAAGACCCGTCCCCAGGGTCCGGCGCGCCCCGGAGAGTAAACCCGACCCCCAGCACTGCCCTGGCCGAGGCCTCAGAGAAGCGAATCCGAGCAGGCTTCAGAGACGGAAGCTGAAGCAGCCGGGAAAGTCCCTCCGCCCACAGAAGCAGGTCAGTGAGAGAGGCCGGGCTGAAGGAGAGGGGAAGCGGGGCGTCTCCGTGACTCGGGCCCCCTCTGGAGGAAGCGGCGGTGGCAGGGACGGGGGCAGGAAGCGGCGGAGGCAGAGGTGTGGGCGGCGGCTGAGGCGGCAGCTGCCCAGGACTCAGGAATCCCCCAACAGCAGGCAGGATCTTCATTACGGAAGATTCGCGCATAAAACCTGACGGAGCTGAGCCTGGGAGACGGCCCTGCCCCCACCCCACTCTGTTGCTGAAGGCTTCTGCTCGGGACCCCCAGGGGAGCTGAGATTGGGAGGCGGGCCCCCCACCCCGCCCCCACCCGCTCCATTCCTGAGAGTCTCTGCATAAGGCCCCCCCCGAGGGATCAGAGTCTCGGAGGCAGCCCTGGCCCCACCCCAGCACCTGAACTAAAGCTCACTGATTGACAGCCAGCAGGAGGAAAGCCCATTTAAATCTCAGAGGCCAAGCACTAGCTGGGCGGATCCAGGCGGGGGTGGAAAGGAATCTCAGAAGTCAAGTAACTGGCTGGGAAAATGCCTAGAAAAGGGAAGAAAAATAAGACTTTAGAGAGTTTTTTCCAACAAATGCAAATGATCCCGACCTTCGGATCTGACGAAGATGAGGTATTCTTGCCATCAGGGAAAGACGTGGAGGGCGGGGCCTCAGTACCCCAGACACCCCAGCGGGGTGGTGGGTGGGCTCAGGCCCTGGAAGAGCTCAAAAAGGATTTTGAAAAGCAAGTTAGACAGGTGGAGGAAAAACTGGGAAGAGAAATGTCAGAGATGCAACAAAAGTATGAAAAAGAGGTCAATACCTTGGTAAAGGAGACCCAAAAAAATGCTGAGGAAATTAACACCTTGAAAAATAGGCTCACCCAATTGGCAAAGGAGGTTCAAAAAGCCAACGAGGAGAAGAATGCTTTCAAAAGCAGAATGAGCCAAATGGAAAAAGAGGCTCAAAAGCTCACTGAATTTAATAGCTCTCTCAAAATTAGAATGGAACAGATGGAGTCTAATGACTTTACGAGAAACCAAGAAATCACCAAACAAAACCAAAAGAACGAAAAAATGGAAGAGAATGTGAAATATCTCATGGGAAAAACAACTGACCTGGAAAATAGATCCAGGAGAGACAATTTAAAAATTATGGGACTACCTGAAAGTCATGATCAAAAAAAGAGCCTAGACACCATCTTCCATGAAATTATCAAGGAAAACTGCCCTGACATTCTAGAACCAGAGGGCAAAAGAAGTATTGAAAGAATCCATCGATCACCACCTGAAAGAGATCCAAAAAGAGAAACTCCTAGGAACATTGTGGCCAAATTCCAGAACTCCCAGCTCAAGGAAAAAATCTTACAAGCAGCTAGAAAGAAACAATTCCAGTACTGTGGAAATACAATCAGGATAACCCAAGATCTAGCAGCTTCTACATTAAGGGATCGAAGGGCGTGGAATAGGATATTCCAGAAGGCAAAGGAACTAGGACTCAAACCAAGAATCACCTCCCCAGCTAAACTGAGTATAATACTTCAAGGGAAAATATGGTCTTTCAATGAAACAGAGGACTTTCAATCATTCTTGATGAAAAAACCAGAGCTGAAAAGAAAATTTGACTTTCAAACACAAGAATGAGAAGAAGCATGAAAAAGTAAACAGCAAAGAGAAGTCTTAAGGGACTTACCAGAAGTGAACTGTTTACATTCATACAGGGAAAGACAATATTTCTAACTCTTAAAACTTTTCAGTATCTGGGTAGTTGGTGGGACCACACATACACATGTACACGCATGCACACACATACACACATGCACACACCTACAGAGATAGAGAGCACAGATTGAACTGAATAGGATGGGACCATACCTTAAAAGAAACTAGGGTAAATGGTGAGAGAGAAATGTAGGGGGAGGGAAAGGGAAGGGGGTAACTATATGTCATTTAAGAGGCAGATAGTTTTTCTTAGTGGTGGGAAAAAGAGGAGAGCTGAGAAAAACAAAAACAAAAACAAGAAGTTTACCCTCATCACATTTGACTAAACGAAGGAGTGAAATGCACACTCATTTTGGTATGAAAACCTATCTTACAGTATAAGAAAGTGGGGGAGAAAGAGATATTGCAAGGGGGGGGATGATGGAAGGGAGGGCAAAGGGAGGAGGGAGCAATTTGAAGTCAACACTCGGGGAGGGACAGGATCAAAAGACAGAAGAGAAACAATGAGGGGCAGGTTAGGAGGGATGGTAATCCAGTTAGTCTTACACAACACGACTATCAGGGAGGTCATTTGCAAAACTACACAGATATGGCCTATATTGAATTGCCTGCTGTCCCAAAGGGAATGGGTGGGGAGGGAGGGATGAGGAGAATTTGGAACTCAAAGTTTTAGGAACAACTGTTTAGTATTGTTGTTGTAACTAGGAAAGAAGACATACAGTTAATGAGGAATAGAAAGTCATCTGGCCCTACAGGAGAAAAGAGAAGATGGAGACAAGAGAAGGGAGAGATGACAGAAGAGAGGACAGATTGGAGATAGGGAAAATTAGATTGCTTGGGGTATTGGGGTGGGGGGAGGGGAGAAAATTTGGAACCCAAAAATTTGTGAAAATGAATGTAAAAAATTTAAATAAATAAAAAAAAAAAAAAAAAAAAAAAGACTGAACCATTCAACAACAACAAAAAGTCCCCCACCAGTGTTTGTATTCTTTTTTTACATAACTAGTTCTAGCGTCTTTTTCAGTGTCTCCCAGTGAGTAGAACTTCCTTCACCTATTCCCCTCCCCTCACACGTTAAGTATGACTGAGGATTATTTCCCATTGTTGCTCCTGGTGGAAGTCACTCAATAAAAGTCTATGGGGGCTTGCAAAAAAAAGATTTAACCAAAGAAATGAGGCTTGTCTGATACAACATTTTAATGAGCCTATGCTGAGTTATAGTAATACCCACTCCCTTTCTAATCCCTCATAAACCATCCCTTAATGATGCAGTCTAGACTTTTCCCAGGAATCAAAGCTTAGCTCAACAGTCTACATTTTGTAGAAGCCACCAACACAACAACCAAACAAATATAGTCCACTTCCAATCCTGTGTCATTACCCGAGTTCTCCATTATTCCTCCAAGAGGTTATTGACTGTGATCTCTGAGTTCTCTCTCCCTATCCTAGAATACAGGCAATGGAACTCATTAAAGTTTAGGTAGGTACTCTGATTCTCTTGATCCCGTAACTAGCTGGAGTTTCAATCCCCTCTTAACTGTTTTTAATCTATCCTTAATAATCTGAAGATCACTTTCCTTGGTAGATAAAACAAAAGAGTTAACATTAGTTAACATCCTACTCCCTTAAAGTGTTCTTATGTCTCTTCCTTGGCCTTATAAAAAGTCATTCATGTTATCATTTTTTCACAAGTCATTTATAAGGTCATTTTCAAGACACTATTTTAGTAACCATCTTCGTTGACCTACACTTGCTTCCATCTTTTGTACAAATGTTGTTTTTTAGCTGAATTTATTAATAAATAAGCCATACAAAGACATTGCTTTCCTTGGGCACCCTTTTTTCTTTATCACAATAATCTTATTTCCGTTGTCATTTTTTTCCCCTGAGATCTTCCTTATTTCTTGACCTAACTTCCCTTTCTGGGACTAAGGTCATGAGAATCTACCTGTCTTTTCTCAAAATATTTTAAAATATTTTCTCATAAAGTATAAAAAAATAATGATAGCTCAAATTTATATAGCACTTTTAAGATTAGCAAGATGCTTTCCTCACAACAATACTGTGAAACAAGCCAAGGAAATATTATTATTCAAAATTGAGGAAATTTGAGTTTCAAAAGATAAAATGACTTGCAGCAAGTAAGTACCTTGTATAAGATTCAAACCAAGGTCTTTAGATATTTAGTCCAGGTTGCTTTCCAGCTTATCACACTGTGTCTCAAATTATCCCATGCATTTTCTTATTTCTTACAAATTCTAATATAATGTATCACACATTATAAAGTGACATGGTTAATTCCTCTCATGGTTTCTGGCATTTTTATTGTATCAAATGCTTCTTCTATGTTGGGTTGAACTAGATAATTATTCTCTTTTTTGCTCTATCTTTTGAAAGATAAAATTGTCAGCAGAATAATTTAAGTATATACTGGTTGATTTGCTCTTATCAGGGAAAAGACTACCATAAGAGGACTATATAGACTGAAGACTTCCATTCTGCCATCACATTGTCTCTCTATGATGGTGATTTATAAAGGGAACTGATCCTCCATTTCCTGTGTCTGTCTAGGTAGTCTGTGGAGTATACTTCTTCCATGATAATGATTTTGCTTTTTCTTCCTTGTTGATCTTCACCAAATACTTTTTACCATGCTTTTTCCAATTATTTCTCCAGATTTCCATACAGATTTCCATCTTCTTGTTTGAGAATACAGTTTTTCTGTCTTCTATATAATCTATTATCCTCAACTCTTTATTCTCATTTGTTCCATATAGCTACTCTGTTGCCAAATCATTATTTTATTTACACAATATTTCTTATCCTTCTCTTCACTCACACAGCTATAGCCCTGGTTCAGACCATCATAAACTCTCACTTGGATAATTGAAATAGTCCTCTTAAGTGTCTCACTCAAGTCTCTCTCTACTCCAGTTGATCACTACCAAAATTATTTTCCTAAAGTAAAGATCTGACCATATTACCCCCTCCAATAATATCTAGTGATTCCCTATTACCTCTAGGATTAAGTGTAATCTTTAAAAGCTTTTACAACCTAGTCCCATCCTATCCATCTAGCTTTCTTATACATTACTCCCCTCCATCACTCATAGTCCAGCCATATTTAGTCACTCATTGTTGCTCCTTATCCATGAGACTTCATCTCCCCTCGTGACACCTTTGCACTGTCTTTATCCCATAGCTAGAATGTTCTTGTCTCCTGTGAGTTATTCAACATCCCTTCTGCTATTCTCCTTGCCACAGCTTGCTCTATGAGGTCTAGTAATTTTAAGTGGGCTACATGTCACCTTCAATTTTCAGTTCAATACTCCCTTAGTCAAATCAAACAGATATAGTTTTCCCTCACCCTGTTTAAATGAGTTTCTTTCAAATTATCTGTCAAAGGAGGATAAATACAGGATAAAACCAACCATCATTGGCAGAGGAATAACAAAAAAAGAAAAGATCCATTCCAAAATATATACAACAGTATCTTTGTTCTGTGTTCAGTCATTTCTTCTTTGATTTTGAAACAGCTGTAAGTGTAAAATTCTTATGACTCTTAGAATACCACTTTTCTCTCTTAATATGACTTCTCTGGAAGAGTGAATACTGAATCAAACACAGTATAAGAAAGAAATGCTACTTACTATGGGATTGATGTTCTATGGACAGACTCTTGTTCCCAGTCAAATGGGAAATGAAGCAGATAACATTAGAATCATTGGTATCATTCCATGTACAAATGCTTTCCACAGTCACTGTCCCATCATCATGAGTGTCATTCACAGTGAAGCAGTCTCCCTTTGGGTCCCAGGAGATCTGGGCAGCTGGCTTCCCAGCAACAGCTTTGCATATAACAGTCCCAAGTCCCTCCTCAGACAGGGTTACTACAGGAGGCACTACAGAAGATGGAGAGAGAGAGAGTTATTATCCAGTACTGGATCTGGTTACCCATAATAACCTGACAGAAGCTGTTCTTTACCTAACACAGTGAGGTGATGGATAGTTTCAAAATTCCCAGAAGGTGTTACAAAAGCACATGTATAGTATCCATCATTATCAGTGGTCACTGGGCTTATCTGAAGCTTGTGGTTCCACTCAGGTCTAGATTCCCAGTTTACTCCTTCACCAGAGCAATTTGTTTCTTTGGTTTCCTTCTTGTCTTCTCTGTAAGCTATGATACAAGGAGTTTTGTCTCTGAGAAGTATTTTCCATGTTGTCATTATAAGATCCTTTACTGGGTGAGGAAAGCAGGAGAGGGTAATCTTGGTATCCACCTGAACAGACACTGAGTTGGAAGCAAGACATAAAAACAAGAAATTCATAAAGACTTTTCTGGAGCAGCTCCTCCCACAGCATCCCATTTGAGGAGGTGCTTGCTCCTAATCTGACTCCCAGCTTTGTGAACTTACACACTCATAGAATGAACACTTAAAATTCTTACAGTGAGTTGTGGAGAGGGAGGAGTTGGGACACTACCAAATGATTTTCCCCCCAGCATAGTTGATGAATCAGGGAAGTGCAAAGACATGTCCAGGTACTATTCACTTTCCTTTAGAAGTTCTCCCTGATAGAGTGAGAAAGGCAGTTGTCCATTAGCTAGATGAAGATTAGCCATGCCAGGGGAAAGAAGAGGGTAGAAGAAGGAGGAAGGAATTGGAGCAGAGAGAAATTTCCCCTCCCAATCCAACCTGCCAGGCCATGAAGTCTTACATCAGAGCTAACTGTCCAATAGGAGGCATCATATCTAGCAGACACAGGCAAGGAAAAGAGGGGCAGGAAGCACCTTCAAGGAAAAGTGGCCTGGGTAGCTGAGAGTTGAGCAGCGAAGACAAATAGACTCAGGAAGACAAAGTGAGTGCCCTGTTCTCCAGCAGAGACACTGGGCCCAGGAGAGCAGCTGCATGCAGACTCCTTGAGAAGAGAAGGGACACAGGGCCCTGCAGTGTTGGAGGCCTGCGCTCCCTATGTGTACACCTCACAACCACAACTACTGAGGAAAGAACATTACCATTGATGAGGCTTTGCTGTGACACCTGTCCCATTGACCTGTTGCTTGATGGAACTTGAGTCACTGCTTGTGTGCTTTTGTATTCTGAAAGGGGGGAAATACACATTGACACATCTTCTTCAATATAGAAAACACTTTTAATTTCATTATCTTCAGACTATTTTTGGAATGTAGCCATCAATGAGGTAATGGAAATGAGATACAGCCTCAAGAAACATCTCACATCCACAAAATATGCCCTCAATTGTCCCTTCTGTTTTTAAATTCAATTCATTTCAATAAATGTATTAAATTACAGTGACCAAAACAAATTTCCAAAAAGTATAAAATACAGAAAAGTAAATATAAATGGAACACACACATCTGATGAAACCAAAGAAAAATTGTCAGAGTCAACTGAGCCTTGAATCAGGAAAAGAATTCTTAGAGGCATGGATGAGAAAGAAGGACGTTTACAGCACTGGGCTTGGGCAAATGCGCCAGGGTGGGAGATAGAATGAAAAGTTCAGAGAACAGCTAACGATTCAATTTAACTAAAACGAAGAATGTATAAAAAAGAAAAATGTGAAATAAAAATGGAAAGATGAGCTGAAGCTGGACTGTGGAGTATCTTTTTCCCAACCACAGTATAAGATAAATCCCCTTCCAATTAGTGCTTCTCCTACCCCTTCTACTAATGTACAATTGATATTAGCATGTGGCCTCCTTTCAGTTGTATATGCCTCCAAGTAAATCAAAATTAATGATTAGCAGTCAAAGTATTTTAAGCCCTATTCAAATTACAAAATAGAGGCTTTTTTTCTCTGTTGAAGACATTTTTAGTTATCACTTCGCAGGTAGGACAATTATTTGAGATAGGGGATGCCTAGAAGTCTTTTTTGGTATCTATGAAATTGTAACTGATAGAGCACTGATACTGATCAGTTAATTAATAGAATTAATACTAATTCTAATCCTTTGTATTGTTATCCACCTTTCGATATTTAGGTATCACTGTCCACACCCACTGAAAATCTTCATAATAATAACAGCATGTTTAGATAATACCAGAAGGTATGTTCCCTCTTGATTCTGAAGTAGGTGCTATTATTAATCCATTTTACTTATCAGGAGACTGAGACTCAGCCCACAGCCCACAGCTAGTAAGTGTCTGAGGAGGTATTTGAACTCAGGTCCTCCAGGCTCCAAATCCACTACTGTATTTCTAGTGAGACATCCAGCTGCCTTTGTGACAGTGAGCTTGCTAGCCATTAATCTAGCTTTGATGAATATTTCTAGGTTATTTTTTTCTCTCCATTCTTAGTGAGTAGGTATGCATGCACCAGTGCTGTTGCTGTTGTGCTGTGTCTGACTCTTCATGACCCCATTTGGGGTTTGCTTGACAAAGTATGCCATTTCCTTCTCCAGATCCCTTTATAGGTGAAGAAACTAAGGTAAACAGGGTTAAATGACTTGCCCAGGGCCACACTGCTAGTTAAGTATGAGGCCAAATTTAAACCCACGAAGATGAGTCTTCTTGACATCAAGCTGGTGCTCTGTCCATTGTACCACTTAGCTGCCCCCAACTGACAATGGCATAACCTGGTATTTCCCTCTTTTAGGGACAGTCGTAGTTACTAAAGTCTTGAAACAAGTTTAGGAGACCTGAGACAAGTGACTCTGATCAGTATCAATGCCTCATAATAATTTCTCTGAGTATAGATGATCTCTCCCAAAGCATATCAATTTCATAAAATCATGAAATGATATAGTATAGTGCTAGACCTGGAAGAACCCTAAAATCCATTCATTTTATTTTTTTATTTATCGCTGGCTTATTTAGGTTTCTCTTACATAAACTTTTCTATTATTTTAGTAGAATTGAAGTCCTTCGATACAGGGACAACTTTTCAACTTATCTTTCTACACCTAATGTCTAGAACAGTGCCTTACATATAGTAGGTGAATATTAAATTCTTGATGAATGTTTTATTACACAAATAAAATAAAGTTTGCTTGTCCAAACCAGGCATAGGATTCTGATATTTGTTGTTCATTCAGTTGTGTATGACTCTTCGTGACCCCATTTGGGGTGCTCTTAACAAAGATACTAGAGTGGTTTGCCATTTCCTTCTCCGGTTTATTTTACAGAAGAGGAAACTGAAGTCAATAGGATTAAGTGGTTTGTCCAGGGTCACACAGCTAGAATGTGTCCCAGGCCAGATTTGAACTCAGATTTTCCTGACTCCAGGGCCTGCATCACCCACCCACCTGCCTTATGGTCCTGTTATAAAAATAGCTTAATTTCAATGAAAATTTCCATACATTCGACAGCTATTTTTAGATTTGAAGCATATGAAATTATTGAGATGTTCACATTGTTTAATTAATGACAAATAAAGAACAATATAGCAGTCAGTAACCTATAAGGAAGGAATACTGTGATGGCTCTAGAACCCTATATCCAAAGATGGAAAGAGCCTCATAGACCAATCACATCATTTTGCAGATGAAGAAACTGGATAACAAATGTCAGCTACCATTATTCAGTCTGCACCATTTAATATTCATATTGTTTTGTTCTCCATATTTGTAATTTCTCATAAGATGATAATAGTCCATTATACATATATGCCACAATTTGTTCAGTTATTCCCTTATCATTTGACACATGGATTGGGTCTGGGATTATGAACACTGCCGCTAAATTTTTTTTGTAAAAATAGGTCTCTTTATTAGCTGTCAATAAGACAGAATGTATAGGGTATAGTCCTAGTAGTAGGATCACTGGAATCAAAGTTATCGACAGTTTTGTAGTTCGTTCTTTTCTGTATAAAGCTGTATTGCTTTCCAAAAGAGACTGAATCAATTTGCAATACTACCAGTAGTGCAATGATGTGTAATCAGAAAGCTATTAAACAAAGTTATCTCAATGATTACAACTGTAAATGAATGCTGTATGAGGAAATAAGATTCACCATGACACAAAACATATTAGCCTCACATTTCAGGCAGAATAAATCAAAAGGAAAGATGACCATTGTCCAGACTGTGACATAGATGTGAATGGACAGTCCATTGTGCAGATGGGCCCAAAAGTGAAGAGGAAGGAGAATGGGCTAAGTTGCATTTAGGCATTGTGAGAGTAAAAAAAAAATAGAAAGTGAGTGGTTATGTATTGTAAAATGTTTAACCAAATTCTGGTATATGAAGGCAATGGAATATTGTACAACAATATCGGAACAATAATCAACTATGAAGGACTTAGATACTCAGATCAATACAATTATTTGCAACAAATTCAGAGGACTTCTGATGAAAATGCTAACTACCTCCAGAGAGAAAACTGATTAAGTCTAAGTGCAGATGGAAACATATTATTTCACTTTATTTTTCTTGGTTGTTTTTTTACCTACAACATGGCTAATATGGAAATACATTTTTTCATGACTTCATCTGTATAACGAACATCGTATTTGTTGCCTTCTCAAGGGGTCAAAGAGGGGATGGAGAGAGGAAGAGAATCTGAAACTGAAAATAATTTTTAAATGATCCTTCATTCTAAACAAATTTAATTGACTCAAATGTAAACTGAATTGAAATAAATAAAGCTACATTTTGTTCTACCAAGTCAAATATTTGCTCCGTTTTTTATGTGTCTTTTTAACAATCAACAAACAAAAGATACAGAGGGATCTTATTCCTCTCAGGTGATTGTATGAAGATGGGGTCTTCTGCAGAAAATGGTCTATAAAAATCCATCTGTTGTTTTCTCATATTTCCTTCAAGGATACCCTAAATTATACATAGACCAGTTTCCTGAAGATTTTATGGCTCCAGAAAAGAAAGTGAGTATGACGCACAGCCCTCCCTCACTTAAATCCAGTTCACCTGCAAGTCATGGTATCACCTCCCTGATGTCATGGTCCTTTTCGAGAACAAAGGGCAAACAAAAATAACAACAAGAAGTAGACACATAGATCCACCAGTCAAGTATGTACCCAGATCTATGCTAGGGTCCTAGGGAGATACCAAAATGAGATAGTCCTTCCTCTGTCCTTGCCCATATTCTACTACATAAAAACACATTCACAGATGAAAACAGGAAAGATAAATACGATTGCATTTGTTGTAGCTGTTTGATCATTTTTCAGTTGTGTCTGACTCTTCATGACCCCATTTGGGGTTTCCTTGACAGAGATACTGGAGTGTTTGGCCATTTCCTTCTCCAGATCACTGTACAGATGAAGAAAACGAGGCAAACAGGGTTAAATGACTTGCCCAGGGTCACAAGTATCTGAGGTCATATTTGAATAAAGGAAGATAGGTCTTTTTTGAATCCAGTGTTCTATCCACTTCACCACCTAGCTGCCTCTATATAAATGATAGACAGAAATAAAGATATATACAAATATATAGATTGTCAATAATCAGAGACCTTTAAAAAAAAGTTGCACTTTAGCTAAACCTTAAGATTTCCAAGATTAGCTAAAATGACATCACTATGCTAGAGTCAAGTTTCAATGTGTCCAATTGTGGTTGATCAGAATAACAGGAGCTCAAAATGCTCTACCATAGATCAGGCACAAAAAATCCGTGTGAACATTTGGGGTGGATTCTCTAAATCTGTACATCTTGCATTTCTTTTGAGCTATTTCTATTCTTCTTTGTTCATACAGCACCACACCTTCTCTGATGTGGGCATGCCATGCTGAGGGGTCAAAGTGAAGGTGGGGATGCATAATGGTAAGCATCAATCAACAACTGGTGATTTTTTTCTCAGTAATTTTTTTTTGTAATATCACATACGATAATTTTCATTCTTTTGGAATTTAAGAAATCTTGAAAATCAATCCTTGTGTGCATCTAAAATCGTCTTGTCTTCACCACAGTATTGTTTGGTCAAGTTGAACAGCTTTTCTCAACATATTATGAAGTGGTTTTCTTTTTTATTTATATAAAAGACTGTAAATGTGATGGTTCCATTATAATCAATGATGAGGACAGACTGCCACAGAAATGCTGACTCATCTGTTTTGTTTCTATTTTTTTTCTACACATGCTGTCTAGATATTCTGACTTAGTAAATGAATGCATGAATAAATGAATGAGATAAATAAATACCCTCGGTTAAGTACCTTGCTTCATACGTCACCCAAAAACTGAGGTAATCACCAAAAACTCCCTCTTCTCCACTTCTCTTTACCTCAAATCATTCAAATATTTTCTCCCACAATCTTTTCCTTTGTTCTGTTCTCAGATGAAAAGGTGACCCTTATCTTTGCCAAAACAAGTCTCTAGACTCGTGCTCTTGTTTTCATCCCCTCCAATCTTCCCCAGAAAATTGACCCTGCTACCATCCCCAATCTCTATCTTATTTTCAATCTCTCCATCTGTTCTGCCTACAAACACTCATATGTGTTTATTTAAAAAAAAAAAACCTCACTTGATCTTATCAATAATTTCTTATTGACAAGTCTAACAGCTTATTCCCAGTCCTATCTTTCTTGTGGATCACCTCTTCCTGGATGTTCTTTCTTCTCTAGGTCTATGGACCTTTTCTGTATTTCCTATCTGTTTAACCTCCCCTCCTTGGTCTCCCTCTCCTCTCCTCCTTTACTGGCTCTTCATCCATGTCACATCAACTAATTGTGGGTATATCCTGGGCCCTCCTCTCTTTTTGCTCAGTGTTACTTAGCTTGGTGATCTCATCAGCTCCTATGGGTTCAGTATTATCTAAATGCAGATGTCGTCCTTAGTCTCTCCTGAGCTACAGTCCCAAATCACTAATAACAGTCAGACATCTCCAATTGCATTTCCCATAGGCATCTCAAACTCAGCATATTCAAAGTTGAACTTATTATCTCTTCTAACTAAATGTTCCCTGCTTCCAAACTTTCCTCTTACTGTCAAGTGTACCACCAACGTCTCAGACACATTGTCACTCTTGCTTCTGCACTCCCCCATACCCCATTACACATCCAAACCATTAAGAATCTTGTCATTTTTTTTTATCTTCAGGTCTCTAGTATGTCTCCTCTCTACTCACATATCTACCACCCTAGTTTAGGTCCTCATCACCTCCTACCTGGACTGTTGCCATAGCCTTCTAATTGGTCTCTCTGTCTATATTTGGCCACTGGACCCAAACAGTTCCTAAGGAGAATGTGAGGTTGGTGACTTTGCACAGCCCTCCCTCACTTAAATTCCATCAAGTCATGGCATCACCTTCCTGATGTCATGATCCTCTGTGAGAACGAAGGACAAACAACAACTCTCTCCCTCAAGTCTCTCTCCTTTCTAATCCATCTTCCATTCATCTGCCAAAGCGATTTTTCTAAAACAAAGGTGTCTGTGCCATTTCACTGGCTGTCCCTCATTTCTGGAATGCTCTGTTCCCTCCCCTCTGCCTCATGGTTGTCTTTACTTCCTTCAAGATTCCACTCAAATCCTACCTTCTGTATGAGGCTTCTCTTTTTCCCCCAGATGCTAGGGCTGTCCTCCTTGAGATTACCTCTCATCTATTCTGTATATCTCTTGTATTCCCCAGATATTTATATGTAGTCTCTCTCATTAGAAAGTCCTTGGAGAGGAGGGGCTGCTTTTGCCTTTCTTTGTATCCTTCCTTCACCCCCCAGTGGCGAACATTTAACAAATGATTGTTGACTAACTTACTAGGGAAAGAGATATACTCTTAGAGAGCTGGTAGAATTGCAAACTGAGAGAATCTTCCTAGAAGCAATATGGAAAGACATGAGATTTCCAAAATATCATTTTAAACCTACAGATCCCATTTTTGTACTTTGAGCTTTATCATAGAAGGAGGAAAGATCAGTTAAGAAAGTAATGGACAAATGAGGAAAATTGAAAGCATTAAGTTAGCTGTTACGGTCTTAGGCAAATCACCAACATTATGTGTATCAATTTTTTTCATCTGATATATTAGGATGCTAGCCAAGACAATCTCTCTATGAGTTTATGATATTGTACCTCTAAGAGAATGACTTTAAAATGGTGTCCTGCAGAATGATACCAGTAATGATATATAACTCCTCCTGTCCCAACTCAAAATGTAATCACAAGGTATTTCTGAGATATTAAACTACATGAGTCGTTGTGAACACCTCTCTGAGCAAAGGGGATGACACAATTGGTTGTGAAAACCAATTAACTTGACCCAGCTTACAGTCAGTCTCATGATCTATGTGCTCTGGGGGCTGAAGTCAATTGTATACACAGGCACTTTCCTCTGTACAAAAATACACCCCTTCTCTCTCACTTCAAAGAAAAGAAAGGAGGAAGGAAGGAAGGAAGGAAGGAAGGAAGGAAGGAAGGAAGGAAGGAAGGAAGGAAGGAAGGAAGGAAGGAAGGAAGGAGGGAGGGAGGGAGGGAGGAAGGAAGGAAATAAAGAAAATTAGCCATACCCCTGGAAGCTTAACTAAGTTAATTGATAACTAAGCTCTAAAAAACTGGTGAGAGTTTCAAAATGGGAGCATGTAGTGGAAGAACCCATAATGTGAGAGGGAGAAGGAAAGAATTTTTTTACTCCCTCACCATCAACCGTGTTAGTTTGAAAGGGAGCTAATTGAGCAGTAGGAAACATCGCATCCAGAAGGGATACAGAGACAAGCCCTTTAAACAGATACAGAGAAACAGTCACTCCAGCGAAGGCGAAGAAAGTCAGCTATGGACTCAAGGGAGGACTAATCCTGTTGATTGAGAGTTGAGCCACAGAAATGACTGAATAAGGAAAGAAAGAAAAGGATGGACTTTCTGGAGTTAAGAACTGTATTTGTCAAATGTTCCTTACATATGTACCTCACCACTATTAAAGTCTAAATTTGTGTTGGAAGAATGCCTCAACCTGCTACCATTGATTCTGGGGTTAACCCTGTGGGTCTGCCCTCCTAACACTAGAGAGAGTGTTAGGAGGTATTACAGGTATAAACTTATGTAATGTTGAAGAAATTCCATATCTCTTATTTGTCAGCATCTTTCTTTGCTCCTCTACATATTATATATCATTTTTTTTTCCTTTGGGTTTTACTTAGAATGATAGATTGTTAGAACTGAAAGAGACTTTTGAGATAATATGGTCTCTTTGCTTTGCACATACAGAAAGTATCCCGGGGAGATTAAATGAATTGCCCCAAATTGCATCACTTTAAATGCAGAACTGTAACAAGAAAATAAGTTTCACGACCCCTGGTCTACTTTTTTTTTTCCACTCTAACTTGTGAGTTCCTTTTAACTTAAGCTTAACCATTCTTTTGGCCATGTAACTATGGAAGCTGTTATTGGCCATGGAAGCTGTTCAGTGAGAAAATTTGGAGCCGGAGGATGAGGCTCAATTCTAGTTTTATTACTTATTGTGTGACTGGGCAAATTATTTAAATTCTCTAGATTTTGATTCCTTTACTGTAAAATGAAAGAGTTGAGCAAGATCTAGTCCTTTCAAATTCTAAAGGTATGATCCATCTTGTCTCTCAATTTGTCATTAATATATTATGTAAAACATATAACATATAACATTTTATACTATATATTATATCATGTCATATATATTGTATATCAATATTATATTATATATTATGTCATTAATATGTTAATAATGTCACTAATTCCTTAGAACTTTCTTCTAATCATTGCTTTGAAAATTACATAAAACCCTTGTAGGTAAAAATACACATCAGAAATATTAATCCCTCAGAATTATGATGTCAAAAAGCAAAACCACAACACCAAAAACTATAATTTTTCAAAAACATATATAGTCTCTTTATCTAGGACAAAGTCATAGCAAGAAGCATAGTCACTTTCTTATTTTAGTATTACCGAAACCTCTTACTCACTTTGAACACTAAAATTTTCCTTTCCAAAATTTTCATTATCATATACCTAGATGAGAGTATGCCAGCCACATTTAGGCCTTGAACAGGCATGACTCTGCAAAACCCAACATTGCAGAGACTTCCATAATTGGGGTGCTTAACATCATGGAAAAACGATTATCAGAAATAACACATCGCTTCCTTATGAGTCACTGGTTAATTCTTCTAAATACGATAAAAACTGTATTATCTTATTTAACATTACCAACTAGAAAGCTACAGAAAACCCCACTTTCAATATTTTCTCAATACCAATCCCCAATGCAAGTAACTGGTGCTAATTGAAATTACAGCATAGATTATTCTGAATTATCATTATGTGCCTAGAATTTTATTACTTAGGGTTTTTTTTTCTATATGCTGGGAAGAGTAAGTGGGAACTAGACTAAACTGCTTCACAGGGCTACCACCTATGATACATCCCCCTTACAGCTTTTTGATTCACTCACAGGTGTTTACAGAAAGAGCTTTATAGGGAAACATTAAGGGGGAGACCACCTATCAGGGTTGGGGAACCTATGGCCTTGAGACCACATGTGGCCCTCTAGGTCCTGAAGTGCAGCACTTTCACTGAATCCAAACTTCACAGAATAAATCTCCTTAATGAAAGGATTTGTTCTGTAAACCTGGAACTCAGTCAAAAGGCTGCACCAAGGACCTAGAAGGCCACATGTGGCCTCAAGACCATAGGTTCCCCACTCCTGACTAGGTTATTATGAAGCAAGATGAGAGTTTTGAGAATCTCTCATTTTGTCCCTACATTTTAGACAAGAAAACAGAGATTTAAACCTTGTCTGGAGGCTTCGTTGGTCTGACTGCTATTAGCTGGGTGGGATGACTAGTTAAGGAGCAGTCTACCTGTATTTTAGGAAGAGATTCTAGGAACTATACCTAGACTCTGGCAGGATAGGTGATCCTGGGGAGCCAAGTTCTCTCTATTTATGAAATAGTGGGTTTCATTCTGTTGAGATTTTTCTTATGATACTATTTCATTAAATGACTTTGCTTGGAACTCTTTATGCCCTCTAGCTGACTAAAAAAAATAAATAAATTCCATCAGTGAAGGCTTATGAGCCATAGTTTTGAGTGGATGCAGATCCACAGAGTACCTTAAACCTCAGATCTCCATGCTGTACAGAGGGGACAGCTAGGTGACACCGTGGATAAAGTGCAAGGCATGAAGTCAACAAGACTCATCTTCCTAAGTTCAAATCTGGCCTCAAACACTTACTAGCTGTGTGACCCTGGGCAAGTCACTTAACCATGTTTGCCTTAGTGCTTCATCCATAAAACAAGCTGGAGAAGGAAATGGTAAACCACTCCAGCATCCTTGCCAAGAAAACCCCAAATGGGGTCATGAAGAGTCAGACACTACTGAAACAACTGAATTACAATATCTATTCTAGGGGGTCTGTTGTATAAAGAGGAAGTACTCCAGCTGCTACACAAATATTCTCTAAATCCTTGATTTATGACAGGAAATTCTAAAAATTTGAGGTCCTGACACACTTTATTTTCTTCTTTTTATTTTAATAATTACAACAATGGTTCCAACTCCTTCCTAAAACATATTCATCTGGAGAAAGTAGCATGGTATATGAGAAATCAAAATTCTTCTGACACAGGTCCTTTCACATATCCATATAAGTCACTAAGTTTCCTTAGGTTTCAATTTGCCCAAGTATGATTGATTGCCTTTTAAAAATTGATTACCGGGAATTTGGCAATTATCAACAAATATGAACATTTTCGTATATAAAGAACAGACTGAGAAAATTACATATGATAATCTCTACAATGTATAACTTGAAAATTTTAAATATAAACTTAAATTTAGGACAGACTTTCAACTCTGTTCTGCTTGTCTGAGACCCTTCTACTCTCTGCTCTGTGTTTTTTAAATGTTTCAATCATGTTCTTTCTTCTCTTCCTTTTGTTGATATCACCATCACTACTTCAACCCCACCATTACCCTCCTTCTTATCCTTCGTCCATAGTAAAAGAGCCACATCCATTTCAATCAAGTTGAGCTACTCTACTCCTCTGTGGCATTCTGATAAAGTTCACTATTTCCAATTATTTGTCAATCATGAACAATAAAATTACATTGCTCTGGTATAAACCTAAGATACCTCCTCTTTTGGTTCAGCTACCATGATGTTTACTATTATTGCTTTCCTGACATCTACATCACTGAAAGGAAGTTAAAACTTCAGCCCGAGTCCTAGAGAGACTTAAAAATCATCCTAAGTTCTTTGTCTTGTACACTGGTTACTGGTACCAGTGATGCTTGATACCTCATTAAATTGTGGCAGACAGAGCAAGTAGACTTACTTTTGATATAGATGCCTCCATTTTTATAAAATAACAAAAATTAAATCATTTTCAACTTATAATCTATGAAATATACAAATTTTAAAGGAAACTTAAGCTTCGTAAGTGTAAGTTTTGTGTACTGTTCATTTGTTTTGATCATATCTGACTCTCTGTGACTCTGTTTGGGGTTTTCTTGGCAAAGATACTGGAGTAGTTTGCTATTTTCTTCTCCAGATCATTTTACAGATGAAGAAACTGAGGCAAAAAAGGTTAAGTGACTTGCCCAGGGTCACAAAGCTAGTAAGCATCAGAGGACAGATTTAAACTCAGGTCTTCCTGATTCCAATCCTGGCTCTCTGTCCACTGCACCACAGAAATTTGTGTACTATGTCACTAATATCAGGTTGCTGTTTTTTTGTAACATTGGTTTGCTATTTTTCTCCTGCTTATGAGCTCCATTTTTACTGCTACTTACCATCCCCCACTTTAGCTCTGTTCTGTAGCTTTATTATAGGCATTAAATTATGTGATACACAGCTTTCTGAATTACTTATCTTTCATTCTGAATAATTATCATTATGAATAAATTATTACCCATCTATTCAGGATGGTAACAATTACCCTCAAATAATCCATAGTATATTTTAGGGAAAGTTACATTTATAGTAAGGTCTAAGATTGAACATCTGTTCTTATTTCTCCTCAGCTCGTGATCCCATAACTCAGAATCTGATTTAGCAAAAAAACCATTGACTTAAGAGTCAAAGGACCTGAGTTCAAGTCTAAGGTTTGCTGTTTGCTAATTACCTCGGGTAAGTCACAACCCTTTTAGCTTTCAGTTTTTAGTTTCTTCACTTATAAAATAAGATAATTGAACAGAAAAACCTCTAAGGTTTCCTCTGTCTCTAAACTTATCAACCTATTACTTTCCTTCTCTAGAAATTTGAATTGCCTTTATAAACAACTATTTTTATTTGTTACATCACAAACATATGGAGGAGTGGGGAAACAAGACTTCTCTAGCCCAGATTGAATTCTCTTTTATAATAAAGAAAAAGAATTAAGAAAAAACAAAACAAAATGCTCAACACAGTAACAGTGTCTGATTCAGCTCTGGTAGCCCCCTTCCTCTGTGATGAAAGAAGGAAGATAGACTTCATTTTCTATTCTCCGGGATCATTAGTGATTTTTTAATTTACTCAGAGATTGTTTCCTTTGAGAACTCTTTTTCTTTGCATTATTGTAGTGGTTTTAGAAACTTTGGGGTCTACTTAATTTATTCTACAACAACTCATATGAATCCTCCCATCTCTGAATTTCTCATTTGTCATTTCTTATGGCTCAATAATACTCTAATATATTCCTAGATCACAGATTTTCCAGATATCCCCTAAGTGATGGATGTCTACTTTGTTTCCAGTTGAGTTGGATTTTAAGAACTAGAATAACAAAATAACATTATGCATCCAAAATATTTTTTATTCTCCCACTCAAATTTCATAAAAGGGAAATATAGTACTTTACCTGTTTGAAGGCAGAGGACTGAACCTGGTGATTTTAGAGATCTTTTTTAGTATCAAGAGTTTTATAATTCTGTTGTAGAATTTGACCAATAAGTAAATATTACATAATCTAGAACTTTTAATTACTTAATACTGTGGAATTTATTGTTTGATGGTAAGGATAATACATTGGATTTATAAAATAGCATTAACAAATTCTAAGCCCTCGATGAACAATCCCCAGCATTCACTCTGCAATGACTTCTCCTTTCATGGGACCACAATGGGAAGTAGTTACATTTATGGATGTAATGTATATAGATTTCTATTCTCTGTTACCATTAATGGTTTCTTATTTACTCAGAGGTTAGCTTCTTTTGAATGCTCTTTTCTTTTACATGCTGTAATCATTTGAGGAACTATATCTATAGATTTACATTCTGGATCAAAATATTTCAGGGGCTTTCTGGGAGTTGGCCACACTAACACTGGCACCCATAACAGCAGAGTATAGGTATCCACACTGATGGAGTCAAGTATCTACAGAAATATCTAAGAATCACTTTGCCCATGTGCTGGTTGCCATAGAAAACTGAATTATGCATAATCCCTCCTCTTCAATTTAAATATTTAACTGCTTTTTTGACCCAGAAAGACAGGAACTAAAAACATCAGGTGAGTTCTGAAAGATCCAGATAAATTATGACAATTTCCAGATTGTGAAAACCTAGAGATCAGGGATTGTCTTTTTTTTCTTTTTGCATATCCAACACTTAGCACACAGTGTGTTGCACATAGTAGGTGCTTAATAAATGCTTATTGATTGATTTCTATCTTCATGAAAAACAAATATCTGAATGGATGAATGTATTTTTCAATTTTCATCAAGACATTTTAAAGTTGGAGAGCCAAGGTCATAGACTACTGATTATTGTTTTTTCTCCTCATTGATTTTTCTAATTATTACTCTTCCTTTTCTTGTTCAGTCATTTCATTTATGTCCAGTTCTTCATGACCCCATCTGGGGTTTTCTTGGCCAAGATACTGGAGTGGTTTGCCATTCCTTCTCCAGCTCATTTTACAGATGAGGAACACAAACACAATTAAGTGACTTGCCCAGTCACCCAAGGAATAAGTGTCTGAGGCCAGATTTGAACTCACAAAGAGAAGTCTTCCTGACTTCAGGCCCAGCACTCTAACCATTGCACCTCCTAGCTGAATTACTCTTTATTTTTTCTCAAATCAATCACAATTAACAACATCTGCTTCTTTTAAATGTAAATTCCATATTTAATGATTTTCAGCAAATAATTAGAAGTATTTGTAATATAGCAATAAAACACTCAGATTAAACAGTAAGTGAAGGAAAAGAAGGGAAAGACACATTCTCTTGTCTTAGTTCTGCTCATCATACATGAAATTGAATTTATACAATTCAATTAAGCTATGTACGATAGCATCCTCATTTTTTAAATGAAAAATAATGCTTACCAATGTGTATGTACGCAATGAGGGATTGTTATAGATGTGATTATATAATACTTTTCAAAGCATTATACAAAAACTAATAATGCCATGAATTTGCATGGTGTACTTTTTTTTCTGAGATATCTGAGCTCTAAGATCTTATCTCAAATTACTAGCACATTTTGGTTGAGATTTTAATCAGTATCACAAAATCCAGGAAATTCAAGCTGTACTAGAGCAAACTTGCTTTTGTGACAATATACCAGTGATATCTTCTGGATAGTCTCACAATTTTTCAGTGCAAACATGTACTCCGACTCAAGTGTGGTGACTAGAGAAGCTTTATTCTAAATTTCCTGGCATTTGGGTGCTTGAAATATCAACCTCAAAATTTTCCCAAAGGCCTAATGAAAACTGTAAATAAACTATTTTCCAGAAAAGTATAAGTTATCCACAACTATACAGTAATCATGCTCCAAATCACTAATAAAAAGAAATACAAATTTAAACAGTGTTGAGGTTTTACCTCACAGCCTGCAAAGTTGCAAAAAGTGACTCAAAAAATAGAAACCACTAATGTTGTAGGTACTATGAGAAGAAAGATAAACTAATATACTGTTGGAAGAACCGTGAATTGATCCAGCGGATGCGGATAATAATTCGAAATTTCTCAAGAAAAGTGATTCAGCATCTTAGGCTCAGATTTCTTTGTGTGTAACCAATGGATATCAAAGTCAGAAACAAAATTTCAATATATACAAAATACTCTCTTGTTGCCTGTGGTAGCAAAAATGAAAGGAATAAATGAAAAGAAAAAGAAACCAAATGGGTGTCTTTCAAGCAGAGAATGCCTAAAACATCTATGGTATATGAATCAAACAACAAGTATTATTATGCTTACATGTAATAGAAAACTGAATGTAATCAAATATTGTACAATAGGAAATTATGAATGTAATAAATTCAAAAAAATGTGGTAGGATTTGTATGAACTAATTCAGTACAAACTAAATTTTTTGGAACCATAAGAATAGTGCAACAATGTAAATGAAAAGATAAAGGAAGCTGAATTCTGAGTCACTGAAAATAACAATGATCCCAGAGAAAAGATAATCACACACACACACACCCCTCCTTCCTCTTAGCAGGGAAACATAGAATTATCAGTATTAGTCAACTGACATTTATTAGTTAAATATGTGCCTATTATGTGCCACATACTGCTAAGAGCGAAGGATACAAAGAAAGACAAAATACGGTCTGTGCCTGCAAAGAGCTCCTAGCCCAATGGAGAAAGAACCTGAAAATAACTACATGTAGACAAGCTATATATAGGATAAATTGAAAATAATCAACAGAGGGAAAGAACTAGAACAGGCCTGCACAATTTGGGGCCCACAGGGCACTTAACAGCACACCAAAGGATTTTGGGCAGTGGGTAAAAAATATAGAGTAAGAATGGAGAGGAAGTCCTTTGATGGGCTGCGGGTTGCTTAGGGTTGAACTTGAATAAAGTGGGATTGGGAAAGGCTTCCTGTAGAAGGTGGAATTTTAGCTGGGACTTGAAGGAAGCTAAAGAAACCAGGAGGAAGAGATAAGGAGGGAGAGTATCCCATGCATGGAGGATAGCCAGTGAAAATACCAGGAATCAGGAAATATAGTATCTTGTTTAAGGAGCAGCAAGGGAGCCAATGTTACAGAATTGTTTGGTTGCTAGAGGAGGGGATGTAAGGTTTAAGAAGACTGGAAAGTTGAGGGAGAAAGTTAGAAAGGATTTTGATTGCCAGAGTAAGGATGTTATATTTGATTCTGGAGATGATGGGGAGGCAGTGGAGTTTATTAAGAAGGAGAGTGACATGATCTGACCTGTGCTTTAGGAAGATCACTTTGACAGCTGAGAAAAGTATGAACTGGAGTGACAGGAAACTTGTGGCAGGAAGATCCATCAGCAGGAGATTGCAATGTTTCAAGAGTGAGGGACCGTGTTCTTGCACCAAAGTGGCAGTGGCAGTTAGTGTCAGAGCAGAGAAGGGGGAGGATGTGAGAGATGTTACAAAGACAAATTCAACAAGTAGCAGATTGGAAATAGGGGGTGAGAGAGAGCAAAGAGTCAAGGATGACAAGTAGACTTTGAGCCTAGGTGACTGGGAGGATAGTGTTCTCTTGGACAATAATAGAGAAGTTTGAAAGGGTGGAAGGTTTGGATGAAAAGATGATAAATTCATTTTGAATATGTTGATTTTCAGATGTCTACAGGACATCCAGTTGGAGAGATCCAATAGGCAGTTGGAGCTCTATAGACAGGACTGATTTGAGAATCATCAGCAAAGAGATATCACTGAATTCATGAGAGCTAATGAGATTATCAGGTGAAATAAGGTAGAGGGAGAAGAGAGCCCAAAATGGAATTATGAGGGCAAAATGTTGTATACGTTGTCAGATATAGTCACTGTTATCCATTGTTTTTGCTTAACTATACTCTTCATTATAAGGAAAGTTTCAATTGCGAGTAGGGATGGGGCGGGGGATGGGGGGGAGTTCCCATATCTAGAAATGACTGTGGCATAAAAACAATAAGATTAATGCCATAAATAACCAAATGAGGTAAATTAAGGAAATCTTTCACTGAACATTTTAAAGTTCCACTTAACATTTATATTCCCTAAATCTCTTAACTAGAAGATGTAGGGAACATAGAGAAGAACTTCCTGGTACCATTTAGATTCTAAGATAGAATACAGAGGGCCATCATTGTTAGGACTCCTTTCTTAGAGTTCATTAAAATAATTAAATGACTGACTTACCTGCTTTTATCTAAGTTCAAAGTAGTAAACTAGGCATCTAAAAAACAGTATGAAAATCTTATCTGGAGACTATTAGTGTTTAATAAGGGATTCCCAGGTTATCCATGAACTAATACTTGAAAACTATCAGTATTGTATTAGTACTTAGTAATTAGCCCATGGCCTCATCAATGGATGCACACCTAGGTTCAAGATACATTTTGGAGTCTATAACCCTTTAAAAATATATAGCTCACATATCCCCTCCAAGTTTCCCTTTTATGAGAGCAAACAGGAAGTATGTTAGTTGGTAACAATACTTAATTAAACAAAACATCAAAGCAAATAATAAAGAAAAATACACACATACACACAATGGGTACTTCCCCACAGACTGCCTCCATGCTATTGGTGGAAGAAGAGACCCACAGCCTGGACAATTCGTGCTCCTAGGCTTGTGACTCAGGCGGAATACTTCTCTGCCAAGGAGGCTATTTGCTCATGTATTGGGCTACTTTGTCTGCTTAGCTGACATCTGCTGCTTCTTCGCTGAATTGTAGCTATTAAGTAATCTCTTCCTCACAGCAAGTGTCTACAACTCTTTTGTAAATTAGCATGTAGTCTCGTCTGTCATTTTTTTTGCAAGTTACACTGACAATCAGATGGAACTAGCACAGCTAGCAAGTGCTTTAGGTCAGTTCTGTCTTTTTGACTGACTGTTTCCAGGTCCAGTGATATTTGGGTTGTGTTAAATAAATTCCTTTCAACTCCCCCGCTTACCCCCTAGCAACTAGAAAACAAGATTATTCTGGAACTTTATTTAGCAGTTTTCCAAGGGCAGGGTCAACGTGGTGACCTTGGTTTTCTATCTCTTTCCTCCTTCCCCCATCTCCTTTTCCAGCTTTGAGAACAATTCCTGGCATTTAGTAAGCACTTAATTATTACTCCAACTTTCTATCTTTCTAGCTATTTATTTATCTATATCTGTCTGTCTGCTTGAGAACAGTAATCAAATCAACATGATCATTCCTGGAAAGGACACGTCCATCATTCCCTATGACTCCTTTTGGCTTCCCTTTTCAAAACTTTCTTCCCTGGCTTCCATTCCCATATGAGTTATCTTCTCTTAGGAGACCAGGTCCCTTGCAAAGGGGGTCTGACTAGCTTGTTTGTATTTGTATCTTCAGTAATTAGCACAGTGGCTGCACATAGTAAGTATTTAATAAATGCTTTTCCATTCATTCATTGCTATAACTACTATGGCAGAGGGAAAAAAAATCTCATTATCCTGAATGAACTATATAACTTCCCCACCTCAGTGTTGCTGAGTTGCTGACTCAGTTACTGACTATGTGACAGAACCTGAATGAATTGCCTTCCCCTTTCTCCTTTCAGCTATAACAAAACCTGACTTAACTACCCCATCCTGCAGAAGCTGAGTACACAAAACCCTGCAGTACAGACCAGTTTTCCTATAGGGATAGACAGTATACCATTGATCTAATCAAATGCCTCAGACTGGAAGAAGGCCTAAAAAAGCTATATAAGCCAAATCTATGCCCTAGGGAACTGAAGCTGACCCCAGCAAGCAGTCTTCCTTAGCATACTAATAAATTTAATTTTCTTTCAATTTAGTTACTTTATTACACCTCCAGTTATGCAGACCTGACAATGGCTAAGATTCTCCTTGGATTCTCAAGGAATCCAGTTCAATCTCCCTAATACTACCCCAAACACTATCTCTCTTATGTGAAAGGGCAATGGTTTATTCTTTTGTCTTTGAAATAGATTTGAAATTCATTATTGAGATCTCTTTATTGCTAATCATTAAAAGTAAATCCATTCTTAATAATCCTGCTGTTTGGAGGTAGGTAATTTGTCCATGATAGTCTTTTTCCTTGCTGAATCAATCCACAGATTACAAAAGTTTGATAACCACTGAAAAAGGTTCTCTCCAACATTTGCAGTCTATAATTAATTTTTGCAGAAAGGCAATGTACTGTGGCAGAAAGAACAATGGATAAAAAAAAATCAGAAGACCTAAATTTTAGTCTAACCTTTGCTATTAAACATCACATTCAAGGTTTTCTTGAACTTGTTTTCCAATAACCTTGGACAAGTCATTTAACCACTTGAGGCCTGTTTTCTCAACAGCTAAAAAGTAAAGTGGTTTGAACTAGAGGATCTCTAAGGTCCTATGATCTTCTGAATGCATGAGTGAAAAAGATTTTGACTTCTCAGCCTTGAAGGTGTACAAGCAGAGCTTGGACATACATCTTAGAAGACCACCGTAGAACAGAATCCTATTTTAGAAGGGATTCCCAAGTAGGAAGTTGAACATGTAATCTTACTCTAAGCCTATGGTTTTAAGAAAGTAAATGATCAGACCATGAAGAGAAAAGGAAATTCTGATGCCATTGATCCGCTACATATTCTCATCTAAATTATCCTATTCAGTTCAGCATACCTAGCCTGCACCATTCAGCCCCGGTCTCTACAATTAAGCCTCTCTACCCTAAGACTTTTAAATTTTACTTATTTATTTTGCTCTACTATGGGTGACTTTGGTACTGCAGTGAACTTTTAAATTACTATGCAAAAAAAATAAAATAAATAAAAGTTTGTACTTTTAGAGACAGGATACAGAGTTTTTCAAATGAAGGAAACATTAAAACTAAACCTTCTCATAGGCACATCTTGTGGCCAAACCTTCACTGACTGAATGGTTTAGTTCTAAGTGCTTACTTCCAAAAAGGAAGGAAGTTTAACTACAAAGTGTACAATTTCCTATTTTAAGTAACACTTAGTAGTTATTTCTAAGTAGAATTTATTCAAAGGTGGCAGAAAGGATTATGCTTAGGAAAAGAGAAAGTTTAGGATAAGGCTAAGTAGTTACAAAGTAATTCAAAAGAGATATAAGAACTATTCATCTAAAATAAGAGCTGTTCTGTGTGACAATGTGGTTATTTATTTTTATCTCTTTTCTTTTTGTCCATCCTGTTAATTCAGGTTTGTTAAAGCATCATTTGGTCTGTGAAAGTCACAACAGAGGAAAGTTAAGCCATTAGACTTAGATGCAATCATATTTGATTCTTTTTGATAGGCCACAAGGACATTCAGGTCACAAATTCAGAAATGTGTCCCTATCCAAATATTGTATATTTGTAAAAGATAGGCATAACTTAGTTTCATTTGGTGAAACCTACCAATTTAAAACTTGATTTTACCTCCTTCGAAATCCTTAATGTTTCAAAATATCTAGCAGACATAGGTTACCGTCTTTGTATGTTGTGATGGATTGATTAACCATTAAGGAAATATGACTTTAAAAAAATAATAGTGAATGAATTGAAAACACAAGACAGAAATAGAAATGGACTATACCAGAGGTGTGGAGTGATTTTAACATGCATGAGTGGAGGGATATATGCCCCCAAAAAATTAATAACAGATCTTTTAAAAAGGAAAATATAACTAGGATGTGCACTTGAATCTGAGCCAAAAGGAATATCTCAAAGGACTCTTGTTTGGGCAACGTTTGAACCTACAGTATTAGTGACATCAGCCAATGAGGATTCTAGTGATTAGACTTTAAAAAGCAAGAAGTTTAAAAAGAAAGATGAGGCTGAAAGAACTAACATAATATGTCATTTATGTATATCTATTTCTTAATCAATATTGAAAAGCAACAATGATGCTTTCTTGAGGAGATGCAAAATTCTGAATGCTAGTGTAAACTGTAACATAAATAAATTGTAGTTGGGTATCCAAGATACTATAATAATAAAAAGGTCAGTAACTCAGTTAGTTTTTGCAATGGAGCTAATAAATTAAGCCATAATTAGTTATGAACCTGAAACCCATTTGCATAGCTAGTGGAGCCCCATAGACAAAATTCTCAGTTTCGTTACTATCAACTGCATCCCTAACTAGGGCCATACAGATTGCAAATGTGTGTTAACATTTGTTGGTCACAAGAGGGAATGATGATTAGACTTAATGTAGCTCATCATTACTCAGGTTGATTTTTAGAGTGATGTCAGAATGTGGAAAGATGATTCATTTAATTAGGTTGCTCAAATTAATTGAAGCAAATACCCTTTAAGGCACAATGGGAAGTAAATTTTGTCCCCAAATCAATAAATTAATCCATTGTGAGTTCCATCATGTTTCCTCATTTTTACCTTCATACGTTGTATGTATATAAACCTATAAGATTTACCAAGTGTCTCCCTATAAGCTGCATGTAAATTCTGTTATTTCTCTTTTATTGATGTGGAAACTAAACCTCACAAAAGTTAAGTGGTCACCCAGCCTATACCTGACCAAGCTGAGATTCACACCTACACCTTCTGAACCCAAATCTAAGCCACACCATTTTCTAGCATTTCACTACACACATATCATTGCCCCAAGACCTACTCTTTTATCCTTCCCCTGTATATGGTGTGGGTTGGGGGAGAATGTTTATCTTCTCTAAAGTAAAGAACCCCATTTTCATCCTGGCTCAATCTTTTCTGCTTCTTTTATCCCTCACAATTTTCTCATCCCCCTCCATACCTGCAATCTCTCCCTCTTCCAAGGTTCTTTCTCTTCTTTTTTCAAACAAGTTCATCAAGACACCTTTCTTTGATCCTACTCTATCTTCCATCTCATCTCTCCTTCCTTCCACAGTCAAAGTATTAAACCATGTGGTCTTTAACTATTTCCTCACTTCTCAACACCTATTACCTTCTCAATAAATAAAAAAGTATTTATTAAGTACTTCCTTTGTGTCAGGTACTGTGTTAATCTTTTATAACGCTCCTACCCAGACTACTCCATTAAAAATGCTTATTACTCTCCAGGAACCACCTTAGTGAATAAAATGATCTTTTATCTCAAGTTCTCTAAGAATTCTAATGTATTTGAACAACCCTATTTCTTGAAACTTCTCGGCTTCCATTATGTTGTTCTTGTTTAGTCATTTTAGTGGCACCATTTGTAGTTTTCTTGGCAAAGACACTAGAGTGGTTTGCTATTTTCTTCTCCAGCTCATTTTACAGATGAGGAAACTGAGACAACAGGGTTAAGTGACATATTTGTAAATACCTGAGGTGAGAATTGAACTTAAGAAAATGAATCTTCCTGACATCCTCCAGGCATTCTATCCACTGTACCACCTAGCTGCTCCTAAATAGAATTTCTTTTATACTACCTGTTTTTCTTTCTGACTTTTGGAGCACTGATTCTTGGGTCTTCTTCTGCACTGTGAGGATACCTCCATGGTGGTCAGATCTTCTCTTCTCCCTACATATACTTGCTACAGTTACTCTCATAATCCTAATTATCACCTCCCTCTTTGGAGATCATTCATAGATCTCTAACTCCAGCCCGAACATATGGTCTTACTTGATTTGTGGGCTTGTATTCACTATTATGGATAGAGAAATTCCATTTGGATGTCCTACCATTATATCTCTAATATTTCCCAAATGACCAGGGGATACTCAGGGGTCACTTTGATAAGGAGCTATCGATAGAATGAGTAGAAAGAACACAGCACCTGGCGTCACACAATATGAGTTTGAATCCTGGATCTTCCATTTTACTATGCATATGAGGGTGTTAGATAAGATGATCTTTCAAATTCCTTCCAACTCTAGCTCTTTGATCCTATGATTAATGTCAGAGCAAAGACCGGACCCTGATTAACAAGAAGTTAAAATCCTGTCAGGAAAATATCACAGAAAGGGCTTTGCTACCCTCTATATTAACACAGACATTTTTTGAACAATTCATGGTATATATTCTACTAATTGTAAATAGTTATGGAATAGCTGGGCGGTGCAGCGGATTGAGCTTTAGTCTTTGAATCAGGAAAATTCAAGCTCATATCCAAGCTCAGACACTTGTTAGCTGAGTAATCAAGTCACTTAACCCTGTTTTCTTTAGTTCCTCATCTCTAAATTGAGCTGGAAAAACAAATGGCAAACCACTCTAGTATCTCTGCCAAGAAAACCCAAAGGAAGGGGGTCACAAAAAGTAGGACACAACTGAAAATGACTAAACAATTCACTTAAAGGCTTTTTTGCTCTTACGTATTTTCTTAGTCAGGAAGCATAGTGCAATTAGTATCATATGGAGACCCATGGAAATTTCTGATTTTTTAAAAAAGTATTCTAATAATATTAATGACAGTAATTGACATTATAGAGGACTTTTAGATTTTTGTGCATTTTATATATGTCGTCTTACTTGGTCCTCTCCTGATTCCCCTTAATTCTAGTACCTTCATTCTGTTGTCTATCTCCCATGTACTTTGTATATATCCTGTATACAGTTTATTTGATCATAACTACGTTTGCATGTTGTTTTCCTCATTAGACTGTGAGCTTGTTGAGGTCAGGAGCTGTCTTTTGCCTTTTGTTGAATTCTCAGTGTGTGGAACAATACCTGGTATACAGGAGGTGCTCACCAAATGTTTATTGACTGATTGACAATAACTTTATGAATAACGGGAACCACTAATCTAACATAGCACCAATAAAAACAGTGACAAGAAGACCAAAAGATGTGGATCATTACAAAGGAAAGGAATTACAATAAAGCTCATTTCTGTTATCCGTAGAAACAGAGACTGTGATGACATGAACACCTCATTTTCAAAAATCAATTTCAACATTTTTTGAATCTCAACTTTGATGACAGCTGCTTTTTTTACTCTATTATTTCAAGAGTCTATTATTTCCTCAGACACCGACCCCCCCCATCTCACCCCATTCCCACCCCCACTTCCATTCATGCAATTCTTCTAAAGTGGGGCTTCTTCAACTCTTCTGTCACTGACTCTTAATAGGTGAAGCCTGTGGACTCTTTCTCAGAATAATGATTTTAAATGTAAAAAAATAAAATTCATGGTATTACAAAGAAAAGTAACTATATTGAAATATATATGTATTTTTTTCTATCCAAATTCGCAGATCCTGGGGATCCCAGGTTAAGAAATTCTACTCTAAAGCTCAGTAAATAATCTTCAAGAGTAACTACAACCAAATATTCATCAGCCTACAACCAATGAAGGGATACACCTATATAAACTGATCCTTAATCAAAGGATAAACCACTGTTAGATTCATCCTCCCAATCCCACCAGCTTCCTACATTCCAAGCTTTCCCTTTGTTTAGCATAGCCTTCAAAAAGCCAGGGTCAACTATCACAGGCTGAGAGGCATTGGAGGACTTTAGTGGTACAGCCAACATGGTTGCATTTCACCTTCTTTTCTTGCTACTTGCCTGACCTCTAGTGGAAGTTGAAAAGTAGACAGACAAAAAAAAAGAGAGAGAGAGAGAGGAAAAAAAGTTAAAGGGTCTCCTAGAATTACCCACACCCTAGATAAGCCCTCTCAAAACTACTGGTTCATAAATGGCAATAATGAATTTAATTGAAACACAGAATTGTAGCCTTAATACTAGGGAGAAATTTGCTAATATAACTTGTGAACAACTCTATGGTCATGTCTGCAAACATGAATGTTTAAAACTAGATAAATTAAAATGTTAAAAAAAGAGAGCTATAATAATCTGCTTAAGTCTATTTTATTTCAAGACACCCTGTTGAAAACACAACTCTATTACCTGCCATATTGTTTGAGTTAAAATTTCTCCCACTCACCCAGGTCATAAGCAACTAACATGATACATATTCAAGTCATTGACTCATAGGCATCAGCACTGTGATGGAATTCCTGAAACACTCTAACTCCACAGTAAGCTATTTATTTCACATTTCATTCACTCATTCTTGCAAAACTCTACCATAGTACCATGTATTCTTCACCATCAAAGATATTAGTGTCAGGGACTTAAAAAAAAAAAAAACCACTTATCCCAATAAATGTACATTAGTAGGACAGCCCCAAAGTTACTCTGAGCACCAAACAGCAGCTCAAACTATCCTACAGTCTACATTTTTTCTAAAAAATATGTCAAGTGTTTGGAAAGTCTATTACATGCTTAAAGTATCCCAGAATCTATCATATTAAGTAACTACAAAAATTTGAACTGATTATTAATAATAATTAGAGAAAGCTAGCATAGGTAGATGACTTCAAAGCCTGGGAAGACCTGAGTTTGAGTTCCATCTTTGACGCATACTGGCTTTGTGATCCAAGGCAAGTCACTTTTCTTCTCAGTGCTCTTGGCAACTCTCTTAAACTACTGAGTTACTGAGAAAGTGCTGACCTACATTAATAGAGGGAGTTTCCTATATTAGTGGAATCACAGATATAATTCCTTTCCCTAATAATAATAATAATATGGCATTCAAAGGCTTGCAAAGCTCTTACTAGTTTTCTTTAACAGCTCTAAAATAATGAGTCAAGGTCATTAAGCACCTCCTGTGTGTCAGACATGGTGCAAAGTACTCGGCTTACAGGAATAAAAAGGCAAAGGACAGTCCCTGTTCTCAAGGAACTCACAGTCTAAAGGGAGAGACAACATGCAAACAACTATGTACAGACAAGCTACGAACAAGATAAATTGGAAATAACGAACAGAAGGAAAACATTAGAATTAAAGACAATCTTATAGGCTTCCTACAGTTGAGATTTTGTTGCTGTTACTGATACTTGAAGGAAGCTCAGGAAGTCAGGAGACAGACATGAGCAGGGAGAGCATTCCAGACATGAGAAACTTATAGAACAGGAAAATAAAATGCCTTGTGGAGGCACAAAAGCAAGGAGGTCACTGTCAGTGGATCCCAGAGTATTCGAGAAGAAGAAAGTAAGAAGGTGTAATTACTTCGAATCCAGAAAATATTCTGTTAATTACGTTATAGATACACTCAAATTATAGACTATAGATTAAGGATCAGATTATAACCCTAAAATCCGATTCTAAATCCATTCCGATTCTATCAGGTCTCCAATTCTAATGCTAGCCTTGAATTTATCTAAATCTTATTGGATCTTTTACCCTTAATCTAAAATTTGTGGGAAAAAATTGATCGTAAAATCTCTTACTTATAATGTACTTCCTTTCCCTACTCGGTGTTGCTTCTGAAACTTCTTGGATGTAGGACATTGGGCAAATCATTCCATCTCTCTGAGTCTCAGTTTGCTCATTTATAAAACAGGGATAATAATACTTGCAGTCTTTCACAGGACTATTGTGACAAATGAAATATGGTTTTCTTTTTTATATGATTTTTATTATGAACGTCATCATCAAAAATATTTCAATAAAAAAGAGGATTGAATATGAAACCATGAGCTTCTATTACATATGGTTTGGATTTTAAAGTGCATACTATATTTTACAGAGTAGTTATAAAATTACCCCATTTACATCTCCTTTTTAACTGCTTGTTTTCCTCTATATATTTTTATCGATGCCTTTTCCTTTCTTTTTTTGCATCTCTGTCCGTACCCACTAACCCACTATTATTCCCCTCCAATCTGAGGTTTTCATAGAACAAATGTTAATGAAACATTATAAAATATTCTCTATGAGAGAAATAACTTTAAAAATATGCAACCTGATGTCAAATATAAGTTTAAACTGCTGCATTACTCAACCTCGAGAATTGTTACAGTGGTACTGTGAATAGTACTACTCTTTTTTTAGAAAAAAAAACCATAAAAGCACAGTATAAAGTAGAGGAAACCCCCCTGTTCAAAACGCTTACTAAGGTACAGGTATATGCATGCATTTTATTGACATTAACTATTTAGGGTTTCTACCTTTAGGCTTCTAAATCATCTCATCAGTAAAAACAGCATAAAAGTATGTCTAGAAATTGGACAAGCTTTCAGATGAGAAACATGGGGAAATATATTTTAATCACATTTGATTAGTAAATGATACCAACACATGTAGTTCCCTTATACCCACTTTTTTCTACTCAAAGTGAAACCTCAAAATCACCTCCTACAGCAACTCCTAGCAGCCCTTGGCAGTGAAACCAGGACTCCCAAAGAGCAAGTTCTTGCCCCTCAGAACTCCCACAGAAACCCACAGGTTGAAGAGTATCTCCTCCAACCCACAGTTTTCAATGATGACTACACAGCACCACAGATAAGATGTTAGAACTGTTCAGTTATATAAAACAACCTTGTAGCCTGCACATGTAACAGAAAGTAGTCATTTGCTTACAACTCCTATTAACCAGGAGGCAAAAGGTGTTCAGATTATTTTAGAAAATAATTAAAAAGCTTTAAAAAAAGATGAAAGACATCCCTCATATATGTACATATGCATATGTTTCCACAGATATACATTAAAAAATCCACACAGATTTCAAACAAATGCCAAGTTCAACAGTCCTTAACTCAAAGCTTACTCCTCCCTCTCTAAGTATCCTTTTAGAGAGTTCAGACTTACCAGCTACTACGAAACTAATCAAAAGAGTCAGCAGCATCAAATCAAAAGCCTTCCAAACAGAGTTCATTTCCATAGTGTTTGGTCCTTCACTCTGTACTTCCTCGCCAGTTAGTCAACAACCGAACTGTGGACATGGTGAGTCCTTCTCTAACATGACCCCCTCTTCTCCTTGCTGGTAGCTCCCAGCTCATTAGTCGTCCTGCTCCCTAGCCCCAGCCAGCCTCTTCCTTCAGCAATATGTGTTTCTGACTGATTAGTAACTTAGGTCAAGAGTTGTTCTCTATAATTTGACACAGCAACAGATTTCCTGTAAGAAATGCTGAGACGAAAAACCAAGGAGGCTGATTGACAAGATGATCTGCATGCTCATTGGTTCTCCAGTAAGTTCTGTTGTGAATAGATTAACTTTTCAGTAGGGTTTACTTAAACGAAGTCAAACCGGATTTCTCTGACTTAGGGTAGACAGTAAGGAAGGATATTTATTTATACCTAACAGATGTCATTGAAGTATCCCTGTATGGTAACTACCAGAAGCTTTTTAAAGTTTGAAAAGCCCCATGATGACATGGCAAAGTTATGTCTTAATGACAATTAAAGTTTGAAAAGCCCCATGATGACATGGCAAAGTTATATCTTAATGACAAAGTCTAAACAGTGGTTTGCTTACCTGGTAATTCAATCTTTTTCTATGCAAAATGAATAAGTTTCTCACTAGGGATTTTTACATGTGACTGACACTTTTATAACTCTCTGTTATCTTTGACAATCATTAATTTTAAATTAAAAACTGAAAAATGACAAGGAGAAATCTCATTTTAGTTCTTCACTAAAATCTCAACTTGTTACAGTACCATCATCCTGGTAAATTCAATAAAGGCAGGCCATTTAAATTCTGCCCATTGAAAGGAGAGATCATATATAGAAGGTAAGTAACGGACCTCTATATGCTGAAAATCTTTGACCTCTATACAGAACTCTCAAGGAGGGCAAAGAAAAAATTATTCTTAGGAAAGGTAACAAAAAAAAACTTGCATTTTTGCTTTTGAGATTACAGTCCTGTTTTTCTATTTTCTAAACTTTTTTTAAAATTTTCTTCCTCATCTCTTATAATACTTTCTCTCTACGTATTCATGTACAGTAAGTGAGAAAGTGAACTGCTTGACAAAGGCAAGAACTGATAGGTCTATACAAATATCTAAAAAGACATTTTATACCAAGTTAAATAATTTTTCAAAGGAAAAAAAAGAACATGACCCCTCTCCAATGGGTGTATAACACCAAGTATCTGATATACAAATATTATTAGGCAGGAAATGTTCATAGAAAAAATCTAACATGCTGGTTTCAGTTGTATAAGAGATATGCATTCATCTCTATATCCACAGGATCATAGCTACAGTATGACCCTGGAATTTAGAAGCAATGAAGCAAGAATACTTAGATAACTCAATGGACCAGTGATCTCAATGATGTTTGTGCCCCACATCATTGGCATGAGCCATCCCTCTATTCCCCTCTTTGTATTCTACTTGCACATGCCCTTCCAAGGAAATGGAATGTGCTGCAGGAGTTTCCCTGGATCGCCTGATCTTACATGGATACCAGCAGAGCCTAAGGGCTAACTTTTGATCATCCTTCAATCTTGTCAGTCAGTCAATAAACATTTATTGAGCACCAGGTTGTATAGTAAGTGCTGGGTTCACTAAAAGAGTTAAAAGATAGTCCCTGCTCTCAAGGAGTTCACAATTTAATGGGGGAGACAACATGGAAACAAATATGTACAAACTATATACAGAAGAAACAATTAACAGAGGGAAGGCACAAGAATTAAGAGGAATTGGGAAAAGTTTCCTGTAGAATATTGGGTTTTAGTTGTGACTTGAAAAATGCCAGGGAAACCAGAAGAAGAAAATAAAGAAGGAGGGCATTCCAGGCATAGGAGACAGTCAGATTTGAGAGAGGGTGGGGATGTCTTGTTCATAGAATGGAAAGGAAGACAGCATCATTGGCTCAAAGAGGATGTGGTGGGGAGAAAGGTATAAGAAGACTGAAAAACCAATCTTTTTTCTGGTCACATGTCTCTGATGACATTCTTCCTACTCAAAGTACCTTCTGGATTTGGAGTCAGAAGTTGAGGGTTTGAATCTGGGTTCTATCACAACTTGTGTGATCTTGTGTCACATTCTCTCTGAACCCCAGTTCCTTCATCCTCTTCTCTCCACTCATACAGCCCCCACCCTATTCAGGTCTTCATTACCTCTGGCCGAGATTATTACAATGGTGTTTCTGCCTCAAGTCTCACCCTATTCTACAACAGCTTTCATTCAACCAAAGTGACTTTTCAAAAGTGTAGGTCTGCTTCCCTGATCAGTAAACTCTGGTGGTTCCCTGTTACCCACAGGATCAAATATAAAGGAAGTCTTCTGTGTGACATGTAAGCTTTTCAAATGACCTCTTCCTACTGTAAGGTACTTCCTTGTACTTTAAGATTTGAGCAATACACCTGCTGAAAGAGATTACTTTTGTACTAAGAAGAAGAAATAAATTAGCTTGGAAAAAAGGATAAAATAATGTCCTTTTTATAGGGAAATAATTTAGTGGCTGAAATGATCAGAGAAAAATATGTTCAACAAAAACTGCTAAAAATCTATGTGTGAAGTTTTCAGATACAATATGAATAGTTCCGTTGCAAAAAGAAGAGGAAATAAACTTTTACATAATCATTTGGAGACTATGGGATGATAAAACTTACAGAAGGTCTATTGGTTTTATAAGTAACAGAAAAAAGGGGTTCATAAGGTTTTTTTTAAAAAATTATAAAGAAAATGTAAGTAATTGAGCACAAAGAGGGACTGATTTGAGTCATTGAAAGTGGTGAAGGATCTGGAAAATTGGCCGAGAAATCACGAAAGAATAAAAAGAGGAAAAAACTATCTTTAAAGGAATTGTATGAAGAACCAGGTAGCAGAATGAGAATTATCTAATTAGAAAATCTCAAATGATAGTTCCTGATTAACTAAGAAAAGCTGCTGTTTATTGAAAAATATCTCAATTATGCTTATGCACCATCTACAATATAAAAAAGATAAAGTTTTTCAGTTGCTATCTGCCACCCTCTCTGGGATGAGAGAGGAAGGCAGAAGAGCAAAATCCAGGCTTTGTAATTGATTTGCTGTTTGACTAAATAACTAACACTTGATTGAACATCACAAATTCCTGCTGAGTGAAGAAATTATTGGGCTTATCTATACTGCCTGAAAAAGAGCCAACTGGATGAACTTTGCAGTTCTCTAGCCTAAAGAGGACGGAGAGAAACATTTAACACTTTCTCAGTACTTTTTTCAAGGTGATTGTAAGTTTAAAGAGTTTGTCAGTGTTCATCGGTTTAATAATAGAAGGGATGGGGGCAGAACCAAGATTACAGATTAGAAGCAGCAACTCAGCTGAACTCTCCCAAACTCTTCCCTTCCAAACAACTTTAAAATAACTCCTCAAATTTGGGAATGGCAAGGAAGCAGGGGCCCTTCCTAGGTAAAGACCAGGGTCCAGATCAGGAGAGCGGTATCCAAACATCTTCTTAGAAGACCAAGGTCCAGATCAGGAGAGTGGCATCCAAACATCTTCTCAGATCACACCAGATCAAAAGGTGCACCTTGGAAGCACCAAAAACTTGGACAGTCCCAGAACTTCCTCTGAAAATAGCAACATGAAAAAGCCTGAAGGTTTGGACATTGCCTCCCCACCATTAGATAAGCAGAGTCCACCTTTAACATAAAGTCCAAAGACAACAAATAGACTGGAGAAACGGCCAACAACAAAGAACTTGACCATGAAAAGCTAATGTGGTGGTGGGGAAGATCAAAACATGAACTCAGAAAAAAGACAACAATATAAAAACAGTTACAAGCAAAGCCTGAAAGAAATATGCTAACTGGATGCATGCCCAACAAGAATTCCTGGAAGAGTTAAAGAATGAGATTAGAGTGGTAAAGAAAAAATTGGGAAAAGAAGTAAGAGTAATACAAGAAAATTATGAAGAGAATTAACAACTTGGTAAAAAGAGGCAGAAAAAATACTGAAGAAAATAACACTTTAAAAAACAAAATTGGCAGGGAGGAGCCAAGATGGCGGAGTAGAAGGACACACATACTAGCTCCCGAACCCATAGTCTATAAAATACCTGTAAGGAGTAACTCCCAACAAGTTCCGGAGCAGAGGAAGCCATGGAACAACGGAGTGGAGGAGATTTCTGTTCCAGAGAGACCAGAAAAACCAACACCGGGGTTCTGTCATGCACCAGACCGAGAGCAGAGCCAAGTCCTGCATTGGCCATGTGGCCCTGGGAGAAGCGGATCCGGGCTGGCTTCAGGGATGGAATCTCCAGCGGCCACATGGTTCCCTCCGCCCACGGGAGCAAAGGTCAGTGAGAGGGCCTGTTTGGCTGGCCAAGAGGGGAGCTGGGTGTCTCCATAACTCAGGCCCCCTCAGGAGGCAGCAGCTGACAGGGGCTCCCAAAGCAGGAAGGAGCCCCAATCCGTTGTTGAAGGTCTCCATGCAAACCCTCTGAGGGAACTGAGCCCTGTGAGGCAGCTCTGCCCCAACCTGAGCACCTGAATTTAATCTTACATTGAATAGCAGCCCTGCCCCCTCTGAAAGCCCTGAGGTTGGGAAACAGCATTTGAATCTCAGTCTCCAAGCTCTCCCTGGGCAGATCTGGAGACGAGGTGGGTGTGAAAAGGAATCTCAGAAGTCAAGTAATTGGCTGGGATAATGCCCAGAAAAGGGGAAAAAAGTAAAACCATAGAATGTTACTTTCTTGGTGAACACATATTTTCCTCCTTTTCTTTCTGATGAGGAAGAACAATGCTTACCATCAGGGAAAGACATAGAAGTCAAGGCTTCTGTATCCCAAACATCCAAAATAAATATTCACTGGGCTTAGGCCATGGAAGAGCTCAAGAAGGATTTTGAAAGTCAAATTAGACAGGTGGAGAAAAAACTGGGAAGAGAAATGAGAGAGATGCAAGAAAAGCATGAAAAACAGGTCAATACCTTGCTAAAGGAGACCCAAAAAAATGCTGAAGAAAATAACACCTTGAAAAATAGGCTCACTCGGGAGCCAAGTTGGCGGAGTAGAAGGACGCATGTTTACGAGCTCCGAAACCAAAAGCCCATAGAATTAATGTAAAAAGAGTCCCCCATAACTTCTGGGTCAATACAAGGTGTGCAGAAGCAGAGTGGAAGAGCGCATTTAATTTCCGTTCCAGGGAGCCCGGAGCCCCATCCCCAGAGTCCGGCGCGCCCCGGAAAGTGGACCCCCACCCCCAACGCTGGCTTGGCCGCGGCCCCAGAGAAGCTGATCCGAGCAGGCTTCAGAGACGGAACCTCCGGCAGCCGGGAAAGTCCCTCCGCCCACAGAAGCTACAGGTCAGTGAGAGAGGCCGGGCTGGAGGAGAGGGGAAGCAGGGCATCTCCGTGACTCAGGCCCCCTTGGGAGGAAGCGGCGGCGGCAGAGACGGGGGCAGGAAGCGGCGGAGGCAGAGGTGTGGGCGGCGGCTGAGGCGGCAGCAGACCGGGACCCAGGAATCCCCCAGCGGCAGGCAGGATCTTCATTACGGAAGATTCCTGCATAGGACCTGACGGAGTTGAGCCTGGGAGACGGCCTTGCCCCCACCCCAGCACCAGAACTAAAGGTCACATTGATTAGCGGGTGCACGGAAAGCCCATTTGAATCTCAGAGCCCAAGCACTAGCAGGGCGGATCTAGTCGGGGGTGGGCAGGAATCTCAGAAGTCAAGTAACTGGCTGGGAAAATGCCTAGAAAAGGGAAGAAAAATAAGACTATAGAGAGTTTTTTCCAACAGATGCAAATGATCCCGACATTCGGATCTGATGATGAGGACGTATTCTTGCCATCAGGGAAAGACGTGGAGGGCGGGGCCTCAGTACCCCAGACACCCCAGGGGGATATCGAGTGGGCTCAGGCCTTGGAAGAGCTCAAAAAGGATTTTGAAAAGCAAGTTACACAGGTGGAGGAAAAACTGGGAAGAGAAATGAGAGAGATGCAAGAAAAGTATGAAAAACGGGTCAATACCTTGGTAAAAGAGACCCAAAAAAAATGCTGAAGAAAATAACACCTTGAAAAATAGACTCACTCAGTTGGCAAAAGAGGTTCAAAAAGCCAACGAGAAGAATGCTTTCAAAAGCAGAATTAGTCAAATGGAAAAAGAGGTTCAAAAGCTCACTGAAGATAATAGTTCTCTCAAAATTAGAATGGAACAGATGGAGTCTAATGACTTTACAAGAAACCAAGAAATCACCAAACAAAAGCAAAAGAATGAAAAAATGGAAGAGAATGTAAAATATCCCATGGGAAAAACAACTGACCTGGAAAATAGATCCAGGAGAGACAATTTAAAAATTATGGGACTACCTGAAAGTCATGATCAAAAAAAGAGCCTAGACATCATCTTCCATGAAATTATCGAGGAAAAATGCCCTGACATCCTAGAACCAGAGGGCAAAATAAGTATTGAAAGAATCCATCGATCACCACCTGAAAGAGATCCAAAAAGAGAAACTCCTAGGAACATTGTGGCCAAATTCCAGAACTCCCAGGTCAAGGAGAAAATCTTGCAAGCAGCTAGAAAGAAACAATTCCAGTATTGTGGAAATACAATCAGGATAACTCAAGATCTAGCAGCTTCTACATTAAGGGAACGAAGGACGTGGAATAGGATATTCCAGAAGTCAAAGGAACTAGGACTCAAACCAAGAATCACCTACCCAGCTAAACTGAGTATAATACTTCAGGGGGAAAAATGGTCTTTCAATGAAACAGAGGACTTTCAAGCATTCTTGATGAAAAGACCAGAGCTGAAAAGAAAATTTGACTTTCAAACACAAGAATGAGAAGAAGCATGAAAAAGTAAACAGCAAAGAGAAGTCTTAAGGGACTTACCAGAAGTGAACTATTTACATTCCTACATGGAAAGACAATATTTGTAACTCTTAAAACTTTTCAGTATCTGGGTAGTTGGTGGGACCACACACACACATGTACACGCATGCACACACATACACATATGCACACACACAGAGAGACAGAGAGCACAGAGTGAATTGAATAGGATGGGACCATATCTTAAAAGAAATTAAGGTAAATGGTGAGAGAGAAATGTACTGGGAGGAAAGAGGGTGAAATGGAATGGGGTAATTATATGTCATTTAAGAGGCAAGTAGGAGACTTTTTAGTGGAGGGAAAAAGAGGAGAGCTGAGAAAAAAAAAACAATTAGTTTACCCTCATCACATTTGACTAAAGGATGGAATAAAATGCACACTCATTTTGGTATGAAAATCTATCTTACAGTACAGGAAAGTGGGAGAGAAGTAGATAGGCAAGGGGAGGGGGATGATGGAAGGGAGGGCAAAGGGAGGAGGGAGCAATTTGAAGTCAACACTTGGGGAGGGACAGGATCAAAAGACAGAAGAGAAACAATGAGGGGCAGGGTAGGATGGAGGGTAATTCAGTTAGTCTTACACAACATGACTATCAGGGAAGTCATTTGCAAAATTACACAGATATGGCCTATATTGAATTGCTTGCCTTCCCAAAGGGAATGGGTGGGGAGGGAGGGATGGGGTGAATTTGGAACTTAAAGTTTTAGGAACAACTGTTTAGTATTGCTGTTGCTACTAGGAAAGAAGACATACAGTTAATGAGGAATAGAAAGTCATCTGGCCCTACAGGAGAAAAGAGAAGATGGAGACAAGAGAAGGGAGGGAGGACAGAAGAGAGGGCAGATTGGAGATAGGGAAAATTAGATGCTTGGGGTATTGGGGTGGGGGGAGGGGAGAAAAGGGGAGAAAATTTGGAACCCAAAATTTTGTGAAAATGAATGTAAAAAGTTAAATAAATAAATAAATAAATTTTTACAAAAATTTACTGAAGAAAAAAACTTAGTAAGCAGAATACGGTAAAAGGAAAAGGATGAACAAAAATACATTAAAGAAAAGAGATCCTTAAAAAGCAGAATTAGCCAAGTGGAAAAAGAGGTGAAAAAGCTCAATGAAGAAAATAATTCCTTATCAATTATAACTGGGCAAGTGGAAGCTAATGATTCCATTGCACATCAAAAATAAAAAAAATATTTTTAAAGTCAGAAGAATGAGGAATTAAAGAAAATGTGAAATATTTCACAGGAAAAATAACTGACCTGAAAAATAGATTGAGGTGGGATAATTTAAGAATTATTGGACTACTTGAAAGTCACAATAAAATAAAAAGCCTAGACATCATATTTCAAGAACTTATCAAGGAAAACTGCTGTGATATCTTCGATCCAGAGGGTAAAACATATATTCAAAGAATCCACCAATCACTTCCTGAAAGAGATCTCCAAAGCAAAATTTCTGGGAATATTTTAGCCATATTCCATATTCCCAGGTCAAGGAGAAAATATTCCAAGCATCCAGAAAGAATAATCTTCAATTTTGAAACTACAGCCAGGGTCACATAATATTTAACAGCTTCTACATTAAAGGAGAAAAAGTCTTGAAATAAGATACTCCAAAAGGCAAAGGAACTAAGATTATAACCAAGAATAATCTACTTAACAAAACTGAGTATTGTCATGATTGAAATTAAGGTAAACTGAGGTAGAAAGTTCTGAGCATGTTCAATTTTGTTGGTAAGGCTAGCAGTTACTAATAAAATGGTTTTTTCAGCTCCTCAATAAGCTAGAAAGACCATAAGGTAGGGCTTACTAGCTTTCATATAGCTTTGAGAAGTATAAGAGAAAAAAGACAGGAAGTACTACATTTGGAAAACAATATGATTGGATGCAAATCTATAATACAGGGATAGGTACAACTCCTTCCATTTTGCTGCTGTGGAAAGCTCATTGGTAATGTTAGTCTAGTTAGTGTCACAGCAATAATAGATCAGACCTTCTTAAAGGAAAACTAGTGTTGCAGAGATAAGAACAGACTCCCTGGCATTCACCTACATCCATCAATGATGACAAATTTCTACTAATTATACAAGGGCAGCTAGTGCCACAGGGAGAACAGTTCTCTTTCAATTAATGTGATTTATAGGGAAGCTTAATTTTTAAACTTAACTCAGAGAGGAAAACTGAACTTCTAAACTCATAAACTTCTGGATTTAACTCAGACAAAGAAACATGGCTCAGGCAGTTATTGAACAGAATCAATTACAGAATGGAATCAAATATAAAATACTAAATCAATATTTGATTTTCTCAATATAATCCTTTGGAGGGAAATGAACATTTAATAAAGTAGAGGACTTTCAAGCATTCCTAATGAAAAAATTGAATATAAAATTTGACATTCAAACACAAGACTTAAGAGAAGCATAAGAAGGTAAACATGAAAGAGCAATCATAAGACACTAAATAAAGTTAAATGCTTTACATGCCTATAGGGGAAGATAATGCAGGTAACTCCTAAGAACTTTATTATTATTAGGGCAGTTAGTAGGAGTTTACATCGTTGCAGTATGTGGGCATGTGTTGATTATATTGGGATGATCTCAAAAATAATGAAGGGGTGAGGAAGAGGGATGTATTAGGAGAAGAGGGAAAGGAGAAGCAGAATGATGAAAAATTTCCTCACATAAAAGAGGCACACAAAGAGCTTTTATAATGGAGGGGGAAATGGGAAGGGTGGCAGGCAATACTTGAACTTCCTTCTCATTGGAGTTTGTTCAAAGAGAGATTATATACTCACTTAGTTGGATATAGAAATTTATCTTGTGTTCATCCTTCGTTTTCGAAGAGGACCATGATATCAGAGAAATGATGACATGACTTGCACTTGACTTTGTTTTGAGTGAGGGAGGGCTGTGTAAGGTCACCAGCCTCACTTTCTCCTCCTGAGCCATCAGAAATCTGTCTTACCCAATAGGGAAAGAAGAGGGAAAGGGAAAATAAGACAGGAGGGAAGGATGATAAAAGGGAAGGCAGATTAAAGGAGGAAGGATTGGAAGCGAAACAGACTTGAGAAAGGATAAAAAGAGAGAAGGATGAACAGAAAAAGATAGGATAAAAGGAAATATATAATCAGTAATCATAACTGTGAACATGAATGGGAAGGACTCACCCATAAAATGGAAGCCGAAAGCAGAATGAATTAGAAACCAGAATCCAACAATGTATTGTTTACAACACAAGGAAAAACCCAGAGTTAAAAATAAAAAACTGGAGTAGAATCAATTATGATTCAACTGAAATAGAAAAGACAGAGGTAGCAATCATGATATTAGACAAAGTAAAAGAAAAAATAGACCTAATTAAAAGAAATAGTCAGGGAAACTATATTTTGCTCAAAGGTGTCATGGACAATGAAGTAATATCAAAAATTTATACAGCAAGATTCTCTGTTAAGGGCCTCATTTCTCAAATATAAAGGAAACTGAGTCAAAGTTATTTTTTAGAAAAGAGCCACTCTCCAATTGATAAATGGTCAAAGGATATGAACAGGCAGTTTTCAGAAGAAGAAACAAAACTATCTGTAGTCATATGATAAAATGCTCTAAATCACTATTGATTAGAGATATGCAAATTAAAACAACTCTGAGGTACCACCTCATACCTCTCAGATATGACAAATGCTGGAGGCGATAAGGAAAAATAGGTCCACTAATAAACTATTGGTAGAATTGTGCTTTGGTCTGACCATTCTGCAAAATAATTTGGAATTATATCTGAAAGGTTATGAAAAAAAGGTTATGCATACCCTTTGATCCAGCAATACCACAACTAGAGTTTCAGGGAATGTTTGCCACTTGAGGAATGGCTGAACAACTTGTGGCATATAATTGTAATGGAAATGATAAGGGGGGTAGTTTCAGAAAAAAATAAAAACATGGCACAACCTATATCAACTGAAGCAAAGTGAAGTGAGAACTGAGAGATCATTGTGCACAGTAATAGCAAAGTTATAATGATGATTAACTATGAAAGACTTGGTCACTCTGATCAATACAATGCTCCAAGACAATTCCAAAGGACTTATGATGAAAAAATGCTATCCACCTCCAGAGAGAGGACAAAAAAAACCAAAAAACAAACAAACAAACAAACAGACAAACTCTGAGTACAAATTGAAGTATATTTTTCTCACTTTATTTTTGGTTGTTTGGGGTTTTGGGGTTTTTTTTTTGCAATATGGCTAATGTAGAAATAAGCTTTGTATGATTTCACATGTATAATAGATATTTCACTTACCTCATCAGTGGCATGGGAAAGGTTCTAGGAAGGGAGAAAATTTGGAAATCAATTTAAAAAGAAAGAAATGTTAAAAAAAAATAAATAAATTTTAAAGGAAGAAGCCGGTAGGAGAGCAGTGAGAATGTAAAGGAGAACAGTTGGCAGAGAAGTGACTTAATGTGTTGCAGATGATCTAAAATAGATCAATAACACCAAAGACTAATATCTAGAGTTATGAGTTACCCCAAGTACATGGATTTCCTTCATTTGTGTAATGCCATGCCATTTATCTTTAAGCATATATCCACTGTTCCCCCAGATAATGAGTTTCAAGGTGGGAGAGTGTGACCCAGGTTTATGTGTGGACTATGAGATATTCCTTATTCTTGCATTTGCTGTATATGAAGTATCTGTGATGCGCTGATTATTATCGTTTCTACATATTAAGTTAAGTAAATTTTTTTTATTTTAATTTATTTTTAGTTTTCAACATTCACTTCCACAAGATTTTGAGTTCCAAATTTCTTCCCCTTATCTCCATTCTACCCATCTTAAGATACCATGTATTCTGATTATCCCTTCCCCCAATCTGCACTCCCTTCTATCACACCTCTCCTTTTTCTCATCCCCTTTCTATTTTCTTGTAAGGCAAGATAGATTTCTATATCCCATTGCTTGTGTGTCTTACTTCTCAGTTGCATGTAAAAACAATTTCTAATATTTATTTTTAAAACTTTGAGTTTCAAATTCTCTCCCTTCCTCCCTCCCCACCCATCCCCATTGAGAAGGCATGCAATTCGATATAGGTTGTGCATGTGTAGTCACGGAAAATGCTTCCATAACAATCATGATATGAAAGACTATATTTCCTTCCATCCTATCCTGCCTCCCATTGATTCTATTCTCTTTTGACCCTGTCCCTCCTCAAAAATATTTACTTCTAATTACCCTCTCCTCCCACTTGCCCTTCCTTCTATCAAGCCCCTCAGGCCCTTGCTTATCCCTTTTCCTCCTACTTTCCTGTAGTGTAAGATAGATTTTCATACCATATAGAATGTGTATGTTATTCTCTAAGTCAAATGTGATGAGAGTAAGGTTCACTCTTTCCCTCTCACCTACTCCTTCTTCCCCTCCATTGAAAAAGCTTTTTCTTGCCTCTTTTATGTAAGATAATTTGCCCCATTCTATATCTCCCTTTCTCCTCTCAATATATTCCTCTCTCACTCCTTAATTTTATTTTTTAAGATATCATCCTTTCATATTCAACTCACCCTGTGCCCTCTGTGTACATGTAAATAATCTTTCCAACTACTCTAATATTGAGAAAAGTCTCAAGAGTTACAAATATGATCTTTCCATGTAGGAATGTAAACAGTTCAACTTTAATAAGTCCCTTAGGATTTCTCTTTCCTATTTACCTTTTCATGCTTTTCTTGATTCCTGTGTTTGAAAGTCAAATTTTCTATTCAGCTCTAGTCTTTTTATCAAGAATGCTTGAAAGTCTTCCATTTCATTGAATTTTCATTTTTTCTCTTGAAGGATTATACTCAGTTTTGCTGGGTAGGTGATTCTTGGTTTTAATCCTAGCTCATTTGAACTCTGGAATATCATATTCCAAGCCCTCTGATCCCTTAATGTAGAAGCTGCTAGATCTTATGTTATCCTGATTGTGTTTCCACAATACTCAAATTGCTTCTTTTTGGCTGCTTGCAACCTTTTCTCCCTGATCTGGGAGCCCTGGAATTTGGCTACAATATTCCTAGGAATTTTTCTTTTGGGATCTCTTTCAGGAGGCTATTGATGAATTCTTTCAATATCTATTTTACCTTCTAGTTCTAGAATATCAGGGCAATTTTCTTTGAAAATTTCTTGAAAGATGATGTGTAGGCTCTTTTTTTGATCATGGCTTTCAGGTAGTCCCATAATTTTTAAATTATCTCTCCTGGATCTGTTTTCCAGGTCAGTTGTTTTTCCAAAGAGATATTTCACATTATCTGCTATTTTTTTATTTCTTTGCTTTTGTTTTATAATTTCTTGGGTTTTTTTTCATAAAGTCATTAGCTTCCATCTGCTCCATTCTAATCTTTAAGGAATTATTTTCTTCAGAGCTTTTGGACTTCTTTTTCCATCTGGACAATTCTGCTTTTTAAGACATTCTTCTCCTCATTGGTTTTTTGGATCTCTATTGCCATTTGAGTTAGTCTATTTTTTAAAGTGTTATTTTCTTCAGCATTTTTTTGGGTCTCCTTTAGCAAGCAGTTGCCTCATTTTTCATGATTGCTTGCATCACTCTCATTTCTCTTCCCAATTTTTGCTCTACTTCTCTTATTTGATTTTCAAAATCCTTTTTGACCTCTTCCATGGCCTGAGATCAATTCATGTTTTTCTGGGAGGCATTGGATGTAGGAACTTTGACTTTGTGGTCTTCTCCTGTTTGTATATTTTGATGTTCCTTGTCACCAAAGTAAGATTCTATAGTCTGATTCTTTTTCCAATTTTTGCTCATTTCTCCAGTCATTTACTTGACTTTTGAGCTCTTTGTCAAGATAATTCTCTGCTTCCAGTGGGGTGCAAGGGTATACTGTTAGTCACTAGATTTCCCCCACAATCTGTGGGGCCTAGAGGTCCAGAAACAGCTACTGCCTCTGCCTCTGTTGGGTGTGGACTCCTCCACCCTCTCTGCAGCCCTGGGGTTAGGTCAGACCACTCTACTCTCTCACAGTGGTTCAACAGCTTTTTTCTACTGATCTTTCAATTTGTCTTTGGTGTTTTGGGGTTGTGAAGTCTGGAAATCACCACAGGTGCCAGAGATTCAATTCCCCTGAGGTCTGTTCAGGTCTGGTCTGTGCTGGTATGGCCCATGATGGACTGTGCTCTGCTTCCAGTACAGCACAATAGATTCTTCTGTGGATCTTCCAGGCTGTCTTGGGCTGGAGATTTGCTTCACTCTATCCTTCTGTGGGTTCTGCAGCTCCAGAATTTATTTAGAGTCATTTTTAAAAGGCATTTGGCTGGGCTTGTGGTAAGAGATCTAGTAAGTCTCTGCTTCTACTCTGCCATCTTGGCTCCACCCATAAATTGCTATGTTTAAGAATTAAAATTCTCATTTTTATGAGTGACTGGTTTGATATAAATGAGAACCACACCAGTGGGAGGTCTAAGAGCTATAGGGGTTTGTAAGGAGAGTATTGCCCCTACAACAACACTGAGTCTGTATTTGCACATGGTCAGCACATAATAAGCACTTGTTGACTGACGGAGTTCTCCTTCCAGGCAGCCGCTCACTAGGTAATCTCCTTCCCAACTCAGCCCTATTTTCCCTACCCAGTTGAAAGTCTTTCCAATAGTGGTCTCTCATAATGTCCTGAATTCCCTTTCTCCACTCCATGGGATAATATCCCAGGGTTTCTCTGACTTCAACTGAATTTGTCTGAAAACTTAATAGGAGGCTGTGTTTCATTCTGCTTGCCTCAAGTGTGTTTGGTGAAGCTTGCCACAGTAACCAAAATTGCTAATTACAGCTCAGAATGGAATTTATTTATAGGAATTTGCTTGATTATCCATACTAATGAAGAGGGAGGCATGGAACATCCAAGATATCTAGTACAATAATGACTTGAATTTGGAGATGTCTCACTCTTTGCCTAGCACCCATTTCATTAGATCACTGTCATTTGGAGTGAAATCATTATTATTCCAACATATAATGCCTCTTTATTCCTCCACTCCTATATACGCAGGCTCATTCACATTCCAAAATTAGTGAGGAAGTAGAGAAGTTACCTCTGGGTCACAAAGCCTCTGATTCAGTATTTCAGTCTTGATTCTTGGTGCTGGGGCTTGGTGCCTATTGCCAAGACTCTCTACCTAGATTCTGATTGCCCAGTCAATTGACAAGTACTTACTAATTGCCTGTGACGTTCCAGGCACAATGCTGAGTAGACAATAGAGGTATAAAGACAAAGGGAAAACAGTCTCTACTCGCAAGGAGGCAATAGATATATACATTAGCATATTCAGAACATATACAGAATAAATGCAAGATAGTTTGGAGAGAGAGCCCCCTAGCTGAGGGGATTCCCAAAGGCTTCATGTAAAAGGTAGAGATAGAGCTAAATCTTGGAAGGAGCAAGAGATTCTAAGAGATGGAAATAAATATAATACCTTACAGGCATGAGGGAAAACCAGAGCAAAGTTTTGGGTATGAGGGATGAAATGTAAGTAAACTACAGCGAAATTTGTGAAAATAAGGGAACTGTGCCTGGACCATAGAGTACAAGAAGATGAATAATGTATAATGGAGGCTAAGAAATGTAGATTGGGGTCTATTTGTGATGGACTTTCTTTTTTAATATATAATATTTAGTTATCCCCCAATTACATGATAAAATAATTTTTAACATTTTGTTTTTAAGTTTAGAGTTCCAAATTCTATTCTTTCATTTTTTCTTCCCTTCCCTCATCTTTGAGATGGCAAACAATCTGATAGAGTTTATCCATGTGCAATCATGTATAATATTTCCATATTAGTCATTTTGTACAAGATAACTCAAATAAAACAAAAAAGAATGAAAGACAGTGAAAAATAGCATGCTTCAGTCTGTCTTCAGACAGTATCAATTCTTTCTCTGGAGGCAGATAAGATACTTCATCATGAGTCCTTTGGGATTGTCGCAGATCATTTGTTGATGAGAGTAGCTAAGTCATTCATAATACCTCACCATACAATATTGCTGTCATGGTATGCAATGTTCTCCTGATTCTACTCATTTCACTTTGCATCCGCTCATATAAGTTTTTCTAGGTTTTTCTGAAATCATCCTAAGTAGTGAAGGACTTCCAATGCCAAACAGAGAAATGTTTATTTTGTGCTAGACGCAATGGGGTTCCATTGAAAATTTTTATTGAGTAGAGGAGTAACATTATCTATTCTTTGCTAAAGGAAAATCATTTTGACAGCCCTGGGAAGAATAGAGTATAGTGGGAATATGAGAACAATTAGAAGGCTATTACAACACCCCCAAGGAGAGATGATGAGACATGAACTGAGGGGTGAGACAATGTCCCAGGTCTTTAATCTGCTCACCTGAGTTCCCAAGCTGAAAAAGGACCTGCTAAAAGTTCTTTAAGGATGAAAAATTTGCAAGGTTTTTTGTATGACAATAAGTTTAATTAATTTATTTTGTCCCAGTTAATCTGCATACCATTGTATTTAGAACTATTTTAAAAATCACTCATTGGTACAAATAAGTCTTAAAATTAAATCGCTAAATCATGATTAGCCCTTATTTGGTATAAATACTATGCCTTTCTAGGGAAGTTACCTAGACTTACAATACCCATCTCCCTTCCCTGATTCATCTTGGACTTGATATTTCAATGTACTGGAAGTATATCTTGCATAGACTTTCTTATTCGGACTTGATCAACATTTATTGAACTGAATTTAAAAGAATCATCCCTTTGCACACCTGGACCAGCTTGCTTTTTAGCCTTGAGTTCTGGCCCATCCAACTTATGTGATAGGCTAACTCCCTCTCCCGATTCTGGTCCTTTCTAGCCAAAATCATCCTGTTCTCACCTAAGCTGTTGTGAGACACCTATCCCAGAAATAGAATAGCAAATGCCCACTAATGCAGAGAATACTAGAAAACTCAACATTCCCCATAGTAATAGGCTGAGTCCTTGCATTCCCCTGGAGCAAGTCAACTCTTTCAATTGTTTAGGAACTTGAGTTCACCAGTGACACTACATGGACCTAGTTACTTAACAGACACATACACACACACACACACACACACACACACACACACACACAGAAGTCATCGGATTTGAACCCCAATGGATATAACATTCACTGGGAATATAATAACAAGAAAGTGACATTACAATGGTTCCATCCCCTTGTCTCTACTTCCTGGTCACAATGACTATGATTCATCTTCTCTCCTCAGCTTTTTTCAAATCAACCCCCAGAAAGATTTCTGTGTGATGGATCTAAATTTTCAAGAGGCTTACAAATTTAAGAAGATTTCAGTTCTCTAAATCATCTCATTGCACTGATTTGCATGAATCTTCTCTGGAAAAATGACTCACTTCCGTTGAACATTCATCTGGCTAAGATTATTTTGCATACATAGCAACCTTCCCTAGAAAGGCATAACATTTATATCAAGTAAGGGCTATTCATCATTCAGCAATTTAATTTTAAGATTTATTTGTACCAATGAGTGATTTTTAAAATAGTTCTAAATACAGTGGTATGCAGATTAACTGGAACAAAGTAAATTAATTAAATTTACTGTCATACAATAAACCTTCCAATTTTTTCATCCTTAAAGAACTTTTAAAAGTAATGTCTTCTTTTTGTTTCAATAATTTATTTTACATAAATTGCCATTGGCAAAATCACAAGATTTTGTCACATATTCTTTAATTCTTCTTCATTAGACCAAATCACACTTGTTATTCAGCTCATCTTTGAGGAAATATCCATTTTTCCAGTTAGTTTTCTTTTTAATAATAGGTTTTCCATGGAGTTCAAATCAGGTGACTTCTTAGACTACTAAAGCAACTTTTATCTCCATCACTTGGGATATTCCTTAACCTTTTATGCAGTATGGCCTGGTGCAAAGTTGTATTGCAATATTCCTTCTTTGCTTGAGGAAATCAGTAATTGCATAAAAATTTTGATTCTCAGAATATCTGTGTATCTGAGTTCATCATTCTCTTAATGATGATGTGTAGGTCAAAAACCCAAAGACCAAGGTTACAAAATGTTTTAGGGTTGATATTTTACAATTTGGTGAAAATGCCCAGATCTCACTCACACTTGTTCTGACAACAATTTTGATATAACCTCTTAAAAAATGAGTTTCATTAGTTAAAGACTATCTTTTTCCAAACTTCAATATTCCAACTTTTTTGTCATTTTGCCCTTGAGAACCTTTTTCCCCCTCTTCATAGCAATTGTTACCAGCTGTTTTGTTACTGGTCTTTCAGTTGTTCTAATTTCAAGAATTGTATGCCTCACTGTGAGGAAACCAATAACAATTTCTCCAGCTGCCAGATTTCTTCTGAAGGTCTTCATTTGAAGATTAATGTGAAGACTCATTAGGCAACAATAGTTTGCCAGTTTGTGGCATTGTTTTTCTTTTTCATCAGTCCTTAGATTTCATTGATCACAGTTCATTATGAATTGGCACAGTCCTTGAAACATTTGAATTTTACAAACCAGCAGTCGCTGAAGTACACTCTTTAGCAGCCACAACCTTTTCATGTTTAATTGGAGTAATACACATTTGTTTAAAAAAAACACAGAATTTAAAAAAAACAAATCAAAAGCAAAGAAACATGTGCATGGCATAAAATCTAGTCTGTCTTAAGGTAGGGAAAAAATTTTCAATCTAGTTTCATCTTGTCAGGTCAAATGTTCTAAATTAGTCTAGTGTTCATATAAACACACACACACACACACACACACACACACACACACACACATACACTACCAATTCTTTCTGTCACAAACTATTGTTGCTCAGTTACATCCAACTCTTTATGACCTTATTTGAGGTTTCTCAACATTTGGCATTTTCTTGGAGTGGTTTGCCATTTCCTTCTTCAGCTCATTTTACAGATAAGGAAAATGAGGCAAACGGGATTAAGTGACTTGCCCAGGATCACACAACTAGCAATTATCTGAGGGCATATTTAAACTCAGGAAGATGAATTTTTCTGACTCCAAGTCTGGCACTCTATCCACCACAACACCTAGCTGCCTGTCACAAAATAAGCCCATATCAAAATTACTGCTTGTCCCAGGTAATTTATACATCACTAAATACATGTGAAAGTGAAATATATGTTTAACTTTGATTAAATGCTGACACCTCTGGCAAGTACTCTTGGTTTGTGCTTTCTCTCATTACATGGTAAAACAGTAATCAGAAGTTGCATGTTTAAATTCTAGACACCAACAGTCATGTCAGTGACTAGCCAGGTAACATGTTCCACTTGAAAAGACTCTGTATCTGGAGTTGGCAAACCTGGGATTTAATCTGGGTTCTGCCAGTTACTACATGTTTGTGCTTGGAAAAGTCACTTAGCTACTCTTATTAATAAACTAATGGAGATGGAGTAGGTGGGCTTAAATTTCCTATAGTTCTCAATTTATGATACCATAATCCCACTCATATCAGTACTGTTTTAGGATTGCATATCAACATCTATTTGTACATAAGAATATGTATAGATATAGATATATAGATATATATCATACATTCTGCTCCTAAGGAACTTAACATTCTACTCTGTGGGACTTCTGGTTAAAATGGCAATGTAGAAAATTAAAAAGGATCCTATCTCTCTCACACAAATACTGGCAAAGATCTAATCAAGCACCAGATGATGAAGTAATCATCAAGAATACCAAAAAGAAATTTTGCAGAAGCAAAATTTGATGAAGAAATACTATGAGGCAAGAGATTTCCAGAAGGTAACCTTGGAGGTACAATTGCAATGTCAATCTCAGAAGAAGGAACGGCTCAGTCACAAGGATTTCAAGAGAGGCTGAAAGAAATGAAGCACTGAAAAGAACACTAGAAACTAAACACAAGGTAAAGTGGTATGTATGCAAAAGCATCCTGTACAGTCCTGCAAAAATAAAGTCAGAAGGGATGGTTGGAAGTCAGAATGAGCTGCAGTGGAAAGCCTGGAACCTCTGAGTACTATGTGTAGGGAAGTGCTGAGGGGATCGGAACGTGGCCTGATATCACAGGACCTGAAACGTGTACACTCAAGGATACAGAAGCTAGAGTGAGCTCTAGGAATTGGGTCCTGAAGTTAGTGGGATCAAGATCTTAGACTGAAAGAGCAGCAGTGAGGGGAGAGGAAAGGAAGATGACAAGGCAGGACAATGTCAAGACACATGCTGGGGTCCTTGCAGGAAGTCTGAATTTAGCGTGACTGTTTATTGTTCTGTTCAGTCATATGAGACTCTTTGTGACTGCATTTGAGACTTTTTTGGCAAACATACTGGACTGGTTTGCTATTTCCTTTTCCAGCTCGTTTTACAGATGAAGAAACTGAGGCAAAAAGAGTTAAGTGTCTGGCCTAGGGTCACACAGCTGGTAAGTGTCTAAGGCAGGACTTTAATTCAGGAGGATGAGACTTCCTGATTCCCAGACCAATGCTCTATCTACTGTGTCACCTAGCTGCTCCTCAGCATGATTGTTAATATCCAACTGGGGCATTTCAGGGCCACAAGGGAGGATGGAACCAACTCCTGGTTGGAGATAGGGTAATGAGAAGGAGACAGAGATAGTCAACACACGACTTGGACCACCAGGAAATGCATTGGAAGGCAGGGATTGCAGTAGAAGGTGGGACATAGTCCAAGCCACCTCATCCAGAACTACAGGAGCAACATTCAGATTAAAAAGGATCAGGACCCAACAGAGTTTGTTCACCCTAAATAAGAATATAGGAAGGGTCAGAGACTCACCCTTATACAAAGTCCCAAATCAAATCCTAAGGGTGAGATACAAGCAAGTAGAAGCAAAGTATAATGAAGAAATACTATGAGGTACAAGATTTCCAATCTCAGAGGTACAAGTACAACGTCAGAGGAAGGAATGGCTCAGCCATAAGCACTTCAAGAGTGACTGAAAGAAATGAAGCAATGAAATGAACCCTAGTAACTATACACAAGGCAAAGTGGTATGTATGCGAAAGAAAGGTCCAGACAAAGGGCTATGAAAAAATTTGAAAGAGGAAGAGAACTTTCAGCTTGGAGGTCAGGATAGAAGGTAACCTTCATGAACATATTGCATTTGAAGTGAGCCTTGAAAAGGGAAGGATTTCACAGAATCATAGAATTACATTTCAACAGACAGAGATGGGCAAGTATATCCCAAGCACAGGAGACATATTAGTAAAGGCGGAGCTATAATGTTCCAGTCTGGATGTAATGCAGAGAATGTGAAGGAGAGAAGTGTGAATGCTAGAAAAGTATATTAGAGCCAGGCAGCTTGATTAGAAAAATGACATCAAAACAAGAGTCCTGAGTAAGAGTACATGTTTATTAGAGCCTTTTCTAGCCCTGGGCAATTGTCGGCTGACCTGGCTTATAGATGCAAGACATCCCAATATACAAAGTACTGAACAAAAGGTAACTGAGTAAAGTTAACCCATTCACTGTACTTACAGAATGCTTTAGCGCAGAGGTGGGGAACCTGTGGCCTCAAAGCCACTTTGACTGACTTCTGTGAAATTTGGATTCAGTCAAAGGGCCACACTTGAAGATCTAGAGGAACACGTGACCTCGAGGCCACAGGTTCCCTACCCCTGCTCTAGAATAAGTGTTCCCAGACTACTGTTAGTGTCTTCAGTGAGGTTCATCTCCAGTTGTCCTGATCTACATCTGGTCCGCTGGACCCAGATGACTCCACAGGAGAGAGTAAGACTGCCTTTCTTCACTTAAATCCAATTCACTTGCATGTCATGGCATCACCTCCCTGATGTCATCTTCCAGAATGAAGGACAAGCAGACCCCTTTAGAGTTTGGTAAAACCTATGAACCTCTTCTCAGAATGATGTTTCTTGCCTATATTCACAATAAAAGGAAATGTCAATTTAAAGTTAATCTCAGAAGTTGGTAAAAATAGAGATGAATTATTTTTTTTCCACTCAAATTCATATACCCCTTGAAATCTATCCATAGATCCCAAGTAATGAACTTCTCTAGAATCCAGTCAGGAGAATGAAGAGTTAAATCAGAAATTAAGCCATGAACAAACTTTAGTGACTTCTTTCTTTGTATGAGCTCATGATCACCTATCAAGGAAGCGTTTCTTAGAAGTCCAGTCAATACTATGAAGATACGAAGAGCAGATTCCCAACTGTATGAGAATAGGCCCAAAGTCAGGCATAGATTGAGTCATATTCTCTCCCTATTTCTCTTTCTCACTCTTTCATCCTTTAACTAAGTTGTTGCTCAGTTATTTTTCAGCTGAATCCAACTCTTCATAATTCCTTTTGGGGTTTCCTTGGCAAAGATACTGAACTGATTTGCCATTTCCTTCTCCATCTCATTTTATAGATGAGTAGACTGAGCCAAACAGTATTAAGTGATTTGCTCAGTCACACAACAGAGGTACACAACTTAAGTGCCTGAGGCCAGATTTGAATAGTCTTACATTAAATAGGCCCTGCATTAAATCTACTGTGCCACTTAATTGCCCTTTAACTAAATAAATGCTCAATAATCCCAAAACCTCTATCTGGAAGCAGAAGAAATTGGTAACACCTTGATTCTCTGAAGCCCCCTTCTTTCATCCCTTTTCCAAGGTGAGGGAGCATCCCTAATGTACATCAGAGATGGTACTTTTCCTATACAAGAGGAGAAAGCTGAGAAGTCATCCCGGAAGCTGCCATATCACCACTCCAGTATGAGCAATTTAGAGGATCTTAGGAGGAACTTAGAGGATCACACTATCACTTTTCTCTTGTTAGCCAGCTTCAGTGAAATCTCACTTAAAAAGCATGTCTTTTACATGAATTTTCTTTTTTTTTCCATCTTTAGTGCAGATATTGAATTATCATATGATCATTCACATAGAGAGGGCTTTGCTACCAAATATAGGAAGTGAAATGAGTAGGAGGAAATGTTCACCTAATTTTAAAACTTCCTGAATTTTAAATATCTTTCACTAGAATTTGCCAAAGTGAGCGGCTCTAATTAGTATATCACCATCTGCTATGTAAAAAGCCCTAAATTAAGGCTTTCTCTTCCCTCTAGGGATCTCTCCCTGAAGAGACTCCGGAACTGTTTGTGTCTTCTCTTGAATACAGAAGTCAGAAAAAGAAACTCTCCTCTTCTAAATTCTGAGAACTCTCTATGTCTCTTATTTGTTCCAGCTTGCCTAAAGATTGGCCTTATGCAAAATATGTAATTTGTGGTTTATTAAAGAAAAGACACAAATCATCTAAATTAGGTGTAAGCAACCCATACAACAGATACCACTGAGTAAACTAGAAGAACCAACTTTTGAAATCCTACTCAGCATCTTGATATAAAATATACCCAGTGTCTTCAAGACCAGACACAAGCTACCCTCCTCATAGCAGAAAGTCAAGGGACTAACTCCTAGAAAGAATACTGTTATATTGTCAGATTTTTTTGAGTAAATGTAGGAGATGTTTATGGTTAATTATTTTTCTTCGTTATAAGAGTGAATTCAACCTAGAGGTTGCTGAAATGACTATGAAGACAAAAGGTGTGGGTCAATAAAATATATATTAAAAAAAAAGACAAGACATGAACCCCAAGGAATAATCAGTAGAAAATTTTGTCCTCATTAAATATATCTATTAGTTTCCTAATCACTTAAATATAAGAATGACATGCATAATAAAATGGTATTTCTACAATTTCCTAGCACCTATCACTTTAATTTACAAGATGCCTTGCTCTTCTAGTCCTCAGCTATCACATTATTCAAATAAAACTCATAGCCACTTGGAACTTACCCAGGATTAAGATTAAATAAATGGAAAAGAATTGAAGGAAGTGATTTTTTAGGGGACCAATTCTTAAACAAGCAAAGGAGAGCAAAGACAAAAAAAGATAAAATAGATCATTTTGATAACATAAAATTGTAAAAGTTTTTGCACCAAAAAATTCAAAGCAACAAGGAAAAAAGGAGAAACTTTAAACTGGAAAAAAATGTTAGTATCAAATTTCTCTGATAAAAATATGATGTCTAATATAAGCAAAGAATTGGCATGCATAAAACTGAGTCATTCCTCTAGAGATAAATAAGAGCTAAAGAACATGAATGGTTTTCAGAAGAAAAAGTGCAATAGGTCAGCAACCAAATCACAAAAATCTTCCAAATTACAAATAACTTGAGAAATGCACATTAAAACAACTCAGGTTTCATCTCAGTCCATGCCAAATGGCAAAGATGATAACAATGATCAGTGGAAATAATCAATGCTGGAGAGGTTGTGGGAAAGCAGACAATCTGGAAAACAACTTGGTATTATATGAAAAAGTGACTAAGCTTTTTCATTTCCTGTAGCCCAGTCATCTAGCTAGCTGACAACATACCCCCAAAAACATGAATGACGGCAAGAATGGTCCCATTCACAACACAATATTCATAACAGTACTTCTTGTGGTGGCCAAAAAGCAAAAACAAAAACTATAAATGAAATGAGTGCCCACCGATTTGAGTTGTGGTTATTATGGCTGTTGTTGTAACTGTGGCTATTTGTCCTTTGTTCTTGAAGAGGACCATGACATCAGGAATAACTAAACAAATAATGTTAAACAAATAGAATAGAATATTTTTGAGCTTTGAGGAACCTATAGAAACATGGGAAGATCTCCATGAAGTGATATAAAGTGAAGAAAGTTAGAACCAGGTGAACAATATATGCAATAGCTACAATAATATAAATTTTAAATCACTAAAAGTAGGCTATAATCAGATTAATTTCAATAAACAATCCCAAAGGACAAAAGAGGAAATGCACATTTCCAACTTCTCCTCAGATCACTGAAAGGAAAGAAAGACTCTAGGAAGAAATTAACATGAGGAGTTGATATGCTGTATCAGCTCCCTTTTCCCAATTTGCTACACTAGACACTTCAAGGAATTTCTCTTTGGATAAGATCTGGGACTCTTTTTCTTTTGGATGAGATGGATACATAAGACTAAGAGTCATTCCTTTCTAGATAAATAAGAGCTAAAGAACATGAATGGTTTTCAGAAGGAAAAATGAAATAATCAGCAACCAAATCACAAAAATCTTCCAAATTGCAAATAAGTTGAGAAATGTCCATTAAAACAACTCAGGTTTTATCTCAGATCATGAAAAATGGCAAAGAAGATAAAAATGATCAATGGAAATAGTCAATGTTGGAGTGGTCCCAGTGGTAAAGCTTATTTGTTCTATGTACAATTTCTCTGATTTCTGTTTTGCTATTGACTTGGAAATATGGGCTTCTTTGCTGTTTGATATATGAGTTCATTATGGAACTAGCCATTAGTAGAAAAGGGGATCAAACCTTGGAAATAATGTTTGGGGAACTACATTTCCATTAAGGAACAGAGATGAGGAATGTAGCTTGAAATTGAAAATTATATCCCCTAGGCTAACAATATTTAAGGGAAGAGAAGTATATCTCTAATCTGGTACACTTTGTCTCTGAGGAAACCAGGTTGATCAGGTCCAATCTCCTGCTTCTATGTCTGGCAAGAATTCTCAGGGAAAAATTATTAGAGTTTCTCAGATAAAGGTCTCGAATCTCAAATACACAGAGAAATGGGTCAGATTTGTAAGAATATGAATATTTTCCAATTGGTAAATGGTCAAGAAATATGAACATGCAATTTTGGGAAGAAAAAAATCAAAGCTATATGTATATAGTCATATGAAAAAAATATTCTAAATCATTAATGATTAGAGAAATGCAAATTAAAATAACTTTGAGGTATGATCTCACACCTACCAAATTGGCTAAAATGATAGAAAGGGAATATGACAAATGCCATAGGGAATATGGAAAAATTGGTTTACTAACACTGTTGATGGAACTATAAACTGATAAAAACATTTTGGAGAGCAATCTGGAATTATGCCCAAAGAATTTTAAAACTGTGTATGCCTCTTGATGCAGCAATATCACTATGTGGTCTGTTTCCCAAGGTGGTTAGAATAAAAGGAAAAGAAACTATATGTTCTAAAGTATTTATAGCAGCTCTCTGTGTTGGTAAAGGACTAGAAAATGAAAGATGCTCATCAATTGGGGAATGGCTGAATAAGTTGTGGCATACAATTGTGCTGAAATACCACTGTGTTGTAAGAAATGACGAGCAGGTTTATTTTAGAAAAACATAGAAAGACCTGCGTGAAATAAGGCAAAGTGAAATGAGCAGAATCAAGAGAATATTATGTAGCAGTACAGTTTGAAGAGTGTGTGAGTGTGTGCGTTTATCCTTTGTTGCTGAAGAAGACCATGCCATCAGAGAAATGATGATGTGACTTTCACTTGACTTTGTTTGGAGTGAGGGAAGGCTGTGCAGGTCACCAGCCTCACTTCTTCTCCTGAGTCATCTGGATCCAATGACCAGATATTCATCAAGATGACTAGAGATGACTCAGGATGAGGCAATTAGGGTTAAGTGACTTGCCCAAGGTCACACAGCTAGTGAGGGTCAAGTGAAACTGTGAATGTCTAAGCTATTCAGAGTTATATGAATATTCAAGTCAATCATGAAAGTCTTATGAAGAAAAATGCTCCCTACCTCTAGAGAAGGAACTGATATATGCATGTATCATATGATTTCATATACATATATATATATATACATAAAGATATACATATATACAAATATATACATTGAATATTGGCTTTCTCTAATATGAGCTTGGGAGGAAGGTAGACAACTCAGAACTCAAAATGTAACAAATAAATAAAATAAATTTCAAAAAAACTAAATAAAAAAAAGAATTAAAATCTCCTTTGGAGAAGGAAGTAGGGGGACAAGATGCTAGAGATCTCTATTCTTGCCTTCCTGAGAGCTGTATCTAGACAGATCAAAGTGGACATACATAGCCTACATTGGAAAAATCAGAACCCACACACAAGGGAGGATTCATCGTGGAGATAGAGGCATATAAATGAATCACAACAAAGTAAAAAAAAAAGATTAAATAAATCTAAAGACCATCTCCCCCCTCACAGCTTTTTCATCTCATTTAAGATTGTGCCTCCTCCTTGACTTTTCTTTTTTACAACTCAAGAGTACAGAGAGTTCAGTAGATTCACTAGTGGATGCTTGATCTTGAAAAAGCACCCAGAATTCAAACAAAAGCAAATGTATTCAGCCTTCTCCCTATATGAAAACTTAATCCCTCTCTGTACAGCACCTTCTGCAAAGCAGTTCTTATTGGGCAGGAGCCAAGATGACAGAGTAGAAAGATACACATATGCTAGCTCCTAACCCACAGCCCATAAAATACCTGTAAAGAAGAACTCCCAGCAAATTCTGGAGCAGCAAAAGCCATGGAACAATGGAGTGGAGGACATTTCTGTTCCAGAGAGACCTGAAAAGCTGACACGAAAGGTCCATCGTGCACAACACCTGGAGCAGAGCCCAGCCCTGAGTTGGCCACACAGCACCAAGGAGAGCAGATCCGAGCAGTCTTCAGGGACAGAATCTCCAACAGCCATGCAGGTCCCTCTACCCACAGGTACCAAAGGTCAGTGAGAGGGTCTTTTTTGCTGGTCAAGAGGGGAGTGGGGCATCCCTATAACTCAGGCCCCCTCAGGAGGCAGCAGCAGAGGCAGCATCAGATAGGGGCTCCCAAAGAAGGCAGGAGCTCAAATGCATTGTTGAAAGTCTCTAAGTAAACCCCCAGAGGGAACTGAGCTCCTTGTGTTGGCCCTGCCCCCACCTAAACCCCCTGAGGGAACTGAGGTTCGTGCCATGGCCCTGCCCCCACCCAAGCAGCTGAACTTAATCTCACACTGAATAGCAGCCCCACGCCTGCTGAGAGCCCTGAGGCTGGGAAGCAGCATTTGAATCTCAGATCCCAGGCACTGGTTGGGTGGATCTGGAGGCAAGGTGGGTGTGGAAAGAAAACTCAGAAGTCAAGTAACTGGCTGAGAAAATGCCCAAAAAAGGGAGAAAAAAAAATAAGACCATAGAAGGTTACTTTCTTGGTGAACAGATATCTCTTCCCTTCCTTTCTGATGAGGAAGAACAATGCTTACCATCAGGGAAAGACATAGAAGTCAAGGCTTCTGAATCCCAAACATCCAAAATAAATATTCAATGGGCTCAGGCCATGGAGGAGCTCAAAAATGATTTTGAAAATCAAGTTAGAGAGGTGGAGGAAAAACTGGGAAGAGAAATGAGAGAGATGCAAGAAAAGCATGAAAAGCAGGTCAACACCTTGCTAAAGGAGACCCAAAAAAAATGCTGAAGAAAATAACACCTTGAAAAATAGGCTAACCCAATTGGCAAAAGAGGTTAAAAAAGCCAATGAGGAGAAGAATGCTTTCAAAAGCAGAATCAGACAAATGGAAAAGGAGGTTCAAAAGCTCACTGAAGAAAATAATTCTTTAAAAATTAGAATGGAACAGATGGAGGCTAATGACTTTCTGAGAAACCAAGACATCACAAAACAAAACCAAAAGAACAAAAAATGGAACACAATGTGAACTATCTCATTGGAAAAGCAAATAACCTGGAAAATAGATCCAGGACAGATAACTTAAAAATTATGGGACTACCTGAAAACCATGATTAAAAAAAGAGCCTAGACATCATCTTTCATGAAATTATCAAGGAAAACTGCCCTGACATTCTAGAACCAGAGGGCAAAATAAGTATTGAAAGAACCCATTGATCACCGCCTGAAAGAGATCCAAAAAGAGAAACTCCTAGGAACATTGTGGCCAAATGCCAGAACTCCCAGGTCAAGGAGAAAATCTTGCAAGCAGCGAGAAAGAAACAATTCCAGTATTGTGGAAATACAATCAGGATAACACAAGATGTAGCATCTTCTACATTAAGGGATCGAAGGGCGTGGAATATGATATTCCAGAAGTCAAAGGAACTAGGACTAAAACCAAGCATCACCTACCCAGCAAAACTGAGTATAATACTTCAGGGGGAAAAATGGTCTTTCAATGAAATAGAGGACTTTCAAGCATTCTTGATGAAAAGACCAGAGCTGAAAAAAAAATTTGACTTTCAAATACAAGAATGAAGAGAAGCATGGAAAGCTAAGAAGCAAAGAGAAGAAAATCATAAGGGACTTACTAAAGTTGAACTGTTTACATTCCTACATGGAAAGACAATATTTCTAACTCTTGAAACTTTTCAGTATCTGGGTAGTTGGTGGGGTTACACACACACACACACACACACAAGCACACATAAAGACAGAGAGCACAGAGTGAATTGAATAGGATGGCATCATATCTTAAAATAATGAAGTTAAGCGGTAAGAGAGAAATGTATTGGGAAGAGAGGGAGAAATGGAATGGGGCAAATTATCTCTCATAAAAGAGGCAACAAAAGACTTTTTTAGTGGAGGGAAAAAGAGGGGAGCTGGGAGAAAAAGAAGAAGTTTACTCTCATCACATTCGACTAAAGGAAGGAATAAAATGCACACTCATTTTGGTATGAAAACCTATCTTACAATACAGGAAAGAGGGGGAGAAGGGGATAAGCAGGGTGGGGGGGATGATGGAAGGGATGGCAATGGGAGGAGGGAGCAATTTGAAATCAACACTCTTGGAGAGGGACAGGATCAAAAGAGAGAACAGAAGCAAAGGGGGCAGGATAGGATGGAGGGAAATATAGTTAGTCTTACACAACACAACTATTATGGAAATCATTTGCAAAACTACACAGATATGACCTATATTGACTTGCTTGCCTTCCCAAGGGAATGGGTGGAGAGGGAGGGATAAAGAGAAGCTGGAACTCAAAGTTTCAGGAACAACTGTTGAGTACTGTTCTTGCTACTAGGAAATAAGAAATACAGGTAATGGGGTATAGAAAGTTATCTGGCCCTACAGGACACAAGAGAAGATAGGGACAAGGGAAGGGAGGGATGATAGAAGAGAGGGTAGATTGGTGATAGGGGCAATTAGAATGCTCAGTGTTTTGGGGTGGGGGAAGGGGACAAATGGGAAGAAAATCTGGAACCCAAAATTTTGTGAAAATGAATGTTAGAAGTTAAATAAATTTTTAAAAAAGCAGTTCTTACTGTCCTAATCTCTCTATTAATAATGAGAAGCTAGATTTGTACCATTTGGTTTCAATTTTCTAGTTACATCTATGACTGCTTTCCTTGTCTCGACAACTCTTCTTAGCATAATCAATCTTCTCAAAGCCATCAAAATGCATCAGTTGTCATTACCAATACCAGAATATATATAATACAGTGTAACAAGCACTCAGTAAACATTCGACTGCTTGATAATTATAATGAATAAACAAAAAACTTGTATGTAGTCACATTTTTTATTTTTTAATGGAGGTTTCAATTTAATGTTCAAAATACCCAGGACTTGGAGCATTTCTTGTGGGGCACTAATGATGGACCCCTAAAAGATCCTGGAATTGCCCACATGGCTCAGGTCCCTGGTATTCACCCTGGAGAACCAACCCTTCCCTGTTAGTAGTTCTTTCAACTCCCTCTCATTGTAGTTCTCATTGTCCACACTTGGCCCCACCCTAGACCACCACTCCTTAATTCCATCTAGACCTCGTTTCTGTTACCTCCCAGGCACCCCAGATTACTTGACCACTCCTAGATCACAGCCAGATCTTCCCATAGTCTTTCTGTATAAAAGTTCCATCTTGCATTCATTAAAGTGCTCAGCTCAGATTTGAGCTTGTCAAAACAAGCGTCCCAACAGCTCAGATTCTTAAAATCTTGCCCACCTCAAGCAACAGGTGTTGAGGAAACCTTGTCTCTGAAAAAAGGCTTGAGTTGAATTTTTTGAGGCAGGACCTATGCCTTTTGCCTTTGAATTTCAGGGTTCCCAGCAATCCTAAACCACATTTACACACACCCACACAAGACTCAAACAATTCCCAATTTTCACCTAACCCAGAAAACAAAACCTGACATCAAACTATCCACAAGACCCCAAACTTGTCATTATCGAAGGGAAACAATTGCCTGATTTTTCTATCTTGATTCTTTGATGAGTGAGATGAGGAGATTGTGAAGACTTTTCATAATAAAAATATGGGGAATATTGGATTTTCTAAATAAAATTTCTCTTCCATAAGGCCTCTTTCCCTAGATCCCTGAGTTTCAGGTATCCAGGGCTTGTGGATGGTCACCTGGTTTCCACCCCCTTACCCAGGTTTCTTTGTGAAAGTGCTGTGGGCTGTAGCTGAAACTTGGAAGTAACTCAAATCTCCCTTTGTTTGTTGTACTGTTGCCACATCAACACTGCCAGTTCCCACTTCTCCCCCTCCCCTCTTTTCTAAAGCCACATCAGCAGTTAAGTTAGATATTAGAAGAGGTAATTGTGTTGGGATAGGTGAAGATTTCCCAGGGTTTGTCTAGTTTTTCATGCTTAGATTGTGAGCATGCCTCCCAGTCAATGGAGATGTGGGATAGTGGGGAGGTGGGATTTTCTGCATTAGGGTATAAAAATTGTGCTTTAATTTCTGTAAGTTGCCTCCCTCCACCAGGTTCCCTGATCTGGTGGAAGGACGTCCCTTTCTCAAGAATTGTAATAAATCTTTTTCTTTCTGTTCTTGTTGAGAATCCTCTTCATTTAGGATTTTGAGTAAGGGTCTTTTTATCCCACACAGTTGGTGCATTGGCCGGGAATGCCCTTTAGTGGCAATTCCTTCCCATTTGGATCAGGGGCAGGCACCTGTCAGAAAGCTTTCTCTGATAGTCCCTGACCTAAGGGGGAGGAATTCCTACCTTGAGGGGGCAAAAACCCTGGAGAAAAAGAGGTGCTCAGAGGAACTGGCAGAAAACAAAAAGGAAAAAAAAACAGAAAATTAAATGGTCAATAGTAAGAAAAAGGGTAAAGGCTCCAAATAAGTGAGGTGAAGAGGTGAAAGCAAACTCTGGCTGGTTGGTGGTGGAGACAGTCGTTGAAAGTTGTGCATGCATAGCCCAGAGGTAAGCACTCAGGGATCTGGAGGTTTATTCGTTGAGTCTCAGACTTGGGAAGTTAGGCGATGGCTTCCATCTAAATTTTTGGAATCTAGAGAAAGGATTTAGGAAAACCTCAATGGAAGGACACTTCTGAGGGGCTTCACAGGGACTGTTGGGAGTTAGGGTGACCTCTCCCAGAAGGTTTTTGTCTTGAGGGAAAGAAAAACCTTAGTTCTGTAGCTCTTGTGAGGGACTTGAAGTCCAATGGGAAAAGAGCAGTCTAAACCTGTCACTTCGGAGCAAAACTTGAATGATATTGATATACCAATAGATAGCCCCTTGGGAATAGACTTTAGAATTGGAATGAAGTAACCAAAACATAGGGGAAAAGGAAAAGAAAAATGATAACATACTGTTGTTTTATCTGGGGTGGAGTAGATGTAGGAGGAGTAATATGGCCCAAAGATGGGTCTTCAGAAGATTGTGTATGCTAAAAGTTGAATCTGTATGTAAATGCTAAAAACTGCTTTAATTCAGAGGAAGGTACTTATGCTGCCCTTTGGATGCCAGAAACCCAACAGATGGTATTGAAAGGGAAAAAAGGGGAGGAAGAGGAGAAAGGATCCACTCCTCTCACTCCCTCCGTAGTGGGCTTGGTGGCTCCACTTCCCCTCTATCCCCAACCTAAAGGAAAAGGGGTGGAGGACTTACGTAGTTCTAGTGAGCTACATGGTCCTCTGTTTAGAGAGCTGGGACAACTTTTAAAAGCTCAGGAAAATTTATCCTTGAAAATGAAACAAACAAAAAAAAAAGTCCACTGAGTTATTTTCTTAGGTCCCGTTGGTTCAAGGAGGCTTGATTTATGTCAATGCACTTCTTAGTGTAGCTGAGGTGAGAAATTTTAAGAAAGAAATAAAAACCCTAATGATAGACCCACAGGGCTTATCAGAGCAACTAGATCAGTTTTGGGGACCTAATAAATTTATACTGGGAGTGAATTAATGAATGTCTTAAATATCCTATTCTCTCAAGAAGAAAGGGACATGATAAGAAGGGCTGCTATGATAGAATGGGAACACAGGCAGCCACCCATGGCTGGGATATTGCCAGCTGACCAGAACTACCTAACTCAGGACCCTTGGTGGGACCATAATAATGAAGTCCATAGAATCCATTTGCAGGACTTGAGAGAGTTAATTATAACTGGCATTAGGAATGCTGTCCCTAAACCTAAGAATATTAAACTACAATTTGTTACCAATGCCTGGCCAGTTTTTGAAATTGAAAAGGAAGATTTATAGTACTTTGCAGGGTACTTGCCTAGTGGCTCTATTAGTTAAATTAGAAGTTAAATTAAATGGTTAGGTTTTTAATCTCTAAGTTTCATTTTAAGGAAGTGGTACTGAGTATTGGGTTCCTTTAAAATACAAAAGGAAAGGAGAAATATGGGTGGGATGTGTTTAGACTTTGTGCTCCCTCCTCCCTTTTCCCACTTAAGAAAATGTTTAGCTTGATTAGGAAACCAACAGACAAAAGTTATGGAAAGTTATTGGATTTAAAAATTTTTTGCTGTGATTTGTAAGTATTATTAAATTATTTAGGCCCTTTTGCCTGGGTAAGGAGATTTTTTAATTATACGGAAGTGGCAGACAATTCTCTACCTTACCTGAAGAAGGATCAGTAATGGAAATCAGCAGAGTAAAAGACAGGCAGTCCAGAGTGAAAAGCTGAGTTTTGATTTAATGAGATCTAAAAGCTAAAATTTGTAATTTATGTTTAAATTAGATAAACATATTTGATACCAAAAGGCTATGCATGTAAAAATTGCAAAAATACTTTAGAATTTTGATGAGATTTCTTTCAGAAGTATTAATTCTGTCCATGTGCTTAGACTACATGGACAAAGGGAAAGTTACTCCTCCCTCCCCACCCCATTATGATTTAAAAGTTGGAGTGAGCTGGTCTGCTGGACCTGAGATGGGAGGGAGATGGAAGAGGACTCTGTAGCTTTTTAAGGGAGAAGAGTAAAAAGAAGAGGAGGGTTAAAATGGTTTTTTTTTAAATAAATGTAGCTTTGATATGGTTTCAAGTTAAAATCTGTCCTGAAGGAATAATAGGCAGCATCTGAAAATACTCTTTCTATCAGTATCAAGCAGAAAGATATTGTTATTTGGCATTTAGAAATTGCATTGTCAAATGAAAAATGAATTGGTTTGTGATTCTAAAGCCTCTTCCATCTAAGGATGTATTAAGCAGATTAAAAAGTTTATTTCTGTTGTTAAGAGAGAAGTTTTAGCTAAAATTGGTTTTTGCTGTGAATAAAGCATTTACAAAAGTATGTAAAAGGAACCTTAATGCTAAATGTGAAAAGACCCTGGGTTTTAGGTCTCATAATTTTTGTCAATTACATTCATGAAGGTTTTGTATATTTTAAAGTGTTCTAAAAGAGGAAAATATTTGTTGTATTAAGAAATGCTTTATAAAATCTTTTGTATTATTTTTGAAAGGTTTACCTATCAAATTTATATTTGTAAGCTAATCTGTTATAAGAAAAGAGACCAGGAATTTTATTCCAGATAGCTCTCTGGAAAATTTTAGGAAAACTTCCTGGTTCCATCCCCCTGATGAGGTTATTGGTGAGGGGTTGGACCCCAAAATACGGACAGTCTGGGTAGTGCTCGAATGAATTCGACTCAAGCCTTCTTAAAGCCAAAGAAAACAAAGTTTATTAAGGATTCGCCTAATCGGGTTGCCTCTTAAGGAATCTAAGTATTTGTAACGCTTGTATTCACAAGCGGGCCAGGTAGAATCCCAGTTAGACAAAGTCTAAACTGGATTAAATCTGAGCGCTTTCATGGAGGCAGGATGGCACTTAAACACAGAAAAGATTATAGGAGGAATGTGGGGGGGTTGGTCTGGTATTCCAGGGTGATGGGAGGAGGGTAGAGTCTTGAGGAGAAGTCCAAGGAGGGTCAAAGGCTGGAAATAGCTGGAGGCTATCAGGAGATCTCAGACAATGGAGGGTTTGGGCGGGAAGCAGGTGGGGCAATCCAGAGATCTTGATAGGGGCAGTATGGGAATGGATACAGATCTGGATGGCAACCTGGGGAATGGAGTTTTGATGGGATCAAGGGTGGGGAGTGCAAGAGACTTGAAATGATAATGACAAGCCCATGGGCTTCCGGAGACTGCTGGAACAAATGGGAAGATTAGGTTTGAGTAAGAAAGGCCAAATTAAGGGGGAAGATGCAAGGGGAGCTCAAGGAGGCTCCCAGAGTCTGAACCCCATCACCCCCACTTTTATTTGGAAGTTCAGTCATTACAGAAGTATTTCTTAAGATCTAATTTGAACTGGAGATACTCAGAAGAGAGATGTTAACCTTTCTTATTGCGAAGCAAAGGAGTGGCCCCAGCCCCATCTAGGGGTCTCTAAGATATGAAGACTAAAATGAGCACCCAAGAGGTGTGGCCCCTTCTCTTTGTTAAAGTTGTAATCTTCATGTGAAATGTAAACTGTGTATGGAATTCCTAAACTAGGAATTTGTTTTGGTGATAGACAATTTCTAGTGATTGGCTTTTAGGACAAACTTAAAATTTAAGATATGAGTCCTGGTAAAATTTTTGATTAAGTGAAATTTATTATCTAATGGACAAGCCTCAGGGGACAATTGTGCCCTCAGCCTGGGATGGGATTCTTCTGGTTTAGTTCCCCATTGTGATAGAGGGACTGAGGAAGGAGTCCAGGGTGGTTCCAGGAAGTTTAGGGGTTTCCAGCATGGTCTTCATGGGCGTGGTCAGTAACCTGGAGAAATGGATTAACAGGGCATAGTGACATGCCTTTATGGGCCTCTAGAGAGTCAGTACACAGTACAAGATGAGGCTTTCCAGAGGGCCCTTTTAGATAAATGGGACTATAACTCTCTGGGGGTAATGGAAAAAGGTCCCAATTTGGGATAAGGATTTTACATGTTACAAAGTGATGTAAGGCAATTAGCATTAAAACAATCGACTGAATTAATTACTGAGACTAAAATCAGAGACATTTTTAGTTTAGGGAAAAGAATTTTAGTTTAAGTTTCTTGCAGACAGGTAACCTCTGGTAAAATTTGGCACTTAATGGAAAAATTAAATGTTTGTTTTGATTTGAATTCGTTTCATGAATTAGTGTTTGAATTTGTCATATGTGTAGCTCATTCTCTTAGACTGAGCAGGGTTATAAAGGTATAGAGAAGCTTGGGAAGCAGATGTAAATCTATAAGGAACAAGAACATCTATAGAAAGATATGCAAGCCTTAAGACTTGCTTCAAAAGATGTTCCTTAGCCAATGTGAAATTATAGTCATATCTGAAACCTGATTATTGGAACTTGCTATTCTAAGATTTTATGGGACTATTAACTGACTGTTCTTCTGAGTCTAACTCCAGGTATGGATAGCAAGAAAGGCGGTCTGAGCCTCCAATCCATGATGTCAGTAAGCCTGTGAGATGCTGGCCATGAACTGCAAAAGGTGATCTCATGGTAAAGTTGTGAGGGCAGCTGTTCAGCCTGGGCTGAGGTCTAGAATTCTCCTGACTCAATTTCCCCACTGACACCTGGTGGATTTTAAGCCTGGCTGAATGTCAGTTGACAAGCTACTCCTGCCTGGAATTGACATGAAGTTAGGGAGATATTGTTTCCCTGCAATGTCCCTACTCTTAGTGCCAATTTCCTATAGTCAAAAGTTTTGTAAGTTTAATATCAGATTTATTAAATAACAGATTGTTGGTAGGGAAACATCTGAGGTTAAGTCTAAAATTAAGCTATCAGGTTTAGGACTTTAGAACAATAACAATAAATTGGGGTCTTTTAATTTCTAGTAATACTGTGGAGACCATCAGGTTAATAAGGCTTGTGAGGTTAGCACACATAGTTAATCATTATTTTATCTCAGTTGGTTAAAAGAAAAATAGTTTGTGGCCTATGTTGTAAATGCTTTAAAAGATCTGAATGTAAGATATAAATACTGGGTTCTAATGTGGATTTCTTAAATATGACATTTGGCCAAAGTCCCAATTTTGATTTTGTAGAGTGATGAGTGTATAAAGCTTAAGAATGGTCATCTAAAATGGTATTAAGGTCAGATTTGTAGGAGAGTGGACATCTGGATTTCTACAGGAAGATAGAGGGAAGAAGATGAAGAGATGCTGTGCTGAAGGTGGCCTGAAGGAGCATGTAGATCAGAAAACTGCATCAGATGAGATGGAACCTCTGAATGGATAATTCATTGATTTACCTTTGTATCTTAAATCTCTGTATTTGTACTTATAACATGGGGATGGTCTCCTTGTAATTTGTTAATGTATTGATTAACTTTGCTCTCTACCTATATTCATGTAAAAGGGAATAGATGAAGGGAAGAATGTATAGGGGATGTGAGGATTATATTTAATTTTAGAGATTGCCCATGTTTTTGTCCAAATTTGGTCTTCTCCTTTAAAAGCATGAAGGAGAAGAAGGAGTGGTATGAGAGTATGGAAAGTGAAGGAGATCCTTTAATAGATAATCTGTATTAGTAGTGGTGTGGAAAGTCTTCAGGTGATAGAGAAGAGGAGGGATTGAGTGAGATGAGGAGATTGTGAAGACTTTTCATAATAAAAATATGGGGAATATTGGATTTTCTAAATAAAATTTCTCTTCCATAAGGCTTCTCTCCCTAGATACCTGAGTTTCAGGTATCCAGGGCTTGTGGATGGTCAGTTGGTTTCCCCCACCCCTCCCCAGCTACCATCTTTCTTTGTGAAAGTGCTGTGGGCTGTAGCTGAAACTTGGAAGTAAGTCAAATCTCTCTTTGTTTGTTGTACTGTTGCCACATCAACACTGCCAGTTTCCACTTCTCCCCCTCCCCTCTTTTCTAAAGCCACATCAGCAGTTAAGTTAGATATTAGATGAGGTAACTATGTTGGGATAGGTGAAGATTTCCCAGGGTTTGTCTAGTTTTTCATGCTTAGATTGTGAGCATGCCTCCCAGCCAATGGAGATGTGGGATAGTGGGGAGGTGGGATTTTCTGCGTTAGGGTATAAAAATCGTACTTTAATTTCTGTAAGTTGCCTCCCTCCACCAGGTTCTCCCCTTTCTCGAGAATTGTAATAAATCTTTTTCTTTCTGTTCTTATTGAGAAGCCTCTTCATTTTTTTAAGATTTTGAGTAAGGGTCTTTTTATCCCACACATTTGATTTTGTGTAAATAATGACCTCCCTCACTTAAATCTAATTCACTTGCAAATCATGACATCACCTTCCTGATGTCATGGTCCTCTTCAAGAATGAAGGACAAACAACAATCTGTGGACAGGAGTAGCTGCCCTACTGGAGCCCCAACCTGGCCATTTCCAGTTGGGCAATGCAGCATCTACCCTCCCTTCCTTCCCTCCCACCCTCCCTCCCTTCCTTCCCAATCTTTCTCTCCACATAGAGAATCATACCCTTACCTACAGGTGCTCTGCCCAAAGGAATATAAATTTTGATCACTGAGATATCTTGGAGTTTACAAGTTAGATTTCTTTTTTAAGGACCATGCCTTAAACCCAAATCACCTTGGTTCTCATTGACTGGTCAATAGGTTCCAATCTAAGCTTTGCTTGGTCATTGTTTGATCTATGAAGGCTCAGAGGGAGTGTAAATAGCAATTATTTCTGTTTTGGCCAGAAAACCTGAGGGTCTCCCCCTCCCACATTGATTTTGATTTTTGGTTTTTTGATTAGGTAAAAGAGGCCATTATTTGCCTCATTTCTTAACTAGCTTTAATCACTGAATGGGCATTGCCTTAGTCAAACTGAGACCTGGGAAACCCTTTAGCTTAAAAAAGCCAAGGTCTCCCACTGCATCTGGGGCCATCTCTAGATATCCTGATCTCTATCTTGCCACTGGACCCAGATGGCTCCTGAGAAGAGAGTGAGGCTGGTGACTTTGCACAGCCCGCCCTCATATCCAGTTCAACAAGCCATGACAAAAATTTTCTGATGTCTTGCTGCTTTTCAAGAATGAAGAACAAACAAACAAACAAATTAATAAATAATGACTGAAGAATTCTGCTAAGATACCCAAGGGTACAATTGATTGAGCAGTCAAAAGGGAGCTTTAGAAATAGCTTCAGGTTTGTGGTTAGTCAGAAGTTGTTTATTCCTGGAAACTCCCACTCAGCTGAAAGTCTTGAACTGACAATGTACATATACATATATATATATTTTTTTTCAAACTTACTCCCACCTAGCATAAGCTGCATTTTTTAAATAACTGAGACAAGCTCTCTTTTTTGTATGAAGAATATTTTTTAAATTATGTATCTATACCCTTTTTATCCATTCGTTCAGTAATACATATATTTTGTTCTCACTGCTACACTAGGTAGTTTTATAAAATCTTAGCAATACCTATTTAAATGTCAAAATGAAGCCCTGTCCTCAAGATGCTTACATCCAACTTGGAGACAGAAAATAATCAAAGAACAATTACAAAACGACCTATGAACAAGCATAAGGTAATATAGTCATATATATTTTAAGAGGAATTAGACCACAGATGAGATGAAAACGGATGCATTAATCAGGAAATACCTTCTGCAGGCAATGAGTTTTCATTCTGATAATAATGAAATAACAGATGAGGACTGGTGTAGAGGAAGGGAGAGCATGGCAGATTGGGAAAATAGCAAGAGGAAAGGCTCACAGATAGGAGTTAGTAAGGCACATCCAGGGAAAAACAAGCAGACTGGCTTTCTAGGAGCATAGTGGGCATATTGGAGGGTGGTGAGAGGTAAGAAAGGGATAAAGCACCTCCTAGTTCATAGGACCTAGAACTGGAAGGTCTAACCCAATCCCCTCATTTTTCAGAAGAGGAAACTGAAACCCAGAAAGATTAAGTGACTTACCCAAAGTCACCCAAGAAGGATAAATGGCAGAGCCAGGAGTCACACCTAGATCCTTCTTATACCAAATCCACCATTTTTTCCTTGAACTTCACACTAGTAGATTGTCTCAAATACAAGGCTGAGTAAATTAGATTTCATATCACAGGCAACTCATCATTGCCTTTTGTTTTTACTTCACTGCCCACCTCTTAAACTATCTCCTCTGCATCCTACCCTCAAAACACAATTAATTCTGTTTAGGTTTAAAAGTACTAGGCCCCCAAAAGAGTGACATGCAGGTCCTGCCTGAATAAGTTTGACCCAAGTCTTCTTTCAGCCAAAGAAAAACAACGTTTATTAAAGATCCACCATATTAGCCAGACTCTTAAGAAATCTCAGCATTGACTAGACTCTTAAGGAATCTGAGCATTGGTAAGCAGGCCAAATTGAAGCTGAGCATCTTAATGGAGGTGGAGATGGATGTTATATACAGAAAAACTGTGGGCAGGATCTAGAGGTGGCCAAGTAATCTGGGGTGACTGGAGGAGGGACCTGGGGAGGGTCTTTATGGGAGTGACCAGTATTAGGCTGGGGTGACTAGAGGTCAGAGACCAGGAACCAAGAGAATGGGATTTAAGATAGGATCAAGGGTGGGAAGTAGCTGGAGACATTAGGAGATAACAGACAGTGAAGGCCTGGGCTAGGTTAAGAGTAACAGAAAATTGGGCATAGAGATAGTGAAAGGCAATTGTGGGTATCATAGCCTCAGGTTAACCCCAGATCAAGTGAAAAGATTCAAGGAGAGTTCAAGCGGTTTCCAGAGCCTGTACCCCATCAATCCCACCCCTGTAAAATAAGCAAAACTAACAAAGGCAGTTGTATCTTACAGCCTTGATCAGATTTCACATCCAATAATCCCCACATCTCTACTGTGAGGGGAAAGCTGTGTTGCATCACCAGGTAACTGATATAAAAATCAATCATTACAGTTAACTACTGGTTCGTGGTCTTTTAGTGTTACATGATTGAAGTTATGTTGCTTGTTCTCTTGGTTCTGCTTACATGATTCCGTATCTATTCATTTAAGTCTTACCATGCTTTTTTGGCTTCTTCATATTCATTATTTATTCTGAGTTGCAGAGTGGTATAGTGGAAAGATCACTGAACACTGATTGAGTTCAAATCCCAGCTCAACTCTTCACTATTTTATAACTTTAACAAAGTTGCTTCATCTTCCTGGGCTTTGCTTTCCTCATTTATAAAAGGAGAGGGTTGAATTGGATGATCACTAAGTGCCTTTCAGCTATACAAAAGCCATGGTCCTGTGATCCTAATATTCAATTGCATCTATATTGCCACACTTTTTTAATTTGCTCAGTCATTCTTCTATCAATGGTGTGAGAAATAATTCATTCAGGCTAAGAAGGGGTGAAGATAAAAGATAAATTTATTGTGTGCAACTGCAGTAGTGAGTATCTCATAAAATAGACACACCTTATAGAAACAAAAACAAGCTTTAAAAACCTATACCCGATCACAAAGTCCCTCTCCTGTTTCCCTATTGGCTGGGTATACAGGGTGTACAACTTTCTGATATGCCTACTACACAGTACCCACTTCTACTACATGCACTGTATAACCATTCAAATGAACCTTTAGTCCTCCCAAAGGAGAAGTTAATGTTCATAAGTTTATTACTAATGAGCATTCCAAGAAAGACTTAATTTTTACTCTACTTAGCTGACTTCTGACCTTAAAACAGGATAAAACCGTTGGATCCTTGCTTTGTCCATTATCTTCTGTGTGAAACATAACTCCTCTGTTATGTCTTCCATTTCACTAATTGTTATTCTGAATTTATGGAAACAAATTTCTTTGTTACAACTCTCAATTTTCCTCTTCTTCTACTTGAAGATAATCTAGTACTAATCTATGTTGATAGCGTCTCTGTTTAAATGCCTCATCCTTAATAATCATAGGGAGAGAAATTCTCTTAGGTATGCTGATTAGCCTGATGAGCAACATCCCTTGCTGCTTTCTTCTACAATCAATTTATTTTCCTGAATTTTCTGCAAGTCAGAAGACTTTCTGGTATATATGGATCCCTAGATTTCATAAGTCTTGTATTACATAATTTCTGTGGAAATAAATGTTTTATTCATTCCTCACAATGGGTATCTACATCTTCTATAAGACATCTTGTAAAATCTTATGGGCATCTCTTAATAGGCATTTTTTTCTATTGATGGGCATCTACATGTTTCCATGTTTTTGTTTTGGGTTTTGTCTTTTGCTTGAGTTTTTGTGGTTGGATTTTACTACTACAAAAAAAAATGTAGCTTTGAATATTGTGTAATATATAGGGCCTCTCTTTTTGTCTTTTATCTTTCTTTGGTATCCCCAGCACTTAGCACTGATTCTGGTACATAGTAGGAGCTAAATATACTTATCAACTGTTGAAAGACTATTGTAGCACATAGGGCAACCACTCACAGGAAAAACTATTCAGATCTCAAGGCATTTCAATTGGGTTTGCCACTACCAAAAACCATAGCTCATAAACCACCAACAATGCATTTACTTTTAACAGTCAACCAGAGAATGTATTTGTTCAAAACAAAAGATATAATCAAACATCGTAGCAAATAAAATGATAAGAAAATTTCCCTTATGTACACATGAGGTACACTGTCCCAAAGGTGATTACCATAAAACCAATGGGGAAAGTACACTGAATATCATAGAGGGTACACATATAACTAACATACATGAAAAATAAGGTACATGATAGTGGCCAAAGTATATCATATATGAGTCACACACACGTGAAACACAGATAGGAAACATAGATAAATGATTTGGATGCACTGATAGTTGGGGGAATTCACACCTTCCAAGGTGCTAATATCCTACAGAGATATTATCATATTGCTTTCTGCTAGGTATTACCTCTCTAGTCTCTTCTGCTTAATAGCTCCACTCTCCACTGGTTATCTGGTGTGGTTATTGAGCTATGATCTAGTCAAGGTCTTCTTGACCTTTTTCCCCTGGTGACTCCTTCAGCACTTCTTATTATTTTTTATGTTTACTTATTTATTTTTAGTTTTCAACATTCATTTCCACAAAATTTTGAGTTCCAAATTTTCTCCCCATCTCCTCCCTCCCCTCACTCCACAACGCCTTGCATTCTGATTACCTCCCTTCTATCACACCACTCCCTTTCCTTAGCCCCATCTTTTCTTATAGGGCAAGATAGAGTTCTATACCCAATTACCTGTATTTCTTGTTTCCCAGTTGTATGCAAAAACAATTCTCAACATTCATTCCTAAAACTTTGAATTTCAACTTCTCTCCCTTCCTCCCTCCCTACTCATCCGCACTAAGAAGGTAAGCAATTCAATATAGGCAATATATGTGGAGCTTTGCAAAAGACTTCCATATAGTCATGTTGGGTAAGACTAACTATATTGCCCTCCATCCTATCAAGCTTCCCATTTATTCTATTCTCTCTTTTGATCTTGTCCCTTCCCCAAAGTGTTTATGTCTATTTATTCCCTCCTCCCATTTGCCCTCCCTTCTATCACCCCCCCACCCAACTTGTCCCCTTCTCCCCTACTTTCCTGTAGTGTAAGATAGATTTTCATGCCAAATTGAATAAGCATGTTAATCCCTCCTTAAGTCAAATGTGAGGAGAGTAAGCTTCACTTTTTCCCTTTCATCTCCTCCCATTTCTCCTCAATTGAAAAAGTTTTTTCTTGCCTCTTTTATGACAGATAATTTCCCCATTCCATTTCTTCCATTCTCATCCCAATATATTCCTCTCTCACCCCTTAATTTTACTTTTTTAGATATCATCACTTCTTATTCAACTCACCCTGTGTTCTCTGTCATATATGTGTGTGTATATGTATAATTCCTCCAACAACTCAAATATTGAGAAAAGTCTCAAGAGCTACAAATATAATTTTTCCATGTAGGAATGTAAACACTTCAACTTTAGTAAGTCCATTAGGATTTCTCTTTGTTGTTTACCTTTTCATGCTTCTCTTGATTCTTGTGTTTGAAAGTCATATTTTCTATTCAGTTCTGGTCTTTTCATCAAGAATGCTTGAAAGTACTCTATATTATTGAATGATCATTTTTTCCCCTGAAGTATTATACTCAGTTTTGCTGTGTAGGTGATTCTTGGTTTTAATCTCAGTTCCTTTGACTTCTGGAATGTCATATTCCAAGCCTTTCAGTCCCTTAATGTAGAAGCTGCCAGATCCTGTGTTATTCTGATTGTATTTCCACAATACTTGAATTGTTTCTTTGAGCTGCTTGCAATATTTTTTCCTTCACATGGGAACTCTGGAATTTGGCCACAATGTTCCTAGGAGTTTCTCTTTTAGGATCTCTTTCAGAAGGTGACTGGTGGATTCTTTCAATATTTATTTTGCCCTCTGATTCTAGACTATCAGGGCAGTTTTCCTTGATAATTTCATCAAGAATGATGTCTAGACTCTTTTTTTGATCATGGCTTTCAGGTAGTCCCACAATTTTTAAATCATTTCTCCTGGATTTATTTTCCAGGTCAGTTGTTTATCCAATGAGATATTTCACATTATCTTCTATTTTTTCATTCTTCTGGTTTTATTTTGTAATTTCTTGGTTTCTCATAAAGTCATTAGCTTCCATCTGCTCCATTCTAATTGTTAAAGAACTATTTTCTTCAGTGAGTTTTTAACTTCCTTTTCCATTTGGCTAATTCTGCTTTTTAAAGCATTCTTCTCCTCATTGGCTTTTTGGACTTCTTTTGCCAGTTGTTAGCCTATTTTTAAAGGTGTTATTTTCTTTCACATTTTTTTGGATCTCCTTGAGCAAGCTGTTGACTCACTTTTCAAGATTTTCTTGCATCTCTCTCTTTTCTCTTCCCAATTTTTCCTCCACCTCTCTTACTTGATTTTCAAAATCCTCTTTGAGCTCTTCCATGGCCTGAGACTATTGCATATTTATTTTGGAGGCCCCTGATGGTCAGCATTGTTCTTCCTCATCAGAAAGAATGGAAAAAAATACCTGCTCACCAAGAAAGTAACCTTCTATAGTCTTATTTTTTTTTCCCTTTTCTGGGCATTTTCCTAGCTAGTTACTTGTCTTTTGGATCCTTTGTCAAGAGGGAGTTATAATCTGGGCATCTGCAAGTTCTCAGTTCCTCCAATGTTCCACAATCAAAGGAGAGGAGTTTACTCCTCTCCTGGCCTATGCTCTGGTTTGGGAGCAACCAAAGCTTTTCTACTCAGGATCTGCAAGTAGAATTCCCTTTCCAGAGCCTCCACCAGCTCCACCATGCCAGCCAGCACTCTTCCTCACCCCTGGGCTGCCACTCAGGGCTAAGACTCAGATCAGTTGCTCAATTTCCCCAGGGGCTTTAGGCTGAGGGCTCCAAAAATGGATGCTGCTGCTGCTGTGGGCACTGCTTCCTCTGCCTCTACTGCAGTGGTTGCCTGGGGCTGGGGTTAGGGAAGGACACTCCTCCCTTGTCACCCAGTTGAAAAAGCTTTCTCACTGACCTTTGACACTGTCTTTGGCGATTGTGGGTTGAAGGATCTGAGAACCACTGCTGCTGATGATTCCACCCCTGAGGCCTGTTCTGGGTCCAGTCCCTGAGGCACCTTGCGAGGCTGAGCTTCACTTGATTCTGTGCTCCATGCAATAGACCTTTCCTGTAGCCCTTCCAGGCTGTCTTGGGCTGGAAATCTCTTTCACTCTGTTGTTTTGTGGCTTCTGCTGCTCTAGAATTTGTTTAGAGTCATTTTTTACAGGTATTTTATGGGCTGCAGGGGAAGAGCTAGAGTATGTGCATCCTTCTACTCTGCCACCTTGGCTCTGCCCTCTCCTTTAGCACTTCTTAAACTGTGAGTCTACAGGGTCATGACTCATAGTTACCAACAATAAGTTGTGATGAACCTAGATAAGAAGACCAAGGATAAGCACACAAAATACTCCCAGAGTAAGAGTAGGCATCTTCTTTACACCTACATAAAATATCTGATTTAGGATTAAAATATTCCTTTTAATTCCTATTATATCCCTATTTGGTACTTACATCTCCAAATCATTTGGACAGCAGACAGATTTCAAAGAATCATTCCTTCCTTCCAGATTCACCCCCAAGGGGAAAAAAATAAACCACATCAAAAGCAAAAACAAAAGGACCAGATACAGGCCAGCACAATCAAACCCATCTCACTCTTTGACTAGTATACAAGTGAAGCTGGGCAAAAACAAAAGGTGAATGAAAAAGGTAAAACATTCACTTTTCATCCAGGTCCACATTTCTACCTTGATTATGTCTACCTGCCAAAAACAAACCCCTGACTTTTATAATATATTTTGGCCAGCAGCAAACCTCATAAGCTCCCTACCCTTTAACCTGTTTGAATTAGTTCTCCCTTTCACATCATGATTTTTCACACCATACTTTTGATCTATTGAGGGTTGGCATAATAAATCAAATGGGAATTTGAGGGGAGTTTTGTGGAAACTGAAGATAACATGTGAAGACCAGCAAATGACGCAGAGCCTATGACCAAATACTTAACCTAAATTTTACAATAAGGTACTGTGAACTGATGGGGTACAGGCTCTGGGAACCCCCATGTACTCCCCTTGAATCTTCCCACTTGATTTGGCTTTTCAGGCTCAAATCTGTTGCCCTTAACCTAGACTAGCGCTCCATTGTCTGTTATCTCTGGATTACCTCTGGCTATCTCCCACCCTTGATCCTATCAAAATATTTATGCCCAAATCTGTTACCCTTAAAGTAGCCTGGTCCTCCACTGTCTGTTTCCATCAAGACCCTCCCCAAACCCCTCTTCTAGTTACCTCAGACTAGACCAACCCTAGATCCCTCTGTTAGAAACAGGCTTGATACTGAAAGGTATCAAGAAAAATTTATTAAAGCAGAGTTTAGAGGAATTGAACACCTTTGGTCAAAAGCCAACTCCACTCCTCTTTGAGTGGGAGTGCTAGATACAGCAGTAAAAGCATTCTTACACTGTTAGTTCAGGACAGATCCTCCCATTAGGAGATGAATTAGTCCATTCTCCATTAGGTCACCATCTTCTCTACACACTTACTACATATCTCCTTGATCTGTTTCCCTAGCCCCTCTAACATATGAATTGTGCCTAATTCTGTACTGTCTCTGCCCCCTGGGCAGAGAAGTTATTATTCATACAGTTCATTAAGCAAGTGCAGTGAAGAAAAGCTTTCTCCTGGTTATTCTAAGTCATTTTCCTCAGCTAGTTTAAACTGGTTTTAGATTTGGTCCCATTTATCAAGAACTTTGTAATTTTCTGAAGGCCACTGGTATCTCCTGGTGGGTTGAGTCCACCAGCAGTCTGCTAGCTTTCTTATTATCTAACTTATTCTCAATGACTTCATCAACTAGTAACTAGATGGAAGCTTAACTCTTTGCTGTCTCTCACACTTCCCACAATCTTTCTGTATATAAGATCCATCTTGCCTCCACGAAGATGCTCAGATTCAATCTAGCTCAGATTCAATCCAGCCCACTTGTTAATACATGCACCACAAATGCTCAGATTCCTTACAAGTCTAACCAATGATGAGATTTCTTAACAGTCTGACCAATACGACAGATTTTTAACAAACTGTTTTTCTCTGGCTGAAAGAAGACTTGAATCAAATTCATTCAGGCAGGACCCAATGTGTCAGTATTTTGGGGTCCCAAGCATCCCTAAACCTCAACAAATTCTCCATTAAAAAAAGAAATAAATTCAAATTTCTCTGGTACAAAGGAAGAGCTAAAAAATAGCTTGCATTATATAGCACTAAGATACTTTACACATATTGATTTGAGTTTACATATGAGCCAGTTGAAAAATAAAACCCCTTTAAATTAAGTAAAAATGTCATTAGTTGAAGTGATGGCTCCAAACTCTGGCTTACATAATAAGATAAAATTTATTGTGAAGCAGCTTACCAGGTTAATTACTGCATAAAATATTTTTCTCAAAAATTTTATTGGCAGCAAGCAATCACATCCTTCTTATTAAGTTGTTTATAATATTGTGAAATTCAAAATTAAAGTGATCAGAAAACATAAAGATTTTTTTAAAAAATCAATGCAATTCAATATTTACCAAGCATTTATGATAAGCTAAGTACAGGGGATCCAGAGAGAAAAAAAGGCGAACTAACAAAAGAAACAAAACAAAATAGTACCTACATTCAAGAAGTTTGCATTGTACTTGGAGGATAACAAATAACAAAAATAGCGATGATTGTGATAATAGCTATCATTTGCATAGCTCTTTAAGGTTTGCTAAGTACATAACAAATATTTTCTCATTTTAACCTCACAACAACCTTGAGAAATCGGAGTTATTAATATCCTCATTTTACAAAGAAGGAAAAGAAGAAGTGAGGCTGTCAGAAGTCAAGTGACTTGCCCAGGGTCACACAATTAGTGTCTCGAGGTAGAATTTGATCTCAAATCTTCCTGACTCTTCATCTCATCTTCTGGCCTGCCTGTTCTAGCTTGATAGGTCTGCCTGCCTCAAGTCTCTCCCCACTCTAATTCATCCTTTATTTAGCAACAGAAGGGATTTTCCTAAAGTACAAATCTTACCATATTACCTCCTTACTCAATAAACTCCAGTGGCTCCCTATTACCTCCAAGATCAAATACAAAATCATTTGTTTGGCATTCACATCCATTCTTAACCAAGACCCCTCTTCCTTTCCAATCTTCCTACACCTTACTCCAGACCACATACTCTGATCCAATGGCAATGGCCTCTTAGCTGTTTCAAGAATAAGACACTGGATGTCTTGGCACCAGGCATTTTCTCTGGATGTCCTCCAGGCCTGCAAATGCAATAATTCACCTGGTAAGCTGCTTCACAATAAATTTTATCTTATTATGTAAGCCAGAGTTTGGAGTTATCACTTCAACTAATGACATTTTTACTTAATATAAAGGGGTTTTATTTTTAAACTGGCTCAAATGAATCAATATATGTAAAGTGTCTTAGTGCTATATAATGCCTCCTCATCTCCATCTCCCAGCTTCCTTCAGGTAAAACCTCATCTTTTGCAGCAGAGGTTCCCAAACTTATTTGACCTATTGCCTACTTGCAAAAAAAAATATTATTCAACACTCACTGGAAATTTATTTTCTTTAACCTTTTAATGGTTTTTTTTTTAACACTTGCATCATTTCAAAAAAAAATAAAATATATTTTGAAATGATGTATCTTAAATTTAATAATTTATTGTAAATTTGTGGGGTTTTTCCTGCATTGAAATTTTGATGATGCAATATTGCATCATATAACCATACAGTATTGTAAACAAGTTGTTACACATATCCCTGCTGATGCTAGACTTCTCAACAATGTGTTCCTTGCTCTCCTGCCAATACTTGCTTGTTAAGACCTGTCAGAGGATTTGACCACTGATTGGTTATAACTTGCATTTTGTGCATTTATTTGGAAAATAATGTAATCACTCTGACTTTAACTCTGTTATGCTACAGATGAAACACATGCTAAGAGTTTTTCAAAATTTTCTTACCATCTTTCCTTATACTTCCACTTTCCCCTTATTTTCATTCAAGGACCCCAATTGCACCTGAGACTATTACCACTCCCCTGGATCATTCCAGAACTGCCCCCTCCTTCCAACCTAGTATTGCCCACTTTGGGAACTTACGTACAATTTACAGGAAGACTTTCCAAACCCCTCTAAATCCTAATGCCTTTCCTTAATTATTTCTTGTTTATCCTGTTTATAGCTTCTTTGGTTCACAAAAAGTTTCTGTAGTCTTATAGGCATACATCTCTAATATCATAAGTACTCATTACTAATTCTAGAGATAGCATGACAAAAGATTATATCTTCATTTTCCTTGTTGTTTAGCTGTTTTTCTCTTGTCCCTGTATGGGGTTTTCTTCGCAAAGATACTGGTGTGGTTTGCCACTTCTTTCTTTAGCTCATTTGACAGATGAGGAAACTGAGGCAAACAGGGTTAGGTTACTTATCAGGACTATATAACTAGCAAGTGTCTGAGATCAGATTTGAACTCAGGTCTTCTTGGCTCCACACCTGGTGCTCTATTCAACGTGCCACTTAGCTAGTGGTTCGTTTTCCTTAAAAGTCCACAAAGTTTGCTGTTTGGCACACTAGATCTTTTCTAAACACAAAGATGTTTCAAAGATATCCATTTCCCTATTGCACTATGGACTTATTAGAGCACCAATCAGTTAACTAGTGAGAATATTGCCTTTTGAAGTAAAATGTTCTCATGTGATGTCATGAAACAACTCTGAAGTGCCTGTGCACCTCAGTCTTTTGCTCTGCTCTTGATGGATCATCTTGGGACATTTCTAAACTCTTGACAGAAGGTCAGGGAGGAGACTTGGCAGAAATAAGCAGGCATTTCTCAGCAGGCCCTTTTCCTTTAGTTAAGGTTTTCTTATTCTCTCCATCCTGTGCGTATCTATGGCTAGGATGTTAACCATCAGCCTATCTACGGGAAACAGAAGGCAGAGCTCAAAGAACTAACAGTTTAATTTCTTGGGCAAATCTTCCTCTGAGAATACCTCCAGACCTCAGCAGAGCTTCCTTCCTAAAGCCACCAGACTTGCCAAGTACTTCTCACAGACCTGGCCAGGGATGTGGCCACCTGTCATATGTCACAGTTCACAGCATCATACATTTAGAACTGAGCAAAACTCCAGAGGTCACTTAGGTGAAGCCCTTCATTTTAGAATGAGGGTCAGGCCTCTGAAACGCTTTGCCCAAGAATACAGCCAGTAGATTTGACATGTGAGGATTGAGCCTTTGACTCTCCATCCAGCCCTCTTTCCATTGCACTCTCTTTTGTGATTCAGGTGAAGAGGATTTTATGAACTTACTACGTGCCCAATGCTTTGCTCTGGACTGGGAATGCAAGGAAAGGCAAAAAAAAAAAAAAGAAAGAAAATGGTCCCAGCTCTCAAGAAGCTCACTATCAGATGGGGGAGTCAGCATGTAAACTGCTACGTGCAAACAATTCATAGGATAAACTGAAGGTTATCTCCAAGGGAAGGCACTCAAATGAAAAGGGGTTGGGAAGGGCTGCTTTTGGAAGGTGGGGGGTTTTGCTGAGATTTGAAAACAAAGTCGGTTGTAGGAGATGAAGAGGGAGGGGATTCTAGGCATGGGGAACGGCCTGTGAAGAAGGGTGTGTCTTATACTAAGGAGGCCAGTAATACTAGAAGGAGGTTACGGAGGGCGTTAAGGCCTAAAAAGACTGGAAAGGCAGGAAAAATTTAGAGCCTGGAGTATTCTATTCCCACCCTGGAGGGTGAGTTCAAACCCAGCCTCAGATATTGACTAGCTATGTGACCCTGGGCAAGTCACTGAACCTTGTCTGCCTCAGCTGGAGAAGGAAATGGCAAACTACTCCAATATCTTTGGCAAGAAAACCCCAGCGGGGTCACCAAGAGTGAGACACGACTGAACATCAGCTGCACGTGTTGTTGGGTTTGTCCTTCATTCTCCAACAAGACCCCGAGGCCAGGGAGATGACGACATGACTGGCACTTGACTTTGACGTGAGGGAAGGACGTCTCCTCCTGGGCCATCTGCGGCCAGTGACCAGATGTTCATCAGGATGACTGGAGATGACCTGGGGTCTTTTCAGAGTGGTGGTGGTAGTAGGGAATCAAGGGAGGGGGCTGAATAGAGAGATGACATCGGCAGATCTACAATACATGAAAGACGGACTGGAGAGGCAGGCAGACCGCCCCAGCTATTGGCACAAGGTGATGAGGGAGCCAGGATTTGGCACCTGATTGGATGTGGTGATTGGGCGCTAAGAACAGTCTTTGCATACACTCCGCCGGAGTCCAGCACTTAGCAAGTTACGAGTACAAGTAGTGGTAGGTGGGGCCGGAGGAGAGCGCCGGGCGGGCGGAGTGGTGGAAAGACTACGACTCCCAGGAGGCAGCGCGAGACCTCTGCGCAGGCGCCCCGGGGCTCTGCCGCCCGAGGCAATGATGAGTCTGCCGGGGCTGCCGGCCGCACTGGCGGGGCTCGTCCCACGGCGGACACTGGGGGCGCGAGCGCAGCTCGGGCCGGCAGCCGTCGCCCAAGTGCTGCGCCTGCCCGAGAGGCAGCAGAGGGGTGTGGTGTTCCCGCTGCAGGAGCTGGAGCGCAGCATGGTCCCCGGGGTGAGCGCCAAGCTGCACGTGAGGACGTTCGACCCGAGCCTGGAAGACGTCGCGAGGGCCGAGACCGCCTTCCGCCCGGCGCCCCGCCACCGGATTGACTACGTCAGCAGCGCGGAGCGCCTCGACCACGCCCCCGCCCCCTCCCGCCCCGAGGTGAGGGGGGGGGAGAAGGAGAGGGGGGAGGAGGAGGAGAGGAGGGAGGGGCGGATCGCCCGCGGCCGCGGCGCGCTTCCCGGCGTCCCTGCTGCGCCAGGAGGCGGGGCACATAGTAAGCGTGGAATACTGGCTCACGTTTATGCGGTCCTCCCAGATCTGTAGGTTAGCGCCTCCGGCAGACACCCTGGGAGGGAGGAGCTGTTTTACCGTGTTAGGTCGCAGTTGAGCTCTGCTCTCACGGAGCACCTCTTCCTCACAAAAGCCCTGTGAGGGGGTCGGTGCAGGTGGGGTCGCCCCCATGCACAGGAAGCCCTGGCAGGGGGTAGAGATCCGGACTTGAGTTCCGATGCCCCCTCGCGTGACTTGGTGTCTCTCCCGGCCTCAGTTTCCCCGTCTGTAAAGGGCGCATCATGAATGATAACGCTACCCCCCGGGGTGGGTCAGAGGCCCAGATGAGCCAGCTTTCATTAAGCAGGGGGTGCGGCCGGAGCAGCCCCCTCCGTCCTGGATCCCGTAAGTCAGGGTGGGGGGCTGGAGGAGGAGGGCATCGATCAGGGGGCTCCCCATCGGATCCGCAGGGGCTGCCGGCCGGGCCCGCCCTCGCGCCCCAGCACCACCCCCGCGGAATAGGGGGGAGGTGACGTTGGAACCCGGGGCTCCTTCTGCCTCCCCTCCCCCACCCCGAGCCCAGCTTTGCGGCCTCAGAACGACACCTGCCCTTACACCCCAGGGAGGCAGCTTGGAGTCGGGCCTCAGGCACGTGCTGCCTGTGTGACCCTGGGCACGTCACGTCACCCTGTTTGCCTCAGTTTACCCGCCTGTAAAATGAGCTGGAGAAGAAAATGCAAACCACTCCAGTGCCTTCGCCAAGAAAGCAATAAAATATTCTAGTGATTGCGGAGGTCAGCCAGTAAACGTGACGAAGACCTTGCTGAGTGCAGAGGGGCAGGGTGGTTGGTGCTCGCCGGGGACCCCCTTCTCTTAAAGTTGCCCCCCATGCCGGCCCTCCTCTCTTCCCCTTCCGGCCGTTCTCTCCGACCTCATCGGCTCTCTTGGGTGTGACCCTTAATGTCTGTGGATGACTGGGCAGGGCTCCCTGAGTTTCAGCCTCGTCACCGGTGGTCGTGGGTGTTTCAAAGTGGATGCCCCAGCCTTATTGGTCCTTTACGAAAAGAGTACTTTATGCATCACTCAGTGGTCTCTTTTATATTCTCTTTATTCAAACTGTCAGGTTTAAATACATCAAGTTGGGGATGCCTCTGAGACACCTTAAGTTCCCCATCGCTGCGTGCCTTTCTGTTAGAGACCTCCCTCTCTGTCAGAGGCTCCACTGTACTTTCATAATCTCTGCTTTAACCTCAGTGTTTTAAAGAGTCATTCACCAAATCTTACCATTTCTGCCCGCTCACACTAAGCTACCAGGCCCTGATCGCCTCTCAGTCTGGTTAGTTTAGAAGCCTCCTATTTGGCTTGTCTGTGCATGCAACTGTAAATCCGCTATGCACAACTTGCTGTTCTTCTCAAATGTACACCAAAGTTACCATGTTAATGTCTTTTTTCCCCTTCCCCCTCCTCCCCCCATTAGACACACAGAGAGAAGGATGTAAAATTATTCCATACGTACTTCTGTCAGTTCTTTCCCAGGTAGCATCTTTCTTCATATGTCCTTTATAAGTTAATTTGGACATTTATAATAGTCCAAATAACTTACTCAAAGTGTTCTTAAAACAGTATTTAGCTTTTAAATCCTGACACAGTCTGGTTTTTGTCATCATGCTTCCAGACTTTCAAACCGTCTTCCACACAACTTCTGAAATGATCTTCCAGTACAGATCCAGTCACATCTCCCCACTGCTCAGTATCTTCAGTGACTCTCTCTTGATTTTAGACCAGACTATATAAACCCAGACGGACAACCCGAGTACTGACATTTTTGCTAGACTTTTTTTTCCTCACTCTTCATTCACACTCTGTGTTCCTTTCCAGGCTCATTGGACATTAATTCCCTTCCAGTACTTTGCAGTCCAGCCCTCCTACCCCCTTTTGAGTTCATTTATAATTGGATTATACAGAAACTGGATGTCCTGGGTATTTTAGATATATTTTTATAAATATCTCTTTCATTCGATTGCAGAGAAGTTTGGGAACATATGATTGAGTATAATAGTTTTTTACTTTTATTTCCTTCTCATTGTGAATCTTGTTAATTTTGACACTTTGACTTTTGTTTTAATTTTCCCTTTTATTATTATGAAATTGGTAAAACATTAACATATATCAGTATCTCCCCATACGAAGGACAAAAAAAGAGGTCTGCATAGCACAATGAATTTCTGTTATGCGCACTATCCTTTTTTATTGTATGTTTTAAATTTACATGGTAATTCTAACAGCACCCTATTTGTCTCTGCTCCCAAAATTTCTTCTGCCGACTTCTGCTTACTTTTAAATCATTCACTGATGTGCTTTTCTTCTTTTGTTGTTTATTTATTTTTAGTTTTCAGCATTCATGTCCACAAGATTTTGAGTTGCCAATTTTCTCCCCATCTCTCCCCTCCCCCACCCCAAAACACCCTGCATTCTGATTAGCCCTTCCCCACAATCTACCCTCCCTTCTATCACCCCCTCCCTTCCCTTATCCCCATCTTCCCTCATCTCTTGTAGAGCAAGATAGATTTCTATACCCCATTACCTGTATTTCTGATTTCCCAGTTACATGCAAAAACAATTCTTAACATTCGTTCCTAAAACTTTGAGTTCCAACTTCTCTCCCTTCCTCCCTCCCCACCCATCCTCACTGAGAAGGCAAGCAATTCAATATGGGCTATATATGTGTAGTTTTGCAAAAGACTTCCAAAACAGTCATGTTGTATAGGACTAACTCTATTTCCCTCCATCCTATCCTACCCCCCATTTCTTCTATTCTTTCTTTTGACCTTGCCCCTTGATGTTCTTGTTTTCTTTTCAAAGCATATATGTAACCATTCCACTCCTCTCACCTCTTTTTTTGATCAAATTAATGTCAGTTTTATTGGTCTTGTAAGGAAATAGTTCTTTATTTTACGTATCAGCTCAATAGTCTCAGTTTTCTATTTTATTTCTTTCTTCTTTGATTCTCAAAGTTCTGCTTTTGTGCTTGTTTGGGATTTTTAAGTTGGTGATTTCCTGTTTGCATTTGCAGCTCCATGCCCAACTCATTGGGGTTCTCCTTGTCTTGTTTGTTAATTACAGTGTCCAGAGGAAGGAATTTTCCTCTGAGGATTTTTTTGTGAGTGTCTCAAAAATTTTCATCCATTGTCTCATTATTTTCTTTAATATAATTACATATCAGTTTTCTTCATAGGATCATAAGATCATAGACTGAAAGCTGAAAGGAACCTTAGAGACCCCTTAGGAAACTGAAACCCAGAGAAGTAACTTGCCCAAGGTTGCATTGACAGTAAGCATGAGAGCAAGTAGTTGGACTAGTAAATAGCAGGGCCTTCAGACTGCAACCCCAGCCCCTGTTTCAATATGACACTCCGCCTCTCCCTTTTTCAGTCTAATCCTTATCATTTAAATCAGTGTTCTTCATTCAAAGTACCTACTGTATGTTGAGAGCTAGGATGGGTTAACCATGTTTAAGCAGGTTACTACTGAGACTAATAATAGCTAGTATATATATATATATGTATGTGTGTGTGTCTGTGTATACATATCTATATATAATAGCAACTACTTCCCAGGGTTGATGAGATAATATCTGTACAGCATCTAACACAGTTATCTTGTTTGATCTCACAACAGTCCTAGGAGGTAGGTGCTACTATTGTACTCATTTTATAGATAAGGAAATAGAGGCAGAAAGGGGTTAAGTGATTTGGCCAATGTGATACAGGGAGTATGTGTCTGAAGCGAGATTTGAACACAGGTCTTTGTGATTCCAGGCCTAATACTCTATCCATCGTGCCACCTAGATAAAATGACATTTTGGACGACATGTCCTAATTCACAGTTTATCTGAATTTATCATCTGTGTTATAAAGTAATTCTGCTATTAAAAACAAAGATTTTTATGTTCCGACATTAGGGTTTGTTTATAACCCTCCACCACTTGATTGACATACTATTCTACTCCTCCATTAGTGATGATAATCAGGAGTCAGTTCTTAGATGGAAGGGGAAGAGGAAGCATTTATTAAATGCTTATGATATGCTTTTATCACTGTACTAAGTACCAGAGATACAAACAGAAAAGAGAGACTGTCCTTCCTCTCAAGGAGCTCACCTCGTTGGAGGAGACAGCACATACCTACAAGGGAATTCAGCTGCAGAGCAGGTGGGAGAGTTTCCTTTACACTGCAGAGGCAGGGCAGATGAGAGGGCCAAGGAGCCTTCAGGGGCAATCCCAAGGGAAGATTATAAGCCCTGCTGGACTTCAGGGAGCTAGAGTAGGCTATGTCATTGACCAGTGATTGTTAGGAAGGGGGTGGCAGGCCCAGGGGAGAGCTCCGCATCACACCCAGCTGGAGCAGGGAGGGAAAGGGATCAGCATCCTGATATAAAGGGCACAGCTTGGCTGTAACTGTGAAATTGAGGCCAGGGCAGGGGAGGAGAAAATGTGCCTTGCTCCCTGGTGCACTAGTTATATATTTTTTAAAGCAGTCAAGCCTATCTTTAAATTTGAACACTGAAAGAATTCCAGTAAAACTCTACTGGCCTGCTGTTTGACTGAAAGTCAATGAGAATGAAGCATTTTGCTCTGAGACAATTATATGAATACTTCACATTTTGAATGACATTATCTTGGTAGACTAGGAGCACACCCTTTCTAAGTCTAGAAAGCCAGTACATGCTGTATTTCCTAATTAATTTGACAATGCCTGAACTGATCCAGCTGACAAAGCCTTGTTGGTTTAATGTCACCGGGAAAGGCATCCCAGCCACATTACTTTTGGGACATATCATCTTGAGCAAATCTCTGAGTCTCCAAGAGCCTGAGTGTCCTTGTCTGAAAACTGAAGAGGTTGAATAGCTCTATTCCAACTTTAGATTTGTGATCCTGCCCTACAGGAAATGGCTTTACAAATAGTTTCAGATTCTAACTTAATGTTCAGTGGTTATTCAATACTAAGGCAACAAAAGGGCTGTTTGCTCTTTTTTAAAAGACAGTTTTTTTAAAAATGTTCAGCATCTTTCACCTAGGGAATGCTCAGTAAATTTTTTGAATTTAAATAATCTATTTGTATTTTAAGAGTGCACTTGAAATGCCTCAGAAATGCTACAAAACTACAACTTCCTAACAATTTTTTTTAACTGTAGTAGAGAGCTCATATATTCTTGAGTATTAGGAGTTTTTTCTTTTCTTTTCCAGTAGGTTCAGCCAAATTTAAGTGTCTCATCCCCTGAGTCTGGAAGTAGGGGAGACCCTTAAAGACAGTAGTCTTTACAGAAGTTTGTAACAGAAAAAAAAAACTGGGGTCTCATATTGTTATTTTACTAATTCTCTTTTCTGTAAGGTCTGCTTTATAGGAAGAAGCAACGTTGGAAAATCATCCCTAATAAAGGCTTTATTTTCCCTGGCCCCTGAAGTTGAAGTCAGAGTTTCAAAAAAGCCGGTATGTTTAAAGTGTTTAAAGCTGAATGGAACATTTCTGTGTTTTTTTAAATTGAGTGGTGATAGGTGGGAAGATGCAAAAATACTCCTTTTTCTCTTAGGTTTCCAAGGGCTATGTTCTTGATGGTAGATGCCATTCCTTTTTGACATGAGCTAACTTACTCCAGGCAAGTAACTTAGATCAGGCAAGGAAAGAAGGCCATTTTCATGCTTAGATTACTAGTCTACTTTGGAAAGAAAGGCAGAATTATTTTTTGCTATGTTTACCAACAGTTTTATGCCTTTCCAAAACAGGGTAATTTTTTGTTTGTTTGTTTCACTTTTTCCTCTTGTGGACATCCTTTATTTTCTTTTCTAGGAAAAATCCACTTATAGTTCAACATCTATTTCAGAGCCTCTGGTTTCACATACTCTTTCATTTCTATTTTTTTTAGTTTATTTATTTATTTTTAGTTTTCAGCATTCATTTCCACAAAATTTTGAGTTCCAAATTTTCTCCCCATCTCTTCCCTTCCCCCACCCCAAAATTCCATGCATTCTAATTACCCCTTCCTCCAATCTGCCCTCCCTTCTATCACATCCCTCCCTTCCCTTATCCCCCTCTCCTCTTGCAGGGCAAGATAAATTTCCATACCCCATTACCTGTATTTCTTATTTCCCAGTTGTATGCAAAAACAGTTCTCAACATTTGTTCCTAAAACTTTGCATTCCAACTTCTCTCCCTCCCTTCCCACTCATCCCCACTGAGAAGGCAAACAGTTCATTATAGGCTGTATATGTGTAATTTTGCAAAAGACTTTCATATAGTCATGTTCATACTCTTTCGTTTCTTAACCTTAGCTGTACCTTGCCAACTTTTCTATATATATACACATGAGTACAGACAGTCCTCAGCCTTATTATATACCTCTCTGGTATTAGTGACCCCCTTTATGATGTTAACAGGGCAGCTAGGTAGTGCACTGGATAAAGTGCTGAGCCTGGACTCAGGAAGACCTGAGTTCAAATCCAGCCTGGACACTTACTAACTATGGGGTCCTAGGCAAGTCACTTAACCCAGCTTACTTCAGTTTCCTCATCTGTAAAATGAGCTGGAAAAGGAAATGGCAAACCACCCCAGTGTCTTTGCCAAGAAAACCCCACAAGAAGTTAGGAAGAGTCCGGCAGGACTGAAACAATTCAACAACCGCAAATGAAATTAATATACCAACTTTCCTTCCTAATAACCAATGGGAGTCTCTTTCCCCTACATCAAAGCAGACAAACCCTGCTCTCACCAACAGTCTTCCCTCGTCCCTAGGAAACTTAGCCCCTCTACCCTGATTCTTATGACCATTGCTAGGAAGGGGGAGAGAGAAAATCTTATCCAGCTATTCCCAAAGAACTCTTCCACCAACCTTCCTTTCTCCTACCTATTGGATCATTTACACAGCCAGATGGAAAATAGGAAATTGCTGTGAGACCCTAGTTCCTTCCTTCTCTGCTGTGACATAGGTCCTTCAGCCCCAGTGCTGGTCATTGAGATGGATAAAAGAGAAGATTTCTGGGAGTCACCTTAATGAAATGCAGAAATGACTTAAATGGTTGTCAGGGACTCTGGATTCTTATTCTACTTCTATTATCCTTGACATAGTAGGATCTTTAATATTCAGATCAAGTAGATATTTTGATTTGGAAATTCTTTTAATCTATCATTTTCCCATTTGCTTTAACAGGGACACACAAAGAAAATGAACTTTTTCCAAGTTGGAAAATATTTTACATTGGTAGACATGCCAGGTTATGGTTTTAAAGCCCCTAAGGATTTTGTTGGCATGGTAGAAGCTTATCTGAAAGAACGGCCAAAGTAAGGAAAAACTTCCTATCAATATACCTAGTTCGTAGTACATAGTATTAAGATAATATTTTAAAGTTATGTCTTTCAGTTTCTGGGAGATTAAAAAATTACATTACTAACAGACATTTGTAAAATCATTTTGTTTTTTTGACTGTTTGTAATTTTCTGAATTACTGTTTTAGACAAAAGTATTTCATGACTGGCTTCAGTTTGTAGGTGAGGATAATTAATCCTTTTAAGCACTTTCTTCAGTGTAGAAATACTTCAGCTTGACTTGCTTTTCTTATTTACATTAATTTTTTTAATATTATCATTACCAAACTTGATAAATTCAGAAAAAAGATAAAATATCTAATATTCTTGTCCCATGGAAAGAAACTTCAGTAACATTTCTGGAAGGGTTCTTTCTTGAGTTTCTGAGAGGCATTCAGAATATACTTGGCTGCTTCAACATGTTGTGTATGTACCACTATCGTATTGATGAGCCAAACGTTTGCCTTTTTAACAGTAAGCTGGAAATCCAGTCTTTATATGTGAGGCAGTTAGGTAGTGTAGTGGATAAGGATGACCCTATTTCAAATCCCGCCTCAAAAACACTATCACTGTGTGACCCTTAACCTTTAGCCTCAGTTTTCTCATCTGTAAAAACGATATAATAATAGTATCTACCTCATAGGGCTGTGAAGAACAAATAATATAGAGAGAACTCTCTAGAAATCTGTGTAAATGTTATAATGGATAAGCACCGTGTAAATGTTAACTACTATTGTATGTAATACCCAAGTTTCAGAGCTAAGACTACATACACCTTAGAAATTTGGTCACATATGTTTATTTGAAATGGTAAGCCTATATAACAGTATTTCTCTAAGGGTTTAGTAGGTGTTAATGTCTTTAATTCTCAGTGTTATAATGTTTGGTGGCTTTCTATTTAACTGCAAAATTATTCAAAAGTATGTATGCGCTAAACCAGCCTCAAGGTCACATGTGACTTTCTAAATCCTTTAAGGATTTCTTCTGTAAAATTTGAATTCAGTTAAAAGGCTGTACTTATTAAGGCTTTAGAGGGCTACATGTGACCTTAAGGCTGCAGGCTCCCCACCCCTGTGCTACACAGTAGCACCTTTGGGGGGCCTTAGACTGAAATTCCTGGTGAAATGGTATTTTGGGTTTGAGAATTCTCAAATGACCATGGTCTGAGAATGATTTAAGAATAACCTAAAGAAAAAAATGTGCTTGTTGAGTTGGGAAGTGGGCGACTGTGAACAGAACAGGGGAGGTGCATCAGGTGAAAGGGTCGTTATGGTAATTTTTGTTTGTTTCTGATCTTACAGTTTGATGAGAACATTTTTGTTGGTAGATGGTGTTGTTGGGATTCAGAAGGCAGATAATATTGCTATAGAAATGTGTGAAGAATTTGCATTACCCTATGTGGTAAGTGATAACCAAGTTATTTTGCACCCTGCTTGTATTTGCAAATGTTAAAATATCTCAGTGCAGTTAGGTCTGTGCCTCAGGCTAAATGTGCAGACCTTCAGTTTTAGAAGATGAGGTAAAAGTTCTGTTAAATCTTTAAAAATATGACCTACAGTGTTTGTTCTTTTCCCCTTCTTCTTGCCTAAATCTTTTGATATTAAACCAAACCCAAAGTAACATGAAGCCCTGATTCATTGCTTTTCATAGGTGCTTAAAGCACACCCAAACACCTACGCCTACACACACACACACACACACACATACACATACACACACACCATGAACATGTGTCTAAAGAAAAGATTGATAACTATTTTTCATGCAAAACAAAAGCTCCGTGGTTGATGTTTATTGCGGTGATTCTAACTATATATTTTATACAACCTGCACTTAGATTAACCGTCATTCTTGAAACATAGTATATAACAAGTTCCAGACCATACACATTGAATTCCTGTAAAAAACAAAATCCATCTTGAATGTCACCAACCCTAAAAGGACTATTTTTCAAGAACTTTTTTTTTTTTTTTAAAGAATAACCTCCCCCAGGTAGAGGAGCAATGAGAATGATTGACTGCTTGGTCCTCAGCCATAAGATCACATCTCTGGAACATTGTCTTATCAGAACAGACATAGGGGTGCCTGCCTGGCTCAAGGATTTTTGTCCCTGGCTGGCCCAAGGACTTCCCCACCAGACCCCCAAGGTTCATGCCTCTGACAGCTCCCTCAGTGTCTAGTATACTCCCTACACATTTTCTCATAAAGACACCTGGAACCTTAGATTAACTAGTTAGCATCCCTGGCATTCCTTTCTCATGTCCCTTTTCTATTTAAGCCCCAGCACCATTCTTACTCTCTCACAGGTTCCATAAGGACCCTTGCCCACTTTTGCTAAAGCGTTACAATAAACTTTTAAAACTACCTGACTAAAGTGAAGACTTGAGTATGGGAATTCCTTCCAGGCAACTCTGCCTTGGCATTTTCAGAGTCCCAGTATCCCCAAACCTCATCAAGAGTAGTCCCTAGTGGGCCAAAATGCCTAGAAGAATATGGGAATAATTCCTGCCTCACTTACCTTCTTGCTCTATTCACTCCTATTAAAGATATACACACAACAGATAGACCACAGAAGGGTTGATGTTTTTGTAAATTTTACATGCCCACCTTCTGGACAAGAACTTCAAATCTCACTTTCCATCTAAGGTAAATAAAGAATGCTAGCCACAGGATACTTAAAGCATCCCTAATGTTTTAATTTCCCCTCATATCCTACTACAATTTAGTCTCAAAGAAATTTAGAGATGTACAAGAAAATTGTTAAAAGTTTACCAAAGAATTTCATGAAAATCATAGCACATGACTGAGGGAAATACAGCATCCCTCACCTTTTTAAAATTTTGTTTTTCAGTTCCAAACTTTCTTCCTCCCACATGCCCTCTCCATATATCTTTAGAATACAAGATCATTATACATATGAAGTCAAGCAACATATATTTCTTCATTAGCTACATACTGGAAGGAAAAAAGCAAGAAAAATATGCTTCAGTCTATACTCTGAGTCCATCAGTTCTCTGTATGGAAATGGAGAGCATTTTTCTTCATGAGTCCTTTGGATGGTGGATCATTGCATTGATCAGAATTGCCAAGTCTTTCACAATTGATTATCTTTATAATATTGCTTTTACTGCGTATATTATTCTCCTACTTCTGCCCACTTCATTTGCATCAGTTCATATAAGTCTTCCCAGGTTTTTCTGAAAGCATCCTCTTCATCATCATGTACAGCACAATAGTATTCCATTACATTCATATACCATTCAGTTACTCCTCAATTGATAGGCATCCCCTCGATTTCTAATTTTTGTCCACCGCAAGAAAAAGCTGCTGTGAATATTTTTGTTCATATGGGTCCCAGCTCCTTCCTTTTTTTAATGAACATAGTTCAAAGCAACTTTACTGAATGTATAAGGCCATATAAGATAGTTACAAAATTTTTTTATCTCACACAGCAAAATCAGTGAATAATCCTTTATTTTTTATATTGCCATATGTGATAAGAATTTGTTTTATATAAAATGTTTAAAATTCTTAGTGTGGAAAGCACAGATGTTTCTAAAATCATGGTTCTTCCTCAATTTCAACTTAAAGTCTAACATTCTAATATTCGGCTCATTTTGAACTCCAGTATATCTTTTTTCCCCCTTAAGAATAAGCTGCCAAGGAGAGAGACAACAGGAACAGTCTTTAATGGGCCAAAATGCCTAGAAGATATGGGAATAATTCCCAGTAAAAGTAGATATGCTGATATTTAAAATCTGACACTTAATAGCTATGGGACCTTACGCAATTGATCTCTCTGCAGCAATTTTATTGTTTATAAAATGGGACTAGTAATATTTGTACTATTTGCCTCAGGGTTTTTGTAAAGAAACTCTCCTTTTTGAAATAAATTTCTATAGATGGTGTTAACAAAAATTGACAAAGCTTCCAAAGGTTATCTTGCAAAACAAGTTCTGCAGATCCAAGAATTTGTTGATACTCAAACCCAGGGATGCTTTCCTCAGTTGTTCCCTGTCAGGTAAGTTGAATTACTGTCATTGACTTTTAAGAAATTCCAATGTTATGCATCATTGATATTATATTGTTTGACATCTCAGTGGATAGATGAGAAGGTGGAAGAGAGGAAGAGAATTTGCAACTCATTGTCTAAGTGAAAAAATGAATTCTTTTGTTGAAGAAACGTTAACTGAAACACAGCAGAATCAGTGTGACTTGGAGGAGGCTGGTGGACGCTACAGATGAACCTGACTTCTTAGTCCACTATCTTTCCTTATAATTGTCAAGAGCTCAGTAGCTTCTTCTTACCAGCTTCTCATGGTTCCTCCCCTTTCTTCATCTGCTTGTTACCTTAACAGTCCTTCACTGTCACTTTATTCAGGCTTCTTGGTCCAACTGACTTTTCTAATCACTTCCAACAAAAGGTCAGAGTTTCAGTTGGGACACCATATTTCTTGAAATGGAAAGATTAGTGCCTTTTTGAAGAGGAAGGAAATGCTGTTCTGCTTTTTGGTGCAGTGATAGCATATTTAAAGAAAAAAAAGTCTTGCTGACTATAAAGAAATATTATTTCTAATACTAATTTAACCACTGGTTATTCCAGTGAGGCAGGAGGATTATTGTTTCTGAACTTGATAATTTCTATTGATAGAGCATTTATTAAGTACTTACTGTGTGCCAGGAATGAACCTAGGTGCTGGGAATACAAAAACCAAAGTAAAAACATTCCCTGCCCTCAGAGAGCTTCAACTTTAAATTGGGGGAAGAGGGAACTAGAACATATTCCCTAATAGATCAGCTACGTACAAAGTACAAAATGGTCTTAAGGGGGAGACAGCAGGTCAGGAAATCCTGAAGGAAGTATCACTTGACCTAAGGATGGAGGGTGTTAGGAGGGGAGAAGGGCAGGTGTTATAGGATAGCCTCTGAAGGAAGCTAGAGGGGGAATATCCCTTATGAAAAAGAGCCAAGTATAGGTCACTTTACCTGGAACACAGAGTGAGGGAGGGAGGGAGAATAATGCAGGCCAAGCAACAAGCAGTTTATTAAGCATTTTCTATGGCTAAGCACTATGCTAAAGTTTTGGGGATATAAATACAAGTCAAAAAGAGAGGTGATCCCTGCCCTTAAGAAGCTTACATCCTAAAGGGGAAAGCCCACACAGAAAAGGGGGCCAGAAAGCATGGAGGTGAAGTCCAAAGTCAGAAGTAGAGCTGAGAGGGCTATAGTCAGCCTGAGTCTCAACCAGAGAAGATGGGCTTGCAGCCAGATTGTTAATGGAGTTTAAATGATGGGGGTGGGGTGGGGTGTATTTTATCCCAGAGGCATGTGGGACCAGCTTCAGTTATATGGTCTAGTGGCAAAAACATCAGATCCTTCCTACCTTATCACCTTAAGTAAACCTTCATTTCACATGCCGCTCCTGCGGGGATGAGAAGTCTGTAAGAACCAGAGCACTGTGTGGGCATTGTAGCCTCCATCTGGTTCTTTTTCAGTGAATAAACTTTTAAGTGTCTTCTACATACCAAGCACTATGCTGAACACGGGGGATACAGATACAAATAAGACAAAGACAGCCCCTGCCTTCAAAGAACTTACATGCTAATGGGGGAAAATGATATACAAAAGGAAGTTGAAAAGCGGATTGGGAGAGGCAGCCAGAGGGTACCCAGTTCAGGGTCATGTAGATTAGAAACCAACCAAAGCAGCTGGTGGAAAATAATTTATTTATTTTGAGCCCTGTCTATAAAGAGAAGCTCCACCCCTCCAATCTGAGGGGAAAGGCAGCTGAGGGGGTGTCGAGGGATCAGAGCGGGATCATTCTCTTGCCTTTCACTCAGGTGGCAGTTTCTCTCTTCTGATACTTCATCCTACCCTTTAACACCAAATTAGACACTAAGATTTTTAGAAGAATGACATTAATAGCCCTTAAGCCCTAAAAAGGAAAGAGCTTTTTCAGGATATGATTCACTGGTATTAGGGTAAGCAAGAAACTAGTTTAGAAACAATTCTGTGTCATCTTGGGCAATGCCAGTGTAGGTCAGATTTAAATTTTTATGTACAAGTCTTCTCTCAGAATTCCCCATTTACTGTTAATGTTAAGATAATGATAAAGGTGTTGGTCTCAGGAAGTGGTGAGTTAGCAGCAGAGTAGTTTGAGCAAATCCAAGGCATGCTCCTGAAGAAAAAAATCCAAGCTATAGTTACAGGATGATGGGACCCAAGCATAGTTATGACCTGGGAATCATTGTGATTACCCCAAATATGTTGTGATTTAAGATATTACACATTATATCTTTGTAAAAATCCATGGTACATATCCCAGAAATACTCTATGCCATTCTGATTGAGCAACTAAAGTGACTGAAAGGTTGAAGTGCTACTACTCTGAGTACAAAATGGACTAGGACCCAGAAAAAAGGAAGTTTGGGAAGAAATAAAGTCAAGATCAACAAAGATAGATTTAGCTGTTCAGAGTGGAAAAGCTGCCTTTAAAAAGGAGAGTCAAAAGTCTGCCACGAAGTGTCTCTCAACTGCTAAGATAAGGAAGATCCAGTCCTGTGTTCCACACAAAGCCTTTTCAGGGTCCCGCCCCTCACAGGGTGGTCCCTGTCCTCCCAAACTACTACCTTGTGTTTGTATTTATTCACTTTAGGGTTATGCTGCCTACATTTTCACAGATACTTGTCTCCACCATGAGAATATAAGATGCTGGCAGGTAGGGAGGGTTTCATTCCTTGTATTGTATCCCCATTGACTCACACAGTTCTAGGCACATAGGAGGCGCTTAATAAATACTTACTAGTTGACTAATTGTTCAGTAAATACCAGGATTTCAGAACTAACTTGTGAAAGATAATCACTGTTTCACAAATGGAATTCCCAAGAGGTAATATAGGCCAGAATAGCAATTCCGAAAGTTTTATATAAATCCAGATTGATACTACTCAGAGAAAAAAATCAAGTTCTTTTTCTTCTTTTCACAGTTCTGTGACATACTCTGGAATCCATCTTTTGAGATGCTTTATAGCCTATATAACAGGAAACCTTCACATCAATAGTTCATAGCTTGGCTAACGACTCAAAAGGCTGGCCTGTGTCAACCAGAACATCAGCACTGTTTTAAATGTTGTCTATCTTTACCATGGCAAGAGGACCATTTGCATCTTCCCAAAGTAATCTCTGCCCCAGTTTGAATGCCTAAGAAGTGGCTATAAAGGATCTAATCTTGCTGTTCAATTCAGAATAATTATTTTGGAAATTACCTTGATACCTGAGAAGAGTCTATAAGAGATCTAATCTTGCTGTTCCAGTCAGAACAATTATTTTGAAAAGTTACTATCTTTTTAACAAGTTGAAACTTAATTTGTTTTGCTCACGGGTCAGTTTTCTTTGTCATGAGAAGTCATAGCATGTTGATTAAGCTGAGAACAAAGGGCTTGCAGATAATAAGTAGGGCCTCCCTGTAGGTAAGGCATTGGGATTCCTCCACTACCTCCCGCTCCCTCCTCCCGCCCCCATTTACTTCTCCAGAACTTACAACAGTAATCAGCTTTGCATCTCCGTGGTTGAAGCTGTCATGACCTCCCCAACCAACCTGAGCAGAAGCTGGAGAATGTGGAAGTCTCAGGGTGTGTTGAGTTTTGTGGCAGGCACATCCTTTGAGAACACACAGGATTCATTTGTCTTATTTGTTTAAAACACATTTTTATATATACTTAGAAATACTACAAAGCACAGTTTCAAAAGAGTTTGCTTTTTAAGCAGCATATCTGGGATGGTATATACTCATATGCCTATACTTTATCATGTCTGTGCTAACTGTATTTTAATAGAGTAAGATTTTCAATAAAATTTGGAGCCTACAACAGACTGTTGGGAAGTATTTACTAGAGTACAATCTAGAGCAATCTAAGCCATTGCAGAACAAAATTAAACCTAACAGAGAAGCCATCTTATGTTATAATTTCCATACCATCTAGAGAAAGGCAAATAGACAAGCCAAGAAAGTTTCATTAACTTAAAAAAAGAAAATATATGTCTGATATACTTGAAAAAAGCAAATACAAATTTTTGAATCAAAACAGTATTAATTTAGCTCTATGCTCTGTGACATGAAAGCTTGGGAGGGAGAATCAATCTCACGCACAGCCCAAGCAACTCAAAACAGTTGCTCCATGACACTGTTTTGAAATGACAAAATTACAGCACTGAGACTGTTTCTCATAATTAGTTCTTATTGAAAAGTCAGTCTTTTTTGGCCTGACACTAACCAGAAAGACAAGTTGTTCTTATGGCTGTCTGAATCTTATTTAACATTTCAAAGAGACTGCCTAAGAGTCTAGATGTAGCTGATGAAAATCAAACTATAAGTTACAGAACTGTTAACTTTTTTCAGAACTCATTTCTTTAATGGTCAATAGCAAGAGGCAGAGTATATCAGCGTTAAACAAATTTACACTGATGAAATGGGCCATTTTTGGTGAATCTTGATTAATTACACATTTAGAGGCGCTAGTGAGTCAAATACTACCAGTTTTAAACTGCAAAAATAGTTGAACAACTTTGAAAGCTTTTCTCCTAAGAACTCTCATCAGTACATTGACCAACCATGATTTCACAAGACACAAGGTGATGAAGCCTGCTGCCTACTTTCTAACAAAGGGGCGAATAGATTCAAGGTGCAGAATGAGACATTTTTGGACACATAGCCTTTGCAGGGATTTTTTTTTTTGCTTGACTACACATGGTTGTTCGAGGTTTTTGTTTTGTAAAGGGGGATGGAGGAAGAGCAAATTAATTTCTGTTAATTGGGAAAAAATTGATTTAAAAAAAGAATTAGCTGCATGTGGGGGGAGACTGTGTGTGTGTCCACAAGTACAGAATAATGGTGCAGGCCACCCCACAATAAAAACTTTTGGTGACTGGAGCTACTGCTTCCAAATGTCACACATGCACATTGACAGTTTTTCCCCTCAATGGTTCTGTTGTTTTTCTGTACCTTCTCAAAGAAACATAGATTTACCTCAAGATAAAGTTTTGATATTGCCAGTCATCTGTATATTCAGAAAAGCCTGGGTTAGTGTGTCTTTATATATTTGTCATATTTCTCTGCCAGTGCTACCACTAATTAAATTCATGAGCCAGGGCCTTACTCAACATAAATTAATAAAATTAATAAAAGGAGACTTTGTAGGGAAAAAAATGGATTCACCATGTATTATAATAGGAAAATATGTTAGGGAGTCTTAGCTCTGCAACCAGTAAATTCAGTGGCTTTGGTTTCAAATCATTTAACCTATTTGGAAGGAAGGAAACAAATGTTTATTTTTAAGCCAGGCACCATGGTAAGCATTTCATATGATCCTCCCAACATGGGAGGTAGGCACAATTGTCCCCATTTTGCAGTTGAGGAAACTGAAGCAGAGGTTTAAGTAACTTGCCTAAGATCATAAACCCAGAAGGATATGAGGATGGATTTGAACTCTTTTCTCCCTGACTCCAGAACCAGCAATGTTTCTATTATGCCACCTACCACCTCCAATTGTCTGAGTCTCAGTTTTCCCCATCTGCAAGATAAGAGCTTTAGTTGAAATGATCGGGTCCCTTCCATCAATATAGCATCATAGGCTTAAAGCTGGAAGGGACCTTGGAGGTCATCTAACTTAATCCCTTCACTTTACAGATGAGGAAGTTCAGAGCCCGGTGGTGAAATAACTATTGATCTGTCATCTGATAGTAATGAAGATTTGGAATTGGGGTGGTGGGCCTTTCCCCAAATACAGGAACACAAATTCTTCAAAGCACAAAGGGGCATACTGCCAAAACCCCCATCAATCCTGTGATAGTAAAGGGAGATGAAGGGATCTATATTAGTAATGAAATGACTTGAATGCAGCTGACAAAGGCCATCAGTGCTTATTTTCTATAAGACAAGAAAAGTGCTTTCAGTGGGCTGCTTTAGTCTGTAAGCCAGTGATTTTTCAGAAGGGCAGTCATATTACGCTGCTATGGGTTATAGCCGAATAGCTTTTATCATGAGAGAGAAAAGAAGCAAATGCTCACTTGATGGCTTCTTAAAAAAGAAAGTTTCCAATGCAACTCATGGTATCAGTACCCAATTATATCAGCTACTTTAGCAATTATTCTACAGTAACTGATTGAGGAAGGCTAGAATCATTAAGAGAAAGTTAAGTCATACTTCGGATGCTGTTACTAAGGAAGGGAAGCGTACATGTATTTTAGACCCATCAAAGAGTGAAAATGGAAAAAAAGCCAACGTTTCACTTATCGAGAAAAGTCCCTTATGCAAAACAGTTTATTCCTTGATGTGGTAAAAGATTGGTCCCCATGTCGAGAATGGGAGCACCACCTTTGTGTCTGCAGCTGCAGGGAGTCTGCCTCACTCTCCCTCCGTATATAACCTGGCAGCAGCTCCCATGTTATGGGCTGGTAGGTTCTTCAGTGTGGCAGGGAGGCTGTTAACCTTTGAGGTGGGGGAAGTAAAGTCTGAGAGACTGAGGGAGGGGAAGAGGGATGATAGCAGAAGTTATTCCTGAATTCCAACAGCTATAGTTTTAGCTTCCTGACTTGGTAACACAGAAGAAGCAGCATTTAATGATATTTTAACTTTAAAATAGGCCCCTTTAATGTTCAATTAGTAAAGTTGGTTTTAGTTTGATTTTATAGTCCTTAACTGCTTATTTTAAAGCCAAAATGTAAACAACTGGACTCACCTAACACAAGCTTGACCTACAGTAAGGTATAATAATATTACATATATAATATCATATAATTATGATACATGTAAGGTATTACACTTTTTTTAAATAAAACTTATGGATAAAGCCTGTTTGTTTTAACAAGGAATGAAGACAGGGTCTGGGCAAATAGAAAAGGAAACAAAGAAAAAGAAGGTGAAAGGGATAGCAGTGGCTCTTAACCTGGGATCTGTGAACTTACTTATTACGCTGACAATTGTATTTGAACATAACTAGCTTCTTTTGTAATCTTACGTATTTTAAACATTCTTCTGAGAAGGAAGAGGTCCACAGACTTTACCAGATTGCCTAATGGGGCCATGACATAAAAAAAATGAAGAACCCCTGGGGCAGAATGAGAAACAGCAAAAGTGAGTGAAAAGGCTAAAATAAACATTAAGTTTGGGAGGCACTTTTCATATCTTGTTTCATTTGATCCTCAACAACCCTGGGAAGGGTGCTATTATTATCCCCATTCTAGAGATGAAGAAGAAAACCAAAGCAGACAGGTTGACATGCTCAGATTCACAAGGCTTAGATAGACTCCAGGCAGGATTCAAACTTGGGCCTCTGTGACTCCAAGTCTACTGGGCCACCTTACTACCTCAGTAACAAAATGGATACCTTCACTTTGGTTTGTTTGTCCCTTGTTTTCAAAGAGATCATGATGTCCTGACTTGTGTGTGAACTGAATCTGAGTGAGGCAGAGCTGCACAGAAGTCAAAAGCCATAGCTGAACTGTGGAATGCATGCAGCCTTCTAAAAGAATCGGAGAACCTTTTGCCCAATTCCAAAAAGCCAAAAAATTCATATAAGAAATAGAGGCCTGACATTTTCTGCACTCTTTAGAGGAATAAAATGTTCTATCATTCCTGCCCCCACTCAAGAAAAGCTATTATTCAAACAAAATAAAAATAAAAGTAAATCATATTCTAACACCATATATTGGAGAGATTAAGCATATCAAAGTACTTAACCCTTGAGAAAATGGAAACTGACTTAATTTGGATCCAGTAAAAAGACCAGTGGTAATATGAACTTTTCTCTTGATGATCAATTCTATTTATATCATGTAAAAACTGAACAATGCAATCACCCAAAACTAGAAATCTTGATGCCCTGTGGACAAAAATAACAAGTGGCAATGTCATTATATTATAATTAAGCCAGTAAATCAAACAGTGACCTGTTGGATACCTCCATCCTCCAGTTTCACAGCAAACACACTGGATCCACTGGAGCCAGCCTAGGAGTACGGGTCCTGAACAAGGCAGATTTTTTTAGGTACCTTGTTAGTTGCAAAATACACTTCCTCAAAGCCAAACTACCCAGAATCCTTGGTAAACAAATCAAACCAGTCCAAGCTCTTAGGGGCCTTAAGACCTCTCAAAGTCACAGATTCAATTCTATTCTTCATAGATGCAGATACCTCCATTGCTTCTGGGTACAATGCAGAACTCCCACCACTCAGAGGCACAATATGGAGCCCCATCAAGCAGGCATAATTGGGAGTTACTTCCTTTCTTAATAAACTAAGGCAATTTGACATATATCACATCTAAACGCCCAGTGAAGAAAAAATATCATCAATATCATCCATATTTCCAACAGTTTGTGACAGAGTATTATTTTCCTTTACTGGGGCCAATGCTGGTGACTTCATTGCACCATTATAATTTTCAATAAGATCTGCATTTCTGTTGTCCAACAGTTGACTCTTTTTCAATGCCAGTTCAGGTCTATGACCTGTAAGGTCTGAGAATGTCCTTTTAGCATCTTCCTCTGTGACAACCTCAGACTCATGAAGAAACTGTTGAATTTCCTTTAGAACAGTAGGCTGCAACTTTCTCTGTGGTTTCCTCTGCTGCTTTATAAATTTATTCTGTGAACTGATTCGTCTCAGGTGGCACTTTGAAGACATGTTACTCAAGCCGTGGAGAAAGAAGTTACAGATGGATGTTTTTATGCACTTCAATTTCTTGGGCAAGCTTTTAAAAGAAAAAAGAAGAAAAATAAGCGAGAGAAAAACCTATCAGAATCGTTTGTTTTCTCTTTTCTCCTTTCCATAAACACTAACTGCCTAGTCTGTGCAAAACTGCGTGATCACTGTACAAGATAAAGAGGAGATGAAGACAAAATTGAGAATCCCCACTTGTCTTGTTTTGCTGAACTGGTTTTTTTTTTCTCCCTTTCTTCTTCATCACAAGGCATGGCAAGGAACAGGGGAAAGGAATACGATATAAAAACAAAAAGAAACAATGTAATTCAATAGAACAGAAGCTGAGCACAGGGACTATATAATTTTTTATCTTAATATACTTAGCACTTAGGACAATGTAGGCACTTTTTTGTTTGGCTGAAGGTTTATCAGAGTTAAGTGACTTGCCCAGCTAGTAAGTGTCTGAGGCAGCATTTCAACTCAAATGCTCCTGACTCTAGGGCTGGTCTCTCTCCACTGGGCCACCTAGCTGCCCCAATGTGGGCATTTTTAATAAATGTTCTTTGACCTGAGTTATAATTTGATCTCCAGATTTCTGTTTTCAGACTATGACTTCCATATCACAGTCGTTATTTTTTAGAATGCAATACCATTCCATTACATTCACATACAACAGTTTTATTTAGCTAGTCCCCAAATTTATGGAGACCTTTTTGCTTCTAATTCTCTGCTACTATAAATATTGTTAAACATGTGGGTCATTTACCTCTGTTTTTCATCTGCTTCAGATACATGCTTAGTCATAGCACTGCTGAGTCAAAAGGTATGTACAATTAGGAACTTTCAGAGTATATGTAGTTCCAAATTATTTTCCAACATGAATGAACTAGTACACAAATCCACCAACAGAAATATGGAAGGGGACACAAGTAAATTGTTATTACCTTGCTAAATTTATTACAGGCTTCTTAAAATACCAATAGTCTCTAAGAGGTCAACAAACTACAGTGAGCTAAGAATGGTTTTTACACTTTGAAATATACTGTATTTAAATATATTAGCTCAGCTCAGAATCAGACAAAAAAGGGAGAGATCTCTTTCATATTTTTATTCATAAACTGAAAGTTCACAATTTAGAGAGGGGGAAACAAAAAAAGAATGCCTCTCTGCAATACAGGTAGTCTGTTCCTAAAGGAAACATAGTGAACATTCAATAAAGAAAAAGGGGATATGAAGTGGAAAAAGGGAGGTTTGACTGTCAGATCAGAGGGTAAGAACAACTGGACAGTTTAAAAACAGATAAAAGGCTCTTCCTGCAAAGGAAGGAACTGGATCCTCTAAGGAGGAAGATGTTTCTTGTCCTCCAAAACCAGAGCCACAGAAGTTTTCAGGTGAGATATTCCCCAAAGAGTCACAGGAAGAATTCAATAGTAGTAGGTGATGATTCCCAGCTCCCCTGCATATACTAAGGCAGCTGTCCACCTGATGTAACATCAGAGTTCTGCTGTCTTACAGGGGAATGAAGTATGCAGGGCACAACCAAGAACCTCCCAAATTCAGCCAACTGGATTATGATCACTGGTGATTCACATAGGTGACAATAAGTCACACTGACAAAGAGCTTACTATGTGCTCTTTACTGTGCTAAGCACTTTGCAACTTTTATCTCCCATGATCCTCACAAAAACCCGAAGAGGTAGGTGCTACTGTTACCCCCATTTCACAGAAGAGGAAACTAAGGCAAAGAGGAGTGACTTGCCCAGGGTCATACAGCTAGTAAATGTCTGAGAATGGATGTGAACTCAGGTTTTCCTGATCCAGCACCTCTATGCACTGTGTGAGAGCAGAAGGGATTCAGGAGAATTCTAAGCAATGGAAAAACAAAAAGTATCAATAAAAATGCATTAAAGATGAGAGAGTGAAAAGTGAGGTAAGAAGTAGCAAAATGAACAAAAAAAGCAAAAAGTATTCACTGCTTGTACCCACAAAGTGTAGTATATTAAACCTGACCTACCTGCAACCTTGAGCTTCCACATGTTTAAGCCGGTTACTTTTTAGAAGTTTGTTACCCAGAAAGGTGGCCTTATGTTTCAGTTTTTTGCATCTACACCAGAAAATGGCCTTTTGGATTTCTTCTGAAAGTTGTGTAAAAGATTGTGCCTCTCGGATCCTTAGAACAAGACTTCTGGCATGAGAGGATCCTACCAGCAGCTGGGATAAGTCAGTGGCTTTTTGTACTCTGTTTTCAGCACATACAGGTTTGAAGCTGGTGTCCTGAAGTATGGACAGGCAAGAAAAAGAAAGGCAAATGTTACAGGAGGCCAGCAATCTTCAAAGGCAGTCAATAAAGCATAAACTCCATAAGAGAAGGGTCATAGGCTACACTGGGATTGCCAGATTTAGGGAGAAAGTGCTGCCAGTATTCAAAAAAGTCAAAAGCATCTAATTTACTTTTAATTCAGTTCAGTTCAATTAAAGAAACCTTTATTAAGTACCTATAATTTGGAAGACAATGTGTCAAGGGATGGGAATACAAACACAAAAAATAGAGACTTCCTCCCCACAAGGCAGAAGGAAATGCTTTCATGCACAGGAAATGCTACAAATACAGGGAAAAAAGGTAAACTGGGGTGGGTATGGGTAAAGTGGGAAGGGAATGAAGGCAGATTAGGGAAGGGCTCCTAGAAGTGGCACAACTAGAGCTAAATCTCAAAGGAAGACAAACATTCCAAAAGGCAGCTCTCAGAGGCTGTATAGATAGTCTCAGGAGAGAAAGTGTCCTATATAAAGGCATCAAATCCATAGGTAGGTGAAGTATCATATTCAAGGAATGGTTGGTACTGGTCCTTAGTTTGCTAAGTGATCCCTGAGGATTCTTCTAGGACACATTCTAAGTTAACAATACCATGCATATATTTTATTTATTTTATTTTACTATATTTTATTAAGCCTATCCCCTTAAGCTATTAATTTTTTTCTGAAGGGTCATAAGTTACTCCTTGTGTAAGATGGTATAGTACGAAGATTTCTGCTACATAGCAGATATTTGTTTTTAATCTGCTTTCCCTGGTATGCAAGTAACTCTAGTCTGGTTGGGATTTAATTTTTTTTGGATAAACTTGCAAGTTCTGACCTGTATTTGGTGTATACAAGTTTGATCCTTGTTCTTTGTGCAACTCTCAGGAGATCAGAAATCAAGTGAAAAATTGCACCAATTAACCAGACTTATCACCTACCTCTTACTAGAAGGATTACTTAGGAAAATCACCTCTTTGTTCTGGATCAGCTCACAATTTCACAATCCCTGAAAGCTTTAATGTTGTCTTTCTTGTACTAGCTGGGACCCAGCAGAACTCTGCCAACATTTCACTCCAAATACCTTTAATATAATGCCTCCAATCAAATCTTGGAGCAGCAGAGCCAACTAAAGGCCAAAGGGAGATGTTCTTTCAGCCTAAGACAACTTAGGAAGTCCACAGGAGTCCAGGACATAGCAGAAGCACTAGCCATTGGGTCATGGAAGTAGCTGCAGGCTACAGCAGCAGCAGCTTCTGGAGCTGTTAGCCCAGAGACATTCTGGGTTGCAGTCCAGGATGGAGAGGAGCATTTGTGACCAGTTACAAAGGAATAGGGAACCTGATCACAGTCACAAGACCAAAAGGAACATTAGTACTTGCAGCTATAAAAGAACAGGGGATCAGGTCCCAGTTCCAGGGCCAAGCATTTGTTTGCTGCATAGGAGCAATAAGCACCAGAGGGAAGAAGAGAAAAACAGTGCCCACACCTTTCCCCAGATCACACCACCTTGGAAACATTGAAAACAGCAGCATGAAAAAGCCTGAAGTTTGGCACAATGCTCCCTACCCCCAGGTGAACAGAACCTTACTTTAACATAAAGCTGAAAATGAAGAAACAGGCTGGGAAAGTGAGCAAACAACAACAACAAAGAACTTGACCATGAAAATCACCCTCAGTGGTAAGGAAGAACAAGAAAGACAAAATCAGAAGACAACAATGTGGAAACAGCCACAAGCAAAAAGCCTCAAAGAAAACTGCTAATTGACCCCATGGCCAACAAGAATTCCTGGAAGAGTTAAATAAAGGTATAAGAGTGACAGAGGACAAACATGAGGAAGAAAAGAGAGTGATGCATAAAAATTATGAAAAGAGAACTAACAACTTGTTACAAGAGGCAAACACAAATTTTTTTTAAAAAAATAACATCTTAAAAAACAAAACTGTCCTAGTGGAAAACAGACACAAAAATTCACTGAAGAAAATAATTACTTAAAAATTAGAATTGGGAAAGTGGAAGCTAATGACTCCATAAGTCAACAAAGCACAATAAAAGACAAAAGAATGAAAAAAATAGAAGAAAAGGTGAAGTATCTCAGAGGGAAAACAACCGATCTGAAAAACAGATTGAAAAGAGATAGTTTAAGAATTATTGGACTACCTGAAAGCTACAATCAATAAAAACAACAAAAAAAGCCTAGACATCATATTTTAAAAAATTATCAATCTCCTAGATCCAGAGGGTAAAATAGAAATTGAAAGAATCTAGCAATTATCTCCTGGAAAGAGATCCCCAAATAAAAACTCCCAGGAATATTACAGCCAAATTCCAGAGCTCCCAAGTCAAGAAGACTTGCAAGCAGTCAGAAAGAAACAATTCAACTATTATGGAGCTACTGTCAGGATCACACAAGGTTTAGCAGTTTCCATGTTAAAAGAGCAGAGGGTTTAAAATATGATACCTTGGAAAGCAAAGGAACAACGATTACAACCAAAAATAACCTATCCAGCAAAACTGAGTATAATCTTTAAGGGGGAAGATAGGATATTTAATCTTTCAAACACAAGACTTACACAGGGGTGAAGAACCTGTGGCCTCAAGGCCATAGGTTCCCCACTACTGACTTAAGAGAAGCATAAAAAGGTAAACATAAAAGAGTAATCATAAGGGGACTCAATGAAGTTAAACTGTTTACACTATATATGTGAAGATGATACATGTAACTCCTTGAAACTTAAATATTATTAGGGCAGTTAGAAGGAATCTACATAGACAGAGGGCAGGGGTGTAAATTGATTATGTTTGGATCATCTACCAAAAAAGTAGGGGTAAGAAAAAGAAATGCACTTGAAGAAGGGGGAAGAGAGAGAGAGAATGGAGAAAATTTTCTCACATAAAAGAGTGACACAAGGAAGAGCTTTTATAGTGGAATAGAAAATAAGGGGATGGCAGGCAATGCTTGAATTTATCCTCATCGGAACTGGTTCAAAGAGAGAAGAATTATTTATACACACTCAACTGGGTATAGAAATCTATCTTACCCAATAGGAAAATAAGAGGGAATAGGAAATATGGGTTGGGGAATATATAAAAGGGAAAGCCGATTAAGGGAGGCAGAGATCAGAAGCAAAACAGACTTGTGAGACATGAGAGGATAAAAAGACACAAAGAGGGATGAACAAAAGAAAATAGTATGGAGTGAAAGATATACTTAGTAATCCTAACTATGAATGTGAATGGGATGAGCTCACCAATAAAAAAGGAAATAGCAAAAGGGATTAGAAGCCAGAATCCAACAATATGCTGTTTACAAGAGACACACTTGAAATAGAAAGACACACAGAGTTAAAATAAAGGGCTGGACAGAAGCTATTATGCTTCAACTGAAGTAGAAAAGGCAGAGGTAGACAAAACAAGAGCAAAAATAGACCTAATCAAGAGAGATAATCAGGTAAATTACATTTTTTGCTAAAAGGAACCATAGACAATGAATATAAAATAAATTTCTATAGCAAGTTACTTAGGCCTCAGTTCTCAAATATGTTGGGAACAGAATCAAATTTATAAAATAAAGGCCATTCTCCAATTGATAAATAGTCAAGATATGAACAGGCAGTTTTCAGAAGAAGAAATGTAAGCTATCTATAATCACATGAAAAAGTACTCTAAATCACTATTAATTAAAAGCAAATTTAAAAAAAACTAACATACCACCTCACATCTATAAGAAATGACATATACTGGAGGGGATGAAGAAAAATAAGCATGTTAATGAACTGCTGGTAGAGTTGTGAATCGGTCTGGAGAATAACTTGAAACTATGCCCAAAAGACTATCAATTTGTGTTTATTATACTCTTTGATCCTACAATACCACAACTAGGTCTGTACCCCAAAGAGATCAAAGAAAAAGGAAAATGTACAAAAAATATTTATAGCACCTTTTTTTGAGGTAGTAAAGAATTGGAAACTGAGAGAATGCTCATCAACTGGAGAATGGCTGAACAACTTTTGATTATGGAGTACTATGTGCTACCTAAAATGAATAAAGGAGATGGTTTCTGATCGATACAATGATCAAAGACAATTCCAAAGGACTCATGATGAAAAAATGCTATTTATCTCCAGAGAGAACTGATGAACTCTGAATTCAAACTGAAGTAAATTTTCTTGCTTTCTTCATTTTTTTCTTTGCAATATCGCTAACATGCCATGATTTCACATGTATCATTTATATGACATGCCTTCTCAGTAGGTATGGGAGGCATAGCAGGAAGGGAATAAATCTGGTACAGAAAATTTAAAAATAAAAGAATTGCTATAAATGAATAACAAAAATGGAAAAAAGAAAAGCCATTGTATTTATCTTTATATATAACTTTTTGAAATGTATTTTTAATATTCATTTTTTTTAAATTTTGAGTTCCAAATTATCTCCATTCTCCCTTCCCTTCCTCAGCCCTTGAGAAAGCAAACAATATAACATCAGTTATACATGTGAATTTATGCAAAATATATCTCTACATTAGATATAACATTGTATTTATATATAGCAACCCGGTTTAAAGTGTTCCTTTTAACTGAATTAACTGATTAAATTACATATTCCCTAAAATAATTAAATTATATACCAACTTTTTTCATAATTTTAAATTTAGCTAAACGCCATTATTAATATATAATAAATTTAAAAACACACAAACCATGGTAGTTTTGTGCCTTGGTCGTTTGCAGAAGGCCTTCAGATCAAATCCTGATGATGTTTCTGCAGAATTAGAAAAATCACACAGGTCAACTTGGTACAGCACCAACTCTTTTTCAAACAGACACTCACCTCACAATCTAAGTCACTCTCAGAGCCTCTTTCTTGCCAAACTGTTAAAAGTAACTATGAGAGGAATCAGTTGACTGGTAATTAGATAATTAACAAAACCTAAAAGAAAGTGTTAAATAAAAGTCCAAATACCCAAGTTCAGAAATTTACCTGTTACCCTAAAGAGGCAAAAAGATTAACTAAGCCTCATTTGCATAACTTTCTTGTACTCTGAGTAACATCTCTAGAATTATGATGAATGTGGACACTAAAACCTGTCCCGGGTAACAGAAACTGATAGCTAGAACAAATGCCCAGTTTAGACAAACACAGGAGGAAAACCAAACAAAAATGAGTTACCCCTGTGGATCTTCCTCTTCTTCACTGCCTTCCCAAGATCCACATTATCTGTTATCTTTATCTTCATTTGTTTAGCTTTTTGGGGAACTTCTAAGGCTATTTCTTCAATGGACTTGTTCGATTTCTCTTTTGCTAGAAATAGTTTGTTTAGCAATTTTGTTACTCCTTTAGCTTCCACCTTTTTCTTAATGACATCAAGATAAGCCTCTCCTAAAAATTCTTTAAGCTCAGCAGGAAAGATAAAATTTTTGAAGTAAGGCATTGGTTGAATCCTGGACACCTCCCGAAGTAATCTAAACAAGGGTTTATATAGAGATACATGTTTTTTTAAAGCATCTTTATATAGGACCCTAGGGGAAAAAAAAAGAAATTCATGAGTTAGAATATTGTAATCTTTTATATCTTTATAATATATAGTCTTTATAATATATATGTTTTATATATTTATGTATAAATATTTATATATTATATATTCCTATATATTATTATATTATAATATATATAGTAATATATATTTATATATTCCTATACCATCTTAAGTCAGCAAAACACCAACCTTTAAATCATTATTGCCATTTCAAGTATAACATATAAAAAAAGATTTATTTTCTTCTCTAATATACTCCATAGCTTTATACCAATTAGAAGAAAAAATCTGCTTCAAAAGATTTGGGATGATCCAAAACACTCTCAAGGATGTAGGATTTAAAAGATTTGCTAAACATCCATTATCTATTCTATTAGGGGGAAAAAATGTAAGTATACAAGAAATAGTATAATTTAAAATAGGGAATGTGGTAACTTCCATACCAATCCAAGACCCCATTAGAGGTCATGTTGTTTGCACTAAATAGGTAACTCTTCTATGGTTGACCTTGGTGGCTCAAATTCAAAGATTTTCTTCTGAATACACATTAAAAATCAGCCCATTGTTACTCAACTATGGCCAAAAGAATAAATCAAAAAAGGAAACATATGACCAGCCTTGCCCTCTACTGTCACTTTCTGATGGGGGGGAAAAACTCACTGAGCCACCCTATCTCTCAATAATAAAGACTGCCAGTAACCTACCCAGGGGAATGGGAAAGGAAATTCAAACAATGAAATCAGATATTCCGATATTTCAAAAGAATGTACATACCATACCCTGCTCACCAATCCTATAATAACAGTGTTTAAAATGATGAATTCTTCCAAACAAAGATGCTTCACAGACAAGCTAGAGTTTAAATGCTGAATTAAGGTAAAAAAAAAAAAAAAAAACAGACAAAAATGATTGTTTGTAATCTGCATCAAAGGTGTTAAACTCCCAGTCCTAGACCTGAAAACTTCCCAGTCCCTGGAATCAGATGAAAACATAATTGGGAAATGTTTAACAAAATAAATAAAAATATAATACAATGCAGAGAGTGTTAACTTGTGGTTTTCTAAGTCACTATGTGGTCTGAAGGGATCACCATTTCTATTTGAGTTTGACACCATTGCTTTATATATGTTAGAGAAAAATAACTCATATTTATGAACATTTAAATTCATTTCATTTAAAAGTGCTTAAAACTTAATAATGCATTTACCATTCATGCTACTGCTATTAGAAACCTATAACCCACAAATACTGACAGACTATATAACTAAAGAACAAAAATTTCTTTGGCACCAAAACATCCAAGAGTTCCTAGGAAAAGGAGGCAAAAAGCAGTGCAGTCTCTCTAGAACTCTGTATTATATAGAAAAACATTGTTACACATACTGAAATAATTTCCTACTAAAAAGGAAATATTAAAACGAATTGAAGGATACAGAAACGTCTTGCAGCAACACTCTAATAAACGTAGTATTAATTTGCAGGTTCCCAAAATCTTCATTAACATAAACTCCAAAACTGGCTGGCTGGGAATGATGTACTTTTTTGTGTTTTCAAGTTTATCTTCTCTAGTTGTCAGAAACAGAAAAAATGAATTATTAGAATGAGCTACAGGTGTAAATGTATTTATCTGTCACATACTTGGGTACCTGGCACTTACAAGAAAGTATGGTCCATCTAATACTTTCAAGCGGAGAGTTGCTTTAAGATCATTTTTAAACAGCTATGCTCACCAATCATCAGTGGATTCTCATTGTAATGCCAGTGCAGTCTTGACCTTAACCAAGGGTCTGAGCACCAGAAGTGTGCTTTGTTATTACAGACCCCAATGCATTTAATCTTGATAAAAACTAATACAGTGAAAGATTTTGCGACACTAACAAATGATAAGTGTACAAGAGTAATAGGAGATCTGGAAGGCATCCTGTGGTCCAATTACCTTGTTGTAAGGATAAGGAAACAAAATCTCAGAATTTAAGTGATTTATCCAAGGCCCCACTGCTAGTTAGTGGCAAAGAGAATTAAAACCCATTTCTTCTAATCCCAATATAGTGTTTTGCTATACAATGAATTCATTAAGTCTAAACATTCATTAAGTCTTTAGAATTCATTAAGGTTAAGCAACTTTACTACTGGGCCTGGGTGTTGCATATTTTTTCCTTCTACAATAAAGCAAAATCATAGAATGTCAGATACTAAAGCAAAAAATTTTAGACCTCCTGTCTATAAAGTCTTGAAATAACTACCTTGGGACACTTACTTGGGACACAGCTCAAAGAGATCTTGAATGGATCCCTCCATATTCACAGAATTCATTCGCCTGAGACACTGTTCTACCTGAAACAATGAAGATTAGCATTTACAATAGGCAAGTGAAATTGCTGATCCCAACAAGCCAAATCCAACAAATGAATGCAAGTGTCCTCTGCAATGAAACACACAGTAAGCTGCTGAGGGAGAATGGGCTGTTTTATGAGTTATAGAAAGCAAAGGCAAAGAATAAAGTACATGTATTAAAAACCAAAGTATTTGCAGGAACAATCTGTCATTTTCCCCAGCCAAACATATTTATCAATTATTCCCTGAGTACCTTCTGTAAGAATAACATTATATAAACAGGTACTGTGGAGGACATGGAAGGTACACAAGCTTTCCCTAAACTTTGCATTCTTGCTTTTATACACATGAAACAAATTAAAAACCAGAACAGTATATAATCGAGTGCTATATTGTAGAGTATGAAACAATTAAGCAGGACAGAGGGTCAAAGGAGAGATCAGTTCCTCATCAATAAATTCGTTTTTAAAACTTCTAATCCTGGGAAGTGTATTTTTCACATTTAAGCACTTTAAATTTGTGAGACATTAAGTAGACCTACAATGCACGTCACAAAAGGAACACCAAGGCAATGCAATAAGTGGCACAAAATGTGACAGGGATACGCACTCACAAAAGGCAAATCAATTCCTCTTTTCTCTTTGCCTTCAGAACCTTCAGAAAGCTTCCCCAGCTCAATCTCTGACCCTCAGCTGTTCTTTCTCACACTGTCTCCCTCAGACAAGTAGGGAGTTGGTGCCACAGTGGACGGAGTGCTGGTACTGGAGTCACAAAGACTTTTTTTTAAATTTATTTATTTATTTAACTTTTTACATTCATTTTCACAAAATTTTGGGTTCCAAATTTTCTCCCCTTTTATCCCCTCCCCCACCCCAATACCCCAAGCAATCTAATTTTCCCTATCTCCAATCTGCCCTCTCTTCTGTCATCCCTCCCTTCTCTTGTCTCCATTTTCTCTTTTCTCCTGTAGGGCAGATGACTTTCTATTCCTCATTAACTGTATGTCTTCTTTCCTAGTAGCAACAACAATACTAAACAGTTGTTCCTAAAACTTTGAGTTCCAAATTCTCCCCATCCCTCCCTCCCCACCCATTCCCTTTGGGAAGGCAGGCAATTCAATATAGGCCATATCTGTGTAATTTTGCAAATGACTTCCCTGATAGTCGTGTTGTGTAACACTAACTGAATTACCCTCCATCCTACCCTGCCCCTCATTGTTTCCCTTCTGTCTTTTGATCCTGTCCCTCCCCAAGTGTTGACTTCAAATTGCTCCCTACTCCCTTTGCTCTCCCTTCCATCATCCCCCCCCTTGCTTATCTCCTTCTCCTCCACTTTCCTATACTGTAAGATAGATTTTCATACCAAAATGAGTGTGCATTTTATTCCATCCTTTAGTCAAATGTGACGAGGGTAAACTAATTGTTTTTTTTTCTCAGCTCTCCTTTTTCCCTCCACTAAAAAGTCTCCTACTTGCCTCTTAAATGACATATAATTACCCCATTCCATTTCACCCTCTTTCCTCCCGCTACATTTCTCTCTCACCATTTACCTTAATTTCTTTTAAGATATGGTCCCATTCTATTCAATTCAATCTGTGCTCTCTGTCTCTGTATGTGTGTGCATGTGTGTATGTGTGTGTGCGTGCATGCATGTACATGTGTGTGTATGGACCCACCAACTACCCAGATACTGAAAAGTTTTAAGAGTTACAAATATTATCTTTCCATGTAGGAATGTAAACAGTTCACTTCTGGTAAGTCCCTTAAGACTTCTCTTTGCTGTTTACTTTTTCATGCTTCTTCTCATTCTTGTGTTTGAAAGTCAAATTTTCTTTTCAGCTCTGGTCTTTTCATCAAGAATGATTGAAAGTCCTCTGTTTCATTGAAAGACGATATTTTCCCCTGAAGTATTATACTCAGTTTTGCTGGGTAGGTGATTCTTGGTTTGAGTCCTAGTTCCTTTGACTTCTGGAATATCCTATTCCACGCCCTTCAATCCCTTAATGTAGAAGATGCTACATCTTGTGTTATCCTGATTGTATTTCCACAATACTGGAATTGTTTCTTTCTCGCTGCTTGCAAGATTTTCTCCTTGACCTGGGAGTTCTGGCATTTGGCCACAATGTTCCTAGGAGTTTCTCTTTTTGGATCTCTTTCAGGCGGTGATCAATGGGTTCTTTCAATACTTATTTTGCCCTCTGATTCTAGAATGTCAGGGCAGTTTTCCTCGATAATTTCATGGAAGATGATGTCTAGGCTCTTTTTTTGATCATGACTTTCAGGTAGTCCCGTAATTTTTAAATCGTCTCTCCTGTATCTATTTTCCAGGTCAGTTGTTTTTCCCAAGAGATATTTCACATTCTCTTCCATTTTTTCATTCTTTTGGTTTTGTTTGGTGATTTCTTGGTTTCTCGTAAAGTCATTAGACTCCATCTGTTCCATTCTAATTTTGAGAGAACTATTATCTTCAGTGAGCTTTTGAACCTCTTTTTCCATTTGGCTAATTCTGCTTTTGAAAGCATTCTTCTCCTCACTGGCTTTTTGAACCTCTTTTGCCAATTGAGTGAGCCTATTCTTCAAGGTGTTATTTTCTTCAGCATTTTTTTGGGTCTCCTTTACCAAGGTATTGACCCGTTTTTCATACTTTTCTTGCATCTCTCTCATTTCTCTTCCCAGTTTTTCCTCCACCTGTGTAACTTGCTTTTCAAAATCCTTTTTGAGCTCTTCCAAGGCCTGAGCCCACCCGACATCCCCCTGGGATGTCTGGGGTACTGAGGCCCCACCCTCCACGTCTTTCCCTGATGGCAAGAATATGTCCTCCTCCTCGTCAGATCCAAAAGTCGGGATCATTTGCATTTGTTGGAAAAAACTCTCTATAGTCTTATTTTTCTTCCCTTTTCTAGGCATTTTCCCAGCCAGTTACTTTACTTCTGAGATTCCTGTCCACTCCTGCCTAGGTCCGCCCAGCTAGTGCTTGGGGTCTGAGATTCAAATATGCTTTCCGCGCCGCCCGGCTGCTAATCAATGTAAGCTTTGGTTCTGGTGCTGGGGTGGGGGCAGGGCCGCCTCCCAGGCTCAGCTCCCTCAGGGGCTTTATGCAGAGACCTTCAGGAACGGAGCGGGTGGGGGGGGCACATCCCAGGCTCAGTTCCCTCAGGGGCTTTATGCAGAGGCCTTCAGTAATGGAGCGGGGTGGGGCAGGGCCGCCTCCCAGGCTCAGCTCCCTCAGGTTGTTTATGCAGAGACTTTCAGTAATGAAGATCCTGCCTGCTGCTAGGGAAGTCCCAGGCTGCAGCCGCCGCTGCCTCTGCCGCCACCGCCTGTGCCGCTTCCTCCCTCCTGAGGGGGCCCGGAGTCACGGAGACACTCCGCTCCCCTCCTCTAGCCCAGTCGTCTCTCTCACTGACCTGTAGCTTCTGTGGGCAGAGGGACTTTCCCGGCTGCCGGAGGTTCCGTCCCTGAAGCCTGCCCGGGTCAGCTTCTCTGGGGCCGCGGCCAGGGCAGCGCTGGGGTGGGGTCCGCTTTCCGGGGCGCAATGGACCCTGGGGACGGCTCTCCAGGGCTCTCTGGAACGGAAATCTCTTCCACTCTGTTTCTGTACACCTTTCAGTGATCCAGAAGTTATGGGGATCTCTTTTTACATTAATTCTATGGGCTGTGGGTTCGGAGCTTGTAAATGTGCGTCCTTCTTCTCCGCCATCTTGGCTCCACACCTGGAGTCACAAAGACTTGAGTTCAAATTGGATCTCAGATACTTACTAGGTATGTCCACCTCGGTAGTCTGCCTCACTTTTCTCAATGTTAAAACAGAGATAACAGCAGTAGTCTGCCTCACTTTTCTCAATGTTAAAATAGAGATAACAGCACCTACCTCACAGGCTTGGTACAAGGATCAAGTGAGAATGTTTTAAAAAAAAAAGTGCTTAGCACAATATCTAATAATCCATAGTAGGCACTTAAAAATGTTTTCCCTCCTTCCTTATTCATACATTCCCACCGCTTTAATTATCACCTCTATGTTGATAACATTTATAGTTAATTTCTATTCTAATCACTCACTTAAGCTAAAACCACTTATCTCCAGCTAATTACTAGATGTCTCAGTGAACCTGTCCAAATCCCAAATCCTCATATTTCCTCCGAAGCCTACTTCCCCTCCTAGCTGCTAGGCATGTTTCTCTGTTTTATAACTTCCCTGACATCAATATGCAGCATGCAGAGTAAATTTTAAAGATCTATATAATAGATAATATCCATATAGCATTTTAAGGTTTGCAAAACACTTTACAAAGTATCTCACAACAACCCTGGGATTCAGCATATACTGAAGTCTTGTATAATTTTAAATTATGGAAGAGATAACTTTCTTTGAAAATGGCCTTTGAGGCTCATTTCTCAGATATATAGAGAAATAAGTCTAATTTATAAGAAAATAAGTCATTCCCCAATTGATAAATGGTCAAAGGATATGAACAGGCAGTTTTCATAAAAAGATATCAATGCTTTCTATAAACATATGAAAAAAGGCTCTAAATCACTATTGATTACAGACATGCAAATTAAAACAAGTCTGATATACTACCTCACACCTCTAAATCACTACTGATTATGGAAATACAAATTAAAATAAGTCTGAGGTACCATCTTACACCCATCAAATTGGTTAATACGAAAGAAAAAGAAAATGACAAATGCTGGAGGGGATGTAGAAAAATAGGAACACTAATGCACTGTAGTTGGAGTTGTGAACTGATCCAAGCATTATGGAGAACAATTTAGAACTATGTCCAAAGGGCTATAAAACCCTTTGATCCAGCAATACCACAACTAGATCTGTATCCCAAAGAGATTTTCTTAAAAAAGGAAAAGGACACATATAGAAATATTTATAGCAGTTCTTTTTGTGGTGGTAAAGAATTGGAAATAGAGGGGATGCCCATCAGTTGGGGAATGGCTGAACAAGTCTGTAGTATACAATTGTGATGGAGTACTATTGGGCTATTTAAGAAATGATGAACAGGAGGCTTTCAGATAAACCTGGTAAGACTTACTTAAAATGATGCAAAGTGAAATGAGCAGAACCAGGAGAACACTGTACACAGTAACAGCAATACTGCCTGACAATGATCAGCTGTGAATGACTTAGCTATTCTCAGCAATACAATCTAAGACAATCCCAAAAGGCTCATGATGAAAAAAAAAGTGCTATCTACCTCCAGGGAAAGAAGTGATAGAACTCTGAATACAGACTGAGCATACTTTTTTTACTTTCTTCATTATCTTTGGGTTTTTTTGTCTTCATTTTTTTCTGCAATATGGGTAATATGGAAGTGTTAATGTATAATCTATATCAAATTGCTTGCCTTCTCAGGGGAAGGTCAAGGGAGGAAAGGAGAGGATTTGAAACTCAAAATTTTTAAAAACACAAATGCTGAAATTTTTGTTTACATCTGAGGAAAAAAAAAAAATCAAACGTTAAAAGAAATAGCCTTTAAGGCTATCACATCAAAATAAGATCAGTAAACAACAGGGGCAACCACTTACGTTCTCTGCTTCTCAGTCCTCTGACTGACCATAAAGCTGTGATCTGTTGAAGAATAAACTGTTCCAAAGCCTACCCTTCCTCATTTTACATTTCTATCACTGACACCCTACATTGTCAATATATTGTCAATTCTTATAAAGACTTTACATGAGAAAATAGGCCTATGGGTTAATAGTTGCTAAAAGTATAACTAAGAGATAACTTATAATGAAGGAGCAAATAGAAGCACGCTTGACATCACTGACAAGTAAATTTGGTAGTACTTAAAAAGACAATGCTCCCCTCTGACCTGTTTGAGAGCCAAATATGGCTTGTGGTGACAGAGTTTGTTGTGATTACTGTAAAGGATCGCACGTAAGACACCCATTTCTGTATCCAAACCTCTTCTCATCAATGACATTCTGACACTGTGGCACTCCTTAATCACAGCTTTAATGTATGAACCTGAAAAGACAGAAATCAAGCCTTATTGTACCAGCAGTTCTACAGCCACTGTATGCTTTCATATATGCTGAGGCCTCCCTTTCATTCATCTATCGCATGATATTGATGACATTAAAGCACCTTCAGGAAGCTTATAATCTATTTGTGAAGTATATACTATAATAAGGAGTACTTGAATGAAATTTTATTAAAAACTAGATTGGATATACTGATTACATGCATATTATGAACTTGTAACAATTGTGGGCTGTCAAAGGTAAAATTACCTCTACAATACCAGAGTATTTGTTCCATAAATAGATTATAAGCTCAAGGAAGGTACTTTCATATCAATCAGCAAGCATTTACTAAGTGCTAAGCCCTCGGAATACAAAAACAAAAATGAAACATTAAATGTCCTCAAGGAGTTTATATCCTACAGGGAAAATGAAACAAGCAACACCTACTAAAGTGCCAGACATGGAGGACGCGTGTCACCAAGAATAGAACAGAGAATTACACCCAATAAGCTGATATTCTAATAAAGAAGACAAGTACATATGTAAATGTAAGCAACATAAACTTAATACGTATACTTTCTGTTGCTGTTCACTTGTTTCAGTTGTGACCAGTTTCAGGATCCCATTTGGGGTTTTCTTGGCAAAGATACTGCAGTGGTTTGTCATTTCCTTTTCCAGCTCATTTTATAGACAAGGAACTGAGGGGAAAATGTTAAGTAACTTGCCCAGGGTCACACATAGCTAGTAAGTGTCTGAGAAACTTATTTGAACTCAGGTCTTCCTGACTCCAGGGCTGGTGCTGTATCTATTGCATCAACCTGACATAGACATATACACATATATAAACACACACATGTATATATGCAGATGTATGACACACATATTATGTGTATACATATGCAACATGTGTGTGAATAAACAGACATATGTAAATAGACTGGAGGTTAAATACATTGATCTGGGAGACATGTACGTAATGATAATTAAACCCAATGGAGATGATAAGGTTACCAAGGAAGAGCCTAAAGGGAGAAGAGTGCCTTGTGAGAGAGTGTGATGTGGATAATCAGCAAGGGAAATCTAGGAGGAGAAGTAGTATCAAGAAGACTCAGAGGGAAAGGGTATTCCAGAAGGGTACAAGGTAGTCAACATTATCAAATGTAGTAGACAGGTCAGGAAGGACTGGGTTTGAGAAAGGTCCTTCCTTTGTTAATTAAGAGATCACTGTTACTTTGAAGAGAGCAGCTTTAGCTGGGTGATTAGGTTGAGACAGACTGCAAAGGGTTGAGAAAGGAACAAGGGGCAAGGAAGCGAAAGCAACAAGGACTTTGGCTGAGAAAGGAAGGAAAGCTATAACATGGCAACGAGGAAGGAAACAATTGCTAAAGAGAGGTTGAAATTTTAAAAGAGAAGTGGGATGAAGGAGGACGCAATCTGCTAAAGACAGGATGGGATGGCACTAAATGCATACTAAAAGGAGTTAGCCTTGGAAAAGAGAGGCTATCTTGTTGTCAGAGACCAGGGGAAAGGGGAGAGAGTGGGAGATGATGTGAAGGGGTTCTGAGATGAAGAAAATGGAAGAAGAGACGGCACATGCCAACATAAGTATAACCAAAATAAATATAAACACAAAGTAAGGAAGGCACCAGCAACAGGCAGAAAAGGCTTCATGTAGGAGACACTGAGCTGTGCTTTGGAGGAAGCTAGGGTTTCTAAGAGGCAAAAGCATGAGGGTCTGCATTCCAAAAATGGGTAACAGTTTATTAAAAACATGGAGACGGAATGTCATTCATAAGGAAAAGGAGTAATGTGTATGTAGGTTAGAATCAAGTTGTGATAGGCTCTAGGTGCAAAACAGAGGAGGTTGTATTTTATCCTAGAAGCAAGAGGGAAGCACTGAAGATTATTAAGCAGGAGAGTAAAGACTGTGTTTTAATAATATCACTTTGGAAAACATGGAGGATGGATTAGAAAGGAAAGAAAACTGAAGGAAACTAGTAAGTAGACTATTGCAAGAGTCCAGGTGACCAAGCTAAGGTGGTGATCCTACGAACAGACAAAAGAAAACAGATACTGAGGAGATAGAATCAACTAGTATTGGTAACTGACTAGAACTGTAGAATGAGTGAGAATGAGAGGAGTCCAGGATGACGCTAAGGTTGTGAACCTGGGTGACTAGGGAAACAGCAATATGCTCACTAAAAATGGGCAAGTCCGGAAAAGACGTGGCTTGGAGGGTGATTGTGGTGACAATAAAGAGTTGTTTTGGACATATTGAGTTTGAGATGCCTATGGATCATCCAATTCAAAATGTTCAATGGGCAGCTGGTAATGTGGAGCTTTATATAGAGACCTGGAAGTCATCTGAAATGAGATAACTGAACCCATGGAAGCTGATCAGGTAACAGACATGATAAAGACGGAATAAAAACAGATCCAGGACTGAAGCTTAGCCTACAATGACAGCTAGAAGGTAGAACAGAAGGTTGTATCAGCAAAGCACACTGAGACCCTATTACTTATAAATTTGTTAGAGAGGCAGCACTAATGGTCATGAAGTCAGGGGATCTGGGTAATTGATTCAGCTCTACCATCTATCTACTAGCTGTGACATGGAGCAAGTCATTTCATCTCCATTTCCTCACTCGTCAAAAAAAGGTATAGATACTAGCTGCACTACTTTATTCATGGTTACTGTGGAGAAAGTACTTTGTAAACCTTAAAGGACTATATAAAATATGAAATTAATATTTTTATTTTGATATACCTATGGTCTTATTAGTGTTGGATACTACCTCTACTGGTATAGAGCCTAACAAATCCATGCCTTGTGTGAATTTTGTCCATAACCAAAAGTCTTTCACAGAGGGACTGTCCAATGCAATGGAATTCTCCCTTTTAAGTTTTAATAGCTCATAAATACCAATCAATACCATTCAGGCTGTTATCCTAATTGCTTGAAACATGACTAACAAACCTTCTTCTCCTTTTCCTCTTATTAATGTCTTTGATATGTCTTAGGATACTTAATATACACAAGTTATCATTAGCAATATGCTGAAACATATATAAATCACAATATGCAACATATAACATGTTACTGTTCAGTTGTTTTCAGTCATGCCCAACTATCAAAAATACTGGAGTGGTTTGCCACTTCCTTTTCTAGCTCATTTGACAGATGAGGAAACTAAGGCTAACAGGGTTAAGTGACCTGCCCAAGGTCACACAACTGTAAGTGTCTGAGGCAGAATTTGAACTCTAGAAGAGCAGAGAGTTTTCCTGAGCCCAACACTCTATCCACTGCATCACCTATCTATATATATCATATATGTTGCAAGACCTTGTTTCTACAGTTCTTGGAGTAACTTTAATTCTGAAAAGGGGCAGTTAAATGGCCCAGTGGATAGTGCTGGAGAAGTCAGGAAGACTTGAGCTGAAATATACCCACAAACTTCAGAGCTGTGTGACCCTGGGTTAGTCATTTAACCTTAAACGTCCTAATCTTGTAAGCTCCCCTACGGCCCAGAGCCGTGGGGATCAAAGGGGATGATATTTACAAACCGCTCTGCGAAGCTTAACTGCACTAGAGGAAAGCTACTATAATTACTTCTTGCATCAAATCCGTGGTTACTATTACTATGACTCCATGGAGCATCAGCGGGGAAGTCAGTTTGGGTTCAGAAAGGATCCTCACAAATCACTTAGTCCAAGCTCATTTTTTTTAGACAAATGAGGATAATTAACCGACTCGACCAAAGTCGCAATGGTAAGAATCAGAGGAAGGATTTGAACCCGCGCACACTGACCGCAGAGTGAGTTTTCTTCCTGTAAGAGTCACAGAGGATCGCGTTCCTCCAGGGGTCAAAGGTGAAGAATGCGTCATCCGCGCGGGGCGCATGTGCAACAGAGGAAGAGGTGGGTGAGACAAGAGAGTGGCCACGCCTCCCTTCTCTCCTCCGATGAAAGGATTGGTCCTTCCAGGGACAGGGCTCCGCCTCCAGGGGAGGAGTCCAGGAAGTGAGAAAGGGAGTGTTAGTCCCCGGAACACGTGTCCTCATCCCTGTCCCCAGGCCCCAAGCGTTCCCAGCCGCCGGGGAGAGTCATGCGTCTTCTCCTGGTCCTGCGCCCTTTACTCACCGATTACTCCCTCTTTGTCCTCTATGGCCACTGTGCTCAAACTCCCCGGGCTCGGGATCCGCACCCGGTTCCAGGGCTCCCACTCCAGGCAAGGCGCCGCTGAAGCCATCTTGGAAGAGAGAGGAAAGGAGGGGAAAGGGGCGGAGCTAGGACGAGACCAAATCCAGCGGGGGAGGGGGAGGAGAACCCAAGCTAGAGGGCCAAGGAGAGACCAAATCCGGGAATGGGGGAATCCGCTTTATAAGTGGGGGAAAAGCAAAGGCAAAGTCGGGAACTGATTTTTCTTAAACTGGGATCTGACCGTGTAAATCCCCAATTCAGTCCTCCCCAGTGGTCTCTACTTTAAAAACATAAACTCCTGCATTTAGCTTTTAAAGCGGAATGCATCCTGGTCCCTTACAGTCTTACTGGCCTCATTAAACACTCACAATTTCTATCTACCTTAATTTCTCCATCTTTAAATGGGAGTAATAATAGTCCTAGGAGGGCAGCTAGTGGATAGGGCCCCAGGTCTGGAGTCAGGAAGACCTGAGTTCAAATGTAGCCTAGGACTCTTACTACCTATGGGACCCTGGCCAAGTCACTTAACCTTGTTTGCCTTGGTTTCGTCCTCTGTCAGATGAATGGAGAAGGAAAGAGCAAACCCCTCCAGTATCTTTACCAAGAAGACTCCAAATGGGTCAGAAAGAGTAGGACAGGTCAACAATTAATTCTTACCTGCCACAGGTGTTGTGAGGATCCATTCAGATTGCCTAAGCAATGTGCTTTATATACCTTAAAACTCTGTAACTGTGCTACATATTATAATCTTCATCCTCCCTGTCTTCAAACTGGCCTTCTCCCATACCTGGAATACATTCCCTCTTAAATCACCCACATAAAGTCCCTCTCTTCTTTTAATATTTTTCAGATATACCCTCTTCTGCAAATAGTTACCATCCCCTTGCTAGAGGCAAGCAGAGGCCATATCTCAGGTCAACTTTGTATCTTCTTCAGTGTTTAACATAATGTTGTGGATACTTAGTAAATGTTTGGTGGGTACTTAGTAAAAGTTTGTAGAGTTGTGTTAACACTGTGTTAAGATATTTAAGGAAGGAGACATAGGGTGATAGCAGTAGAAGTAGAAAGGAGAGGAAAGATCCAATATATATTGTAGCCACTGAATCACAGATGAATGGGTAAGGAAAGGAGAGTCAATGAATGTGATTTTGAGAGGAAGAGGTAATCATCAAAAATAAGAAAGTGAGAAGGAAGAGGACCTGAACTGGGGGATTGGGACAAACAGGAATAGATAAGTTTAGTTTGGGCCAAGTTGAGATTCCAGGTGTTGACAGGTAGATGGACTAGGCAGTTGGAAGTTTGGGATTAGAGCTTGGGGGAGATGGGAAGGAGAATTATATTGGAGAATAATCAGCATAGAGGTGGTAATTCAGTGTGCAGATAGGAGCAAACAGATCCCACACTTAGAGGTCAGGAAGACATAGAGCAAGGTTCTTAACCGTTTGTGTGTCATGGACCCAGCTGTCAGTCTGAAAAAGTCTATGAACCTTTTTTTTCCAGAATAACATTTTAAAATTATATTGAAATGTAAGCTGGGCCTGAATCTATTTGCCTAAGACTCTCTTCGTTGGTGCAGAATCATTGCTTGATGAGCTGTGACTGCCTGAGGGCTGGAATTGGTGAGAGCTTCACAAAAGGACACAAGGTTTCTGGCTGCCTCCAGAAAGAGAGGCCCCATCAATCTCAAGGGAAACTCTCTAAAGTCTCAAATATGGTAAACTGGGCTTGGGGACTTTACTGATACACTGGCTTTTCCATATGTTTTCTGAGAATCTTTAATTTAGAGGCAACCAATGGCACAGTGGATAGAGCACTGGGTCTGGAGTCAGGAGAGAGCTGAGTTTAAATCATACTTCAGTCACTTACTATCTGTGTGATACTGGGCCAGTCACTTAGTTCCTGTTTTCCTCAGCTTCCTCAACTGTAAAACAGGGATAATAGCACCTACCTCACAGAATCAAATGAGATCATATTTGTAAAAAAAAAAAATGTTAAGTTCTAAGCATAGTACTTTACAGATAGGAGGCACTACATAAATGAGTATTCCCTCCTTCCCCAGGTAGTACATGAGTGCTTATTCCCTTTCCTTCCTTTCCCAATTTTCTCTTGGCAGCTAAGTGGTGCAGTGGATACAGTACCAGTGCAGGAGTTAGGGGGACCTGAGTTCAAATATCACCTCAGATACTTGACACTCACTAGCTGTGTGACCTTGGGCAAGTCACTTAATCCCAACTGCCTCATCCTGGGTCATCTCCAGTCATCCTGATGAACATCTGGTCCCTGGATTCAGATGGCTCTGGAGGAGAAGTGAGGCTGGTGACCTGCACAGCCCTCCCTCACTCAAAACAAAGTCAAGTGCAAGTCATGTCATCATTACTCTGATGGCATGGTTTTCTTTGGCAACAAAAGGTGAACGCACAATTTCCTCTAGTAATTTCTCCCTAAAGAGAAGCTGTGAAACTGAACATGCCTTTCTTGAAACCAGAAGAAAGATGTCTCCTCTTCTAAGCTCTGGCCAACTCTCCTCAAAGGAATAGAGCATTGAGAATCATTCACTACCAAGGAAAAGAGCCTTATATAAGTAGATTTGGGCCCTGGATTACAGAGAAAATATTAAACAAACCCTCAGGCCTCAGATTAAGAAACCCTGAATAGAAAAATCAGAAGAGACAAGGAAGAGTGATCAGAGGCATAGGAGAACCAGTAGAGAACAATATAGAAGCCAAAGGAAGTTTGACTAGCAAGGAAATAATTGTAATTCTAGTTGTCATATTCAATTGAATGAAGAAGACATTTATGAAGCAAAGTATTAAGCTTGTCACTGGAGATACAAAGGCAAAATAATCCAGACTGGATTATCCCCTGCACCATATAGCTGCCCAACTATAGGTGTACCAAAGTTTTAATAAAACTCAGGACTTTCCCCTCAGTTAACTGAGTGAAATTGAATCTTCAATTTCATTTTCCACATAGAAACAGTAGATCTCTAACTCAGAACATTATTCCAACAGCATCATTTCACGTAAATTATGACAATAATGGGTAGTTCTAACAATCTCAAATGACAGATTATCTGCCTCACTATCAAAGGAGGTTTAAGGCTCATGGTACTTAAATTCAGTAGATGACAGACTAATGGACTCATTTGTGGTCCTCTGTTCACAGCATCCTGTAGGGACAGGCTGGGAATACATTATTGTACTACTGATTTTTACCCCCTTATAAGAATACCTGATGAAATGACCTGGATGTGTTTATACCTAGCATAAGTGTTGTTGAAAATCATATAATGTTAGAACTAGAAAGGACCTTAGTTATTATTTGGCCACGCCCCCTTTGTCTAACAGGAAAAAGGGGCCAACAGAGATAGATCAGTGAATTGCCCAGTTTCACTAGTAAGAGACAGCCAGGGCAGCAATCCACATCAGACTCCTCATCCAGCCAGGGCTCTTTCCACAGCAGCAACCCATCTCTGGTAAAAGTACTCTTTAACTTAGGAAAGAATTTCTTCCAGTGTAGCCTTACAATGAATCCTATTACCCATTCAAATTTGTTTTTTCAGTTGCAATTGATTTTGTTCTAGATAAAATTTCATTATTTAATCTTTGTATTTTTCTTGTGATATAGTAGATAGAGGAACAACTTTGAAGTGAGGAAGGCCTGGGTTCAAGGCCTACCTCTGATATATATCATATATACTTCAACTCTTGGTGCTATAGACAGCTTTCTCAGACTATAAATTATGGAAAGTACCCAAAGACTGCAAGGAATTTCCACACTAGGAGTTCCCCACATCAATGAAATCACAGTCCTAAACCAACCTCCTCCAAATTTTCCTATGATCCAATAGTTTCAAAGAGGATTTTATATACATATATGGGTGTGTGTGTGTGTGTGTGTGTATATGTATGTATATATATGTATATATGTAGTAATTGCTTAATAAATGTTTATTGGATTGATATCTAAATTATTATTTATAATAGTACTGAGAGTTTAGATATTCTGTAATATAGCAGCAATGGTAATAATAACTGATATTTATATAGCACTTCAAGGTTTAAAAATAGCTTTGCCTCTTTTGATGCTTACAACAGCCCTTTGTGGTAAATGATATAGATATTATGCCCTGCTTACAGACAAGGAAACAAGGTTCAAAGTTCAATGACTTGCCTACAGGCACATAGCTATCAGAAGTATGATTTGACACTAGGTCTTCCTAAACCTAAGACCAGAAATCTTTGAAAAAAAATGCTACAGCATCAAATCTAATTTATTCCATAATTTCAATGTTCCAGCTTAAGTTCTATTTTGATACCTCATAATGACCCATAGGTCCCCTTAGGTCAGGAATTGGTTCTGTGAAGTTTGGATTCAGTCAAAAGGCCACACTTGAGGACCTAGAGGGCCACATGAGGCCTCAAGGCCGAAGGTTCCCCATACCCTGCCTTAGGTTCTTGAAGATTATGCCAGTGGAGTATAAGCTTTGACTGGACCTACCAGTTTTGAAAAGCATGAAGCACCAGATCCAAGGACTAATCTAGAGACTTGTTAACAGAAGGCTGGCTACCATGTGATGAACATTTTTGGTCATGGCCACTTATAAAGACCTTCAACTTGGTCATAGAAGAATTCCAATTTGTGTTATTAGTATGAACTCCACACTGGAAATCAGAGATTCTTGAAATACTCAACTGAATCACTTAAAGTATATAATACTTTGGGAATATATTTACGATATCTAGTATGTCTTCACAGGTGGAAGAGTCTAAAGGCAAAATAAAAACATTATATGAGACCAGACTAATGGTCTATATATCCATCCCAGTATTCTGTTCCTGGCAGTGGGATCAGGGATGTTCTGAAGGAGGACATTATTCACTCATCATGATAAGCTTAAAAACTACAATTTGCTTTTAAGGAAACTGCCTTATTGTGAAAATGGGAGTGGTAGGAAAGGATGGAGAAGATGAGCAATAATAGACGAACAGCCTGGAATCTTCCCTTCTTTTTTGGGAGCTTTAGAAGAGATAGTAAAGATAAATCTTTCTGACTCTGAATAAAGGTATATAAGCCTATTGCAAAAATGACTTTTCTAATGGTTTAAAAATAATAAATACTTACATCTCTTGATATTAATACCAAAAACAAACTTGGAAAAACTATCACTGGTTATAACAAAAGGAAAAGCTAATTTGTTAATTTCTCATAACTTCTTTTGAGGTCTTAAAATCTTACTTCTAAAAATCCCCCTAGCATCAACTCTTAATTTAGAATGTATGCTTTTGCCTAGGGATTATGTAAGTTTTTAAAGTTGGTTTCACTTTAAGTTTTTATTTATTTCATTGCTGATTATGACCAAAACTATCATCACCTCTAGTGAAGGCTTGATGGAAAGACATAGATAAGAAAAAATGAGACAGAACTGGAGGAGATATGGCCTCACTTCATGCGGGTAAGACTTCCCTGATGCAGTCACAGTGCCAACTTAGCATACTAAAGTTGACCTTTTTGGTAACTTGTGAAAATTACTAAGGTCAGGGGAGAGCCTCTCACCTACTTGGAAGGACTCAGATAAAAAGCATTTTACCAGTAAGAAATGTTAAGTTTTGAAAGCTTGGAGAAAGAATTGTTTTTCATTTTGATCAATCTGTATTTGAAGATGCATCTGTCTTTTTCAACTGTGAATTATTCCCTAACTTGATTTTTTTAGAAATGTTTGAAGAGTCTGTCTTGTAAGCATCTCAAAAAGAATGGAAAAACATTTGTACAAAGATGCATTTCTAACAGTATAGAAATGACAGTGACTGAGTATTTAAAGCAAAGAAAGTTTTGTTTTCAGTTTCCTGAAGAACAAATTGGTAGAGGGTAATGAGAAAATGCACTTAGTCTTGAAGCAAGAGAGCTAGGTTTAAAATCTTAGTTCTATAATTGACTACCTCTGTGAACATCAGCAAGAGAATCCCCCTCTCTGGGCCTTAATTTCTTTGCCTGCAAAGTAAAGGGTTGTACTACGTGATTTCTAAGTTTTCTTTCAGCTCCAATTTCATTATTTCTTCAAAATGTCTTTAACAGATTCAGTATATACTCTGTGAACCATCTTCTCCCTTTCATGTTTCCTCCAATATAAGCTATCAAGCATATGTTTACTATCTACTCATTCATATTTATATGGTACATTAAGGTTTGCAAGGCACTATATGAGTATCTTATTTGATCATCTGAGAGGTAAGTGCTATAATTATCCCAGATGAAGAAAGCGAGGCAGACAAAAGAGACTTGCCCAGAGTCACACGGCTATTAAGTATCTGAGGCTGAATTTAAACTCAGGCTCTTACTGAACCAGTGCTCTGTCCACTGCACCACCTAACTGTTCTCCAGAGTTGTATTTGTCCTTTGTTCTCAGAGAGGACCATGACACCAGGAAAATGATGACATGACTTGCAGTTGACTTATTTGAGTGAGGGAGAGCTGTGTGAGGTCACCACCCTCACTTTCTCCTACAGGGCTGTCTGGGTCCAGGGGTCAGATAGATATTCATCAGGATGACTGGAGATGACCCAGGATGCAATAGGAGACCCTGGCCCTTTTAGGCTAAGGTCTTTTCAGGTTCTCACTTTGAGTGAGGTAACACCCATTCAAAGTAACACGCAGTGAGTAGACTTCTTTAAATAGTTACTCAAAGGATGACCCCTTTAATAAAAGAAAAATCAAACTGGGAAGGGAAGCCCTCGGGGTTCCTGGTCAAAATTAAAACAAATTCTAAAAATAGTGTTCTCCAGAGTACCAAGAAAGAGGAGGTACCATACAGGAACTGGAAGTGATCCATTCTCATCATGGCTGAATTCTGTTTATGACCCAGTTCCATTGTATCAGTCTCATAGAATCTCTGAGTTAAAAGTAACCTGAACTAGACCATCTAATTTAACTCCTCAGCTAATGCACTGATCTAATGCAAGGTTCTTAAATTGGGGTCCATGACCCCCCCAAGGACTCCATGGATAGATTTCAGTCTGTGAATTTGGATAGGAAAAAATCCTTATTTTCTTTAACCTAAAACTGAAATTTACCATTTCCTTCATTTATTTCAAAACATTCTGAGAAAGGGTCCTTTGGCTTCCAAGGACTGTCAAAAGGAGATCAGTGACACAAAAATGGTGAAAAATCCCAAACTAGAGGGCAGTTAAGTGATGCAGTGGATAGAGCACCAACCCTAGAGTCAGAAGGACCTGAGTTTAAATCCAACCTCAGATACTGTGTGACCCTGAGCAAGTCACTTAACCTCAAGTGCACCCCACCTACCCCCAAAAAGAACCCCTAACAGGTAATAACTCAGACATCTCTGAATTTCCCACCAGGCTACACTCATTTTGGTCATTGTCTTCTTTACTATGCCCCAGTAAAGTCATTACGGGGAAATCTCATCTCCTTGCAAGATCCAATCAGCCTTGTTACTCATGCTTCATTAATACCTTTTGCCCCTCTGATTGGGGGGAGGGGTTAGAAACATAAATTCTTCCATTGAAGGAGGGGAAGAAGGCTGACATCTCCTCAGACATCTCATTTCCCACCAACCTGCACTCATTTTGAACTTTCTTGGTTTCGGCATGGTGCCCCGTGGGCAAGTACCTTTTCTCCATCTCCTACTTTTTGCTTTATTTTGTGTATTGATTTCCTATGTTGGATCATAAACTCCTTGAGGGGGGGAATTTTCTTTTTCATTTGTATCCCTCAACCCCCACCCCCACCCCCCCAGTGTTTAGCATAGTGGTTGGCATGTAGTAGGTACTTATTAAATGTATTAACTATTGATTTAACTCATAAGGGTAGGATAACTGGGAGTTACTCAAGAGAGGGAAAATTTTAAAGCTTGTTGACAAATAAGTATATTCCTCCAAGAAAGAAATCAGAGATGGTAGTAGGGCAGGGGATGTGAGTTCAAGGTGATATTAAACTTTCCCTAACTTTGATCCTCTCCTGTCTCCTGGAAAAGTGGGGCAAAGGCTGATGGGACCCAGGTGGCATAGGAAAGGAAGAGAACAAATCCTGGCCAAGTAAATTGAAAATCTATGCAGACAGCTGGCAACTTTTCAGGAGAGTTGCAACAGCCAAAGAGAAAGTGTGGGGACTGGAACAGATCTGAAAACAGGGATGTTGTGAGACTCTAATGAGATAATTGATATAAAACACTTTGCAGATCTTAAAATGCTATATAAGTGCCAGTTACTATTACTGTTATCATTAGCCAGAGTCACTAGGCCTCCAGTCTGATGATGACTTTATTTGTTGGGCATTCTACATACTGAGCATACTGAGGTTAAGCAGTGTTTATCGAGCAATATGGGGATGTGCCAATAAATGTTTAACAAAGAGGATGAAGAGTGTGCACACACTTTTTTTGTTTTCTTTTTTTAAAAGTATTTTACTTTTTCTCAATTACATGTAATATGCACACACTTTTAAATTTAAATGGACTTAGCACTTTCTTAAGTCTGAAAACAATAAATCAAGCCCAGATTTATATCCCTGTTTCAGAGGTGTAATGTTCACAATGAAAATTTAACAGTGGGCTTTATCAGTCAGTGAGTTAGGACTGGCACTAGAGCACCCCTGGCTGAGAAGCAGTTCCCCAGCTTGGGGTGATGAGGATCAAGATTGCAGAAGGGAGACAGCACCAAGTCTGGGCCATGACTTCATTTATTTCCAGGTTGCCTTCCTCATCAGACCCCAGAAACATCTTCATCCTTGAAGATCTCATCAGCCCTCATCAGACCCCAGAAACATCTTCATCCTTGAAGATCTCATCAGCCCTGGAACTCCCACCTGGAAGTACAGAGCATACCTCTAAGTACAAAAGATGAGGGGCTCTTCCCAGAACCTCCCTTTAAGAAAGGCATCCAGGCCAGTCACCTCTCCATTTCCTACGAGGTTGCATTGCATGCCTCTGGATTTTCCTATCATGCCTCCTCATTGGATTCTGCCCCTCTTCAGCTCCCTTTTATGTGTTGCCTTCTCTATTAGAATATAGGCTAGTTGAGGGCAAGGACTGCATTTCTTGTTGTTTGTATTGGGTGTTTAGTATTTGGCGCCTGGTGTTTAGGAAGCCTGTAATAAATGCTTATTGACTGACTAACTTCCTAAGGCTACCTCTTCCTCCCTTATCTAAAGAACCATTTCTTTCCCTTAAATCAAGAGAAAAGAAGAAACATATTCAATAAAAGAAAGGACAGTCAAATCAAGATATGCTCTATAAATTCTTTGGGGACAAAACAAAACTAGAAAAATCTTTTAGGTGCAGCAGTGCAGAAATGGTCTTTCCAAAAGGGTTTAGTTGTAATGAGATGGTAAATGGAGAAGCAATGTGGTACAATAGGAAGAGAACTGGATTTGAATTCAGAACCTCGATTCAAATCCAGGCTCTGTTTGCTTGTTATTTGTGCAACTTCAGACAAGTCACTTTATTTCACCTGCGCTTCCATTTCTTCATTTTTATGCAAGAATATAACAAAAACTAAGGCAGGTAGGTGGTGCAGTAGATAGAGTGCTGGACTTGAAATCAGAAAGATGCATCTTCCTAAGGTTCAAATCTGGCCTCAGAAACTTATTACCTGTGTGACCCTGGGCAAGTCACTTAACCCTGTTTCCCTAGGTTTTCTCATTTTATAAATGAGCTGGAGAAGGAAATGACAAACCATGACAGTATCTTTGTCAAGAAAACTCCAAATAGGGTCACAAAGAGTCAGACACAACTGAAATGACTGAACAAAATATCAAAAGCTCTCTCATAAAAAATACGAGTAGATTGTGTGATTGCCATGTGTCACACAACAGACTCTTTCAAAAATTTCAATCAGGCTTGCTCCCACTGATGACCCTAGGCTGGAAAGGGTTCTCACCTGTAGCAACAGGTAGCTGATAACCACCACTCCCATACCAAACCCCACCCATCCAGTCAGTACCTGACTCATTTTTGCTTCAGGGACTTACTTCTACTAAGCCTGAGGGATGCTTTCAGTGGTGGGCTGGAGCCAGCTCTAATCAGCTCAGAGAGCTGGTTGTTAAATTGGGGGCATTTATACTTCAGAAATGGGCATGTAAGTCAGGGTTTGATTTATTGCTTTGTCAATTGTCTTGAGCTAAGAAAGTGACAGAGAAAGTGTTAATATTGCAGATTAAAAGTTAAAAGTGAGCACATTTTCCCCCCTAGAGGGTCAGCTGCTAAATTTGCATTTACTAACCCACCCCTAGGTATATCTGTCATGCTACATCCTTCTCTCACTATAGTCTCTTTTTACTGAAAGCCTGCATTTGTTTATGGCTAAGTATGCTTCCATTGCATTTAGAACTTCCCAGTGAAGTAAGATCTGCACTCCCCTATTGCTGAAGCAGGGATGTGTCTTGGTCCCAGAGATGCAAACCTTTCCCTTAATCTCTACTCATTTCAGCATTAGTTTTAATAGACAAGGATTCAGTGATCACTGGATTTTCTTTTGTTTGTGTTTGTCCTTCATTCTCGAAGATGACCATGACATCAACATGATGATATGACTTGCAGTTGACTTTGATTTGAGTGAGGGGGGATTTTTTTTATATATATATATATATATATATATATATATAAAGGGTAGCAATGAAAAGACAGAGCAATGAAGGGAGGAAACTTTGTTGGCTAGGAAGAAATTTGCAGCTCATGCAGCCAGGTGCTGAGACAGAATCACTTCCTAAGTGTTCCATGTCACAGGAAGAGAGGAGAGACAGAATTTCCATGAGTTTGACATGAGCAGGAGTTGTTCCCTTGACTTGATAGGAGACAGGGAGATGGGGAGGTATCTTCACAAATTTGCTTGTAATTCTTTCCATCACTTAGCATTTTCTTTGACACTTCATAGTTCTGTAGCACAAGATGGAGAAGAAACTATTTTCTTCTTGGAGAAGGAACTATTTTCTTCTTTGTTTTTCCCAGAATTTTCTAACATCTGCAGTTCCAGATAATTTAGTATGTCACCAGTTGGTATAGTATCTGCTCGTCTCTCATTTCCATAGTAGAACCATCCAATTTAGGATCTCAGGAACACAAGAATGCATAGATTTAGGCTGTTCTTTGTGATGGGAGAAAGGGCAATGTATACTTCAGAGACCTCAACATATCTCCAGAGGCTTAGCAGGAGAAGGAGCCATATTTTGCTAGGAATGCCTCTGCCTCCCCCATCTCCTAGATTTTTCTTTCCCTGGAATCATTGTCTTTTCTATCTCATATTACTTAAACTCCCTAGGGGTGGGAGGTAAGAGTTGGGAGAGGTGAACTTGGGACCAGAGTGTACTTGAATGATCTGAGCTGCTCTTCCTTGCCCAGCTACTTGTCCTGAGGGGCCATTCCTTTGGAAAGACTAGCCTCCCTACCCCTAGTTCTTCTTGTTCTTCAGCCATTTCATTCATGTCTGACTCTTTATTACCCCATTTCAGGTTTTCTTGGCAAGGATACTGGGGTATTTTATCATTTCCTTCTCCAGCTTATTTTACAGTTGAGGAAACTGAGGTAAACAGGGTTAAATGACTTGCCAAGGGTCACACAGTAAGTATCCAAGGCTGGATATGAACTCAGGTCTTACTGACTGCACTATCCACTGCACCACTTATTTGTGGCACACACCTCCTCCCCCAGTCCCCTAAGGGAGAACAAATTTCAGCAAAATGATTAAAAGATATGTATCCTGGAAGTCAGGAGAATTGTTTATAGGACAGTGGTATAGTGGGGGGCCCTCCCCTTTATGACTCATATTCAAACATCATTCCTGGTTCCAGGCAACCATGTGGTAGCTTGAAGGGATACCTGCTTCTTGACAAGGATGATCCTGATTGATTGCTGATAATCTAGGACATATACAAAATACAAAACAAACAAAAAACCTTCCAGATCCCTTTGACTTCCTCTCTTCCTTTTCAGCTGCCTTATCAAATGCAGTTCTCTAAGTGTCATGATTTGACTTCAGGGAGGTCCTTTTTACTGAGGATGAGTTGGGATGCAGTCAAGGGGAACCCAAATTACACAGACTTTCTGAGTATCAGGACTTGAAGAGGCCTAGAATTAGGAACAAAGGGCCTACTATGATACAGGGGAAAGAACACTGACTACCATCAGAGGATATAGATTCATATCCGACCTCCATGATCAAGTAACCCTTCTTAGGACTCAGTTTCCTCATCTGTCAAATGAGAGGACTGAACTAAATGAATTTTGAGTCTCTAAATCTAAATAAAGATATATATGGCATATTAGAATATACAGATGGAAAATTTTGCTTTAATTTTTTAAAGGTAAATGTGTTGTTTACTCAATCCTTAAAGATAATTTTTGGCTTACCAAACAAACTAAGAAACTAAAACTTAATTCTGAGTAAACTTAAAACATACAAATTTTCCAAAGTGATCCTTTTAAACAAGCTTTTTCTCTTCCCCTAAAATACAGAAAAACCTTGTCAGTCTTCATTTCTGGGCTAAAGAAACATTATTCCAAATGGGTGCACTGCCTTGAAGAGCCAGCAATAGAGTTTTATTTTTTTTTAGTGTGTTTTAAAAAATCATTTTATTTGGGGGAGGAGTCAAGATAGTGGAGTTGAAGGGATTCACATATGCTAGCTCTGAACCCACAGACCATAAAATATCTGTAAAAAAGAACTCCCAACAAATTCTGGAGCAGCGGAAGCTGCACAACAGAGTGGAGGAGATTTCTATTCCAGAGAGCCCTAAAAAACTGACACCAAAGGTCCATATTGCACTGGCCCCGGAGCAGAGCCCAGCCCTGCCTTGGCCCAGCGGCACCGAGAGGACCAGATCCAAGCAGGCTTCAGGGACAGAATCTCCAGCAGCCATGCAGGTCCATCCACTCACAGACACCAAAGGTTAGTGAGAGAGCTGGTTTGGCTCACCAAGAGGGGAGCGGGGTGTCCCCATAACTCAGGCCCCCTCAGGAGGCAGCAGCAGAGGCAGCAGCAGACAGGGCTCCCAAAGCAAGCAGGGGCTCAGATCCATTGCTGAAGGTCTCCACACAAACCCCCTGAGGGAACTGAGCTCTGTGAGGTGGCCCTCCCCCAACCTGAGCAGCTGAACTTAATCTCACACTGAATAGCAGCCCTGCCCCCACTGAAAGCCCTGAGGCTGGGAAGCAGCATTTGAATATCAGACCCCAAGCACTAGCTGGGAGGATCTGGAGGCAAGGTGGGTGTGGAAAGGAATCTCAGAAGTCAAGTAACTGGCTGGGAAAATGCCCAGAAAAGGGAAGAAAAATAAGACCATAGAAGGTTATTTTCCTGAAGAACAGATATTTCCTCCTTTCCTTTCCGATGAGGAAGAACAATGCTTACCATCAGGGAAAGACATAGAAGTCAAGGCTTCTGCATCCCAAACATCCAAAATAAATATTCAATGGGCTCAGGCCATGGAAGAGCTCAAAAAGGATTTTGAAAATCAAGTTAGAGAGGTGGAAGAAAAACTGGGAAGAGAAATGAGAGAGATGCAAGAAAAGCATGAAAAACAGTTCAATACCTTGCTAAGGGAGACCCAAAAAAATGCTGAAGAAAATACCTTGAAAAATAGGCTCACTCAATTGGAAAAAGAGGTTCAAAAAGCCAATGAGGAGAACAATGCTTTCAAAAGCAGAATTAGACAAATGGAAAAGGAGGTTCAAAAGCTCACTGAAGAAAATAATTCTTTAAAAATTAGAATGGAACAGATGGAGTCTAATGACTTTCTGAGAAACCAAGAAGTCACCAAACAAAACCAAAAGAATGAAAAAATGGAAGAGAATGTGAAATATCTCATGGGAAAAACAACTGACCTGGAAAATAGATCCAGGAGAGACAATTTAAAAATTATGGGACTACCTGAAAGCCATGATCATAAAAAGAGCCTAGACATCATCTTTCATGAAATTATCAAGGAAAACTGCCCTGAGATTCTAGAACCAGAGGGCAAAAATAAGTATTCAAGAAATCCACTGATCACCACCTGAAAGAGATCCAAAAAGAGAAACTCCTAGGAACATTGTGGCCAAATTCCAGAGTTCCCAGGTCAAGGAGAAAATCTTGCAAGCAGCTAGAAAGAAACAATTCAAGTATTGTGGAAATACAATCAGGATAACACAAGATCTAGCAGCTTCTACATTAAGAGATCAAAGGGCATGGAATAGGATATTCCAGAAGTCAAAGGAACTAGGACTCAAACCAAGAATCACCTACCCAGCTAAACTGAGTATAATACTTCAGGGGGAAGAATGGTCTTTCAATGAAACAGAGGACTTTCAAGCATTCTTGATGAAAAGACCAGAGCTGAAAAGAAAATTTGACTTTCAAACACAAGAATGAAGAGAAGCATGAAAAGCTAAACCGCAAAGAGAAATCATAAGGGACTTACTAAAGTTGAACTGTTTACATTCCTACAAGAAAAGACAATATTTGTAACTCTTGAAACTTTTCAGTATCTGGGTAATTGGTGGGGTTACACACACACACACACACACACATGCAAGAACACACAGAGACAGAGAGCACAGAGTGAATGGAATAGGATGGGATCATATCTTTAAAAAATGAAATTAAGTGGTGAGAGAGAAATATATTGGGAGGAGAAAAGGAGAAATGGAATGGGGCAAATTATCTCTCATAAAAGAGGCAAGGAAAAGACTTTTTAGGGGTAAAAAAGGGGAGGTGAGAGAAAAACATGAAGTTTACTCTCATCACATTCAACTAAAGAAAGGAATAAAATGCACACTCATTTTGGTATGAAAACCTATCTTACAATACAGGAAAGAGGGGAAGAAGGGGATAAGCAGGGTGGGGGGGATGATGGAAGGGATGGCAATGGGAGGAGGGAGCAATTTGAAATCAACACTCTTAGGGAGGGACAGGATCAAAAGAGAGAATAGAAGCAATGGGGGCAGAATAGGAGGGAGGGAAATATAGTCAGTCTTACACAACATGACTATTATGGAAGTCATTTGCAAAACTACACAGATATGGCCTGTATTGAATTGCCTGCCTTCCCAAAGGAAATGGGTGGGGAGGGAGGGATGGGGAGAAGTTGGACCTCAGTTTTAGGAACAATTGTTGAGTATTGTTCTTGCTACTAGGAAATAAGAAATACAGGTAATGAGGAAGAGAAAGTTATCTGACCCTACAGGGCAAAAGGGAAGATGGGGAAAAGGGAAGGGAGGGATGATAGAAGAGAGGGCAGATTGGTGATAGGGGAAATTGGAAGGCTCGGTGCATTGGGGTCGGGGAGGGGACAAATGGAGAGAAAATTTGGAACCCAAAATTTTGTGAAAATGAATGTAAAAAGTTAAATAAATAAATTTATTTAAAAAATCATTTTATTTGTTTTCAGTGTTCTACATTTCCATATATCTTAGATTTTTCCCCTCCCTCCCCTCTCTTGCCCTCCTCCCTCCGCACTCCCTCCCTGAGACAGCATACAATTTTATATAGGTTCTACATATACATTCCTATTAAATACATTTTCACCTTAGTCATGTTGCATAGAAGAATTAAAATGAATGGGAGAAATCATAAAACAAAACAAAGCATAATACAAAAGAAAATAGTCTGCTTCATTCTGTGAGCAAATTCTATAGTTCTTTCTCTGGATGTGGAAGGCATTTTGCCTCAAGAGACCATTGGGAATTTTTTAAGTTCTTGCATTGCAATGAAATACTAAGTCTACCAGAAAAATTCCTCTCACATTATGATTGTTACTGTGTACAAAGTTCTCCTGGTTCTGCTCCTTTCACACAGCATCAGTTCATATAAGTCTTTCCGGGCCTCTCTGAAGTCTTCCTGTTCATCATTTCTTATAGCACAATAGTATTCCATTACATTCATATAGCATAATTTATTCAGCCATTCCCCAATTCATGGGCAGCCCCTTTATTTCCAGTTTTTGGCCACCACAAAGAGAGCTGCTATAAGTAGTTTTGTACATGTGGGACCGTTTCCCATTTTTATGATCTCTTGAGGATATAGTCCTAAGCGGTCAGCAATGGAGTTTTAAAGCAGGAGTGAGGAACCTGCAACCTTGAGCCCACATGCAGCCCTCTAGTATGACCTCAAGTATGACCCTTTGAATCCAAACACAGGGTTACACTTGAGGACCTACAGGGTCACATGTGACCTTGAGATTGCAGGTTCCCCACTCTTGCTTTAAAAACTGATGACGAGAGGCACATCCTCTAAAATTTTAAATGTTAATTTTTTGCCTTCCTTTCCAAAATGCACAGGAGTCCCCAGGGCCACGTATTGATAATATATAGACTGAACCATGGAAAGCAAAGAATGAAACCAAAGGTATCAAAGAGGGGTTGAAGGGCAGGGGAAGGTAGGAAGGCCAACTGATATTTTTCCTGACTTGACTATTACCAGATGAAGTCCCCTAGCCTGAGACAGGTCTTCTGGAATCAGGTAGGAGGAAAGCCTACTCAATGCCTGTATCAGACAGCAAATGGGTTGGGTCAAGCAGATGCATCACCAGAGGAAGGTAGACTCTGCAGAGTATCTAGAAGACTGAGGACTCAAAGTCACTGGACAAATCTGCTACTTCCCCTGCACCAGAACCTCAGGGATGGTAGAAGGAAAAGGAGCGGGACACAGAGGGAGAAGGCAGTGGAGGGGCTGCAACAACCAAGGGACTGTAGAGAATGGGAAAGTTGGTCCCACCTCTGGGTCTCTAGTGACAAGGAAGTCATTACCTTTCACTTCTGGACAGTTGCACTTCTGTTGTCTACTTTGCTGTCATAGGTTACTAAACAGAGCTAAAAGGATAGTGATAATCAATATTACCAACATAGCTTTAAAGGATTTTTGAAACCTAAAACCTGATTTTACAAAACACAAGTGCTCCGGGGCTACCCCCTCAATTATATCAATTTATTTTAATGCAACACTTGTACTCTCAATCTAGACTGCTTTTGTATAGGCTGGAGCAGAAAAGCTTGGTTTAGTATTTATTTGCATTGTAATTTATATATACCTTTATTCTTCCACTAGGGAGCAGCAAGAGGCTATAAATGAATTCTATTGCTAGTGTCATTTTTGGCTTTAGACTGGAACCAAGCAAAGGAAACTAATCTTCTGCATTCCATCCCACCAATGTAATTCCACTTTCTTCAACCCCAGACAGAATGGAGACATATAGACTTATCCCAGGCAACAGAGACGCTGATAATCAAAGAAACATCTCCCAGACAAAGTAGATTCACATGATTTCGAGGGTTGTTTTCTGATCCTGAGCAATGTAATCTGGGTCTAGTTTAGAATAAGCAGAATCACCTGACTCTTGGGGGTGGAACAAGAGGTTAAGGGGGTAACAATGAGAGTGTTTGATTCAAAGGAAATTAGAATCAGATAATTATGTCAATTTGCTGAGAATTGGAAAGTAAACTCCAACTTCTGGCCTTCCTTAGAGAAAACAGAATTTGACTCTTGTAATCCCAAGGCAAGATTTTCAGGCTAAATTATAACTCAAAAAATGAATAACCTTTTTTTTACTGACTCCTGCTTACAAGTTACTTCCTGAGAATTGGGAATGGATCAACATCATCCTATTGCAGTAGCCAACAAGTCTGTGCCTGAGATGGCAAAAGCTTCAGAAGAAAGGTGTTATTCTTTTTTCTCTCACCAAAGATTTGAACAGAACATGGTATCTATGCATTAAGCCAAGGGTCAGAGGCTGACTTTACTTTGGTATGTTGCATAATCTAAATGCAGAACACTGTTCATCTTCCCTGCCAAAGAAGTTATTTCTTGAATCCTTCTGGTTATTCCTTAAACTATTTCTCAAACTGTATTCATAGTATCATATGATGGGAATGGGAGAAGAGCTATTTGCAATACCCTACCCCATCTCCCATCACTGACTAGCACTTATGGGTTTAATCAATATATTTCAAGCTTTAAATAGTTCCTTGGCCAAATATATTTTGACAAACTTAGATTTAAATGTATGCATTAGGAACTAAAATTTTGAAAGTTTTATGACAAAAAGAAGGTTTATTTATGGAGAAAAGAAATAACCCAAATATACTCATATTCCCAGAGTACCCTAATACACTAATACAATTCCCAGAGTACACTAAAACACACTTCCTGACATATACAAAGGCACCCACACTCACATACATGCACAGAATTCAAAACACAGCTTTGAGAATTATTTTAAAAGCATTCCTTTGTCTTTCATATACCTACAATTATACCACTCTATTTAAAAATATATATATATTATATGTCTATATTATATATATACATATGTTGTATGCATTTTTGAATGTAGATACATATCTGTATTTATCACAATGCATTCCAGATGTTCCAATCTTCAACAATCTCTATTTCTGTAGTCTTTTCTGGGACAAAGGGCAAGGTCTGGTATACATATTAACTCACACCCCTACCCTTTGGAAAATTACTTATAAGCAGATATGTGGAACACAGGACCAGAAAACCCAAAAACTTGTACCTTAATCTCTAATCTGTCTCTAGATTTCTTGAGTTAAAGTCAAGCAGATCAATAAACCTCTGTAAAGTGCTAAAAATGCCCATGTGAATGTGTAGAGAAGGGAGATGTTAACAAATGACACATGTTTACTCCTTGACTCAAAGATGTTCAGCTAGTGGCATGAATTCAACTATTCCTTGATTGTGATAGCACCTGGGAAAATATAGTCACCAGACTGCTGCTGATGGCCATCTCTTTTGGATCAGCCTAGACCAGAGACAGCCTTGCATGAGAAACAACACTCAGCTCTAGTGTTGTGTTGATGAGTAGTGACACAGAGACCTGGACACATACACTTAACCCAGATGTTCTATTAATAGCCTCATAAGTTGATACTTCAAGTCAAATGCATGACTTTTGAAGCATTGGTGGAAAAACAGATTTAGCCAAAGGGACCAGGAAAGGAAAGTTAAAAATTTTCTAATTAAGGCAAAACCTAAATAAAAAAAGTTAAAAATATAGATTTTTTTTTTTAAATGAGGCTGCTAAGTAGCACAGTGGATGGAGTGCCAGGCCTAGAGTCGGGGAGACTCATCTCCCTGACTTCAAATCAGGCTTCAGATACTTCCCAGCTGTGTGACCCTGGGCAAGTCACTTAACCCTGTTTGTCTCAGTTTCCTCATCTGTAAATAAGCTAGAGAAAGAAATGTCATATCACTCTAATATCTTTGCCAAGGAAACTCCCAATGGGGTCACAAAGAGCTGGATACAACTGAAATAACAACAATATAAATTATGAAATATGATTATCTACAAGAATTATTAAGTAAAAGGAATCAACCAAAAGATTCTATTTCACAATGATGCTACATTAGGTAACAATGAATATTGAAAGCAAAGTTTTGAGTTACATCATTTATTGTATTTTCTTGAAAGAAATCTTTATTTTCCCTAGGGAATTTGATGGAGAATTCCATCTAAGCTCATATAGTGAGCTTGAATAGGCTGACATATTACAAATAAGGAACCACTGACAGACAGACAGACAGATAGATATAGATAGATAGATAGATAGATAGATAGATAGATAGATAGATAGATAGATAGATAGATAGATAGATAGATAGAGGGTATGGGGTGAGTTGAAATGAAAGGATATGTAAAAAATAAAATTAAGGGGTGAGAGAGGAATATATTGGGAGGAGAAAGGGAGAGACAGAATAGAGTAAATTATCTCACATAAGAAAGGCAAGAAAAAGGTTTTACAATGGAGGGAAAGAGGGAAGAGAGGAGAATGAATGAGTGAACCTTACTTTCAGTGGATTTGGCTTAAGGAGAGAACAATATACACACTCAGTTGGGTATCTTACCCTTCAGGAAAGTAGGAGAGGAGATAAGAGGGGGATGATAGAAGGGAGGGCAGATTGACAGGGTGGGGGTGGAGTCAGAAGCAAACACTTTAGAAAAGGGACAGGGTCAAAGGAGAAAATAGAATAATTGAGGGTGGGGTAGGATGGAGGGATATATACTTAGTCTTTCACACCATGACTGTTATGGAGGTGTTTTGCATAACTACACATATATAACCTATCTTGAATTGCTTGCCTTCTCAATGGGGGTGGCTGGGGAGGGAAGAAGGAACTCAAAGTTTTAAAAACAAATGTTAAAAATTGTTTTCACATGCAGCTGGGAAATAAGCTATGCAGGCAATGGGATATAGAAATCTATCTTGCCCTTCAAGAAAGTACAGGGGAAGGGGATAGAGGGACACACTGGGGGAGGGAGTCATCAGAATGCATGCCACCTGGGGTGAGGAGAAGGGAGAGATGGGGAGAAAATTTGGAACTCATAATCTTGTGGAAATTAATGTTGAAAACTAAAAATAAATAAATTTAAATCTTAAAAAACAAACAAACAAGGAGCCATTGAAAAGTGATATAAAGGTTGTAATCAAAAAGATAGTATGACCAAAATGATGGGCCAGTCATTTAGCAATAGTGAGGGATAGACCACATACTCCTTTGGTATCCTAGCAATGTCAAAAGAAGACAAAATCCTTAGTACACTGGATAGATGGCCAGGCATGAATGGATCAAGGGATCACAGATCTGGTATTGGAAGTAATCTCTAAGGCCATCTAGTATGATACCAGTGTTGAAATGGTATCAAACTCAGACAGAAAACAGGAACACTAAACCTCTCATAAAGATCCCTGAAGGCTGCACATTGACTTAGAAAACCACACATTAACATTATCTATGTTCTTTTATATTTTTACTTATTTTATTAAATATTTCCCAATTACAGTTTAACCTGGTTCACTGAGATTGTTGCAGTGTATAGGCCTGTGTTTGATACCCCCGATGTAGTCCAGTACCCTCACTTTACAGATGAAGATACTTGGGACCACAGGAGTTAAATAACTTGTCCTAGATCACACAGGTGGTATGTGAACCCAGGTCCTCTTTCTTCCAAACCAGTGTTCTTTCTACAATACATCTGCAATGAGATCACAGATATGTTAGCATATTTTATTGGAGTTTAACTAAAAACAGAACATAGTCTTAAATTAATTCCTTCACTAAAGGGGGAGGGGCATAAATACTATGTAGTAAGATTCTCTGCTATAGAATTCCATTGTGATTTTTGGCAGTGAGATGAGTCTCTGCAAATTTTATAAGTGGCTTGTGAAATGGCAGATTGTGTGAAGATGAAATATATGAGTGGGGAAAAAATGTTTATGTTGCTATGAATTCTAAATGCACAGTGGTATGCTTTCACAGAATCAAGATTTAACTTTTGGATAGGATGGAACTGGACTTGGGATTTCACTGATGTGGGGAAACTCCTGATGAGTTCCTCCTTCTACCTCACATTCTCTAGTAGAATGTATCTTCACATATCTTCAGAGATTTACCTGGGGACGCTGAAAGACTAACTCATTTGTCCATGATCACAGTCATTATGTCAGAGGCAGAACTTGAATTGAGATCTTCTCGACTTTGAGGCTAGATTTCTATCTACTACATCATTCTACCTATCCTGATAAGCTTTTATTATCATATGAACAATTAAGTAGTCTAGTGAGAAACATTGCTTTATTATTGCAGTATTCATAGAATTTTAGAGTTAAAATGAACCTTGGAAATCATCTAATTTTTTAAAAATATCTGTTTTATATGTAGTGGAGTTTGGCTGTGAACACACCCTATGGGACATACATCAAGATAAAACTACCAGGGCTTACCTGTTGGGAGTATGTACTGAGCTGCCTTGACTCCTGGCTAAACATGTGTGGCTCATCACTGAGGATCTTAGACACTTTGGGATAGTAAAGTAGTTCCCTTATTACTCCCTTTGTCCCATAATGGCAGCAACGACTATCTGCTAAGCTAGGCCAATTTACTTAGTAGACCTTAAAGGAGAGTAACCTGCCCTCTTGTTCTTTCCCTTTTTTATGAAGAGTGAGTTTGACAACTTTGCACAAATCTGCCTCACTTAAATCCAACTCACTCAAAAGTCAAGACATCACCCATCATCTGTTCTGTTAACATGCTGTACCCAGACCCCATGTACCCTGTATCATGATGTCATTGGTTCTCTTAGAAAACAATGGATGAACAGTAACAATGCTGGGAATGTTGGAAGTCCTCAATACTCATCTTGGAGGGCTGGGAGAGGGGCAAGTTTGACCTTCCCTTCTCCAGCAGAATGGTACCTATGAGCACATGGCAGCCGAAGATATGGTTTGAGATCCATGAGCATGGATTGTTGGTCCTTGACTGCCTTTTCTGTTTTGTGTTTCTTTCCTGATCACAGGTAACTGAACAGTCATCCTAAAATGGGTATTTCTAATCTAGGAGGTCACTCTATGAATTTAAGAGGAAGGATTTCTTGAGTCCCTCATTTGGAGCTGGCTAACAATAGGAGTTTCCACATTAGATAATAGGACCACCAACCCCTAGCTAGGCTTGCCACAAGACATGGGCCTAGAAGGAATCATTTGGACAGTGCAAAGCCTAGACAAAGGTGAAATGTCTTTTTAGTATCCTACAAATTTCTTCATGTTATGTGAAGTATCAGCCACATGAGACTATATAATAGTAGTTAGAAGTGACTGCTGCTTATTAAGGGTTATTTGTCAATTATACGCTTGTGTTTCTTTTGTTTGGAGGAAACAAATAGTCTTGTACATTAAATACTTGTCTACCCTCATTTTGGGGGAGACCTTAGCCATGAGTCAAATCTAGACTTTATTTGCTCTGAAATGAGGGCACCAGGAGTCTGAGGTGGAGAAGGGGCTGAACTCCTTTCTCTGGAGCCTACTTCCCCTCACCCAGGAATGAATTCAGTCTGTAAGCATGGGTACAGAGCTGAGAGCAAACCACCCCCCACCCTCACCACTTCCACCCCACAGAGGCCCAGTAATGGTTCTGTGTATTGTTATAAGTAGATAAGGAAACTGAAGTCCCAAGAATTTGAGCCATCTGTCCAAGGTCACACAGCTAGTTAGTGATAGGGCCTAGTTTGGAACCCAGGTATCTTGATTTACTGTTCAATTTTTTTCCACTATACCATAGGGCTTTTAAGCAAGAATATGTTGGTAAATATTTAACTGGCTCTGAAAAAAAAATATACTAGGCCTGCTTTTAAGTTTAATGATTTCTCCATCACTTTATTAAATCTAGACCGACAACAAAATAATAAATCAAGCCCTGAATTGCAACATTTGCCAACATTTGCCAGTATAAATGCTCACACTGAACATTTAACATCTGCCAGCCAGTTCCAGCACATTCATGCTTTTAAGATGATTTGGGTTCTATTGAATTCAAAAGTTGTAACTAACAGACTTGAATCAATGTGGTACAGTGTAAAGAGTGCTAAATTGTGTGTCAGAGGATCAAGGTTCTTATCCTGGGTGTGCCAGGTATTATCTGGATAAGTAACTTCTTTCTGGGCATTGGTTTTCTCATCTGTAAAATGAACATGTAGGGCTAGCTGTCCTTTAACATCTCTTCCATTTCTAAAATCCTGTGATCCTAAGGAAAACTATATTTCGGCATGTATGTATACATCTGAAGGTCTTGGAATTATAGAATGTTAAAATTAGAAGAAGCCTCACAATCTATCATCTGAGAGTCTCTCAAAGATTTATTCATATTGGAGAAGGATTTGACAATAGTAAAGACCCTAAAAATGAAGAAAAAGTTGAAGATGGTAAAGAAAGTGGAAGTGATAGAAATAACTTGCTCATTTAAAAAATTATTTTTTCAGTACCTACTATTTTTTTATTGAGGACACTATAGAAGGAACAAGATGAGAAATCTTTCATTTGCTCTCATGTGCCTTATAGTCTAGCAGGGCTGCTAGGTGACATAGTGGATACGATGCCAGGCCTGCAGTCAGGAGGACCTGAGTGAATGAATGAATGGGTCCTTACTGTGGGCAAAACATTGTGGTAAGCACTGAAGATACAAACAGAAAAGTAGGACAGTCCCTGCTTTCAAGGAACTCATATTCAAATGGGGGAAGTGACATATATAGGATATTTCAGAGGTAAGTCAGATGGAACTCTCCCATAGTGCAGGGGGCAGGGCAGATGGCAATGCTTTTTCTTTAATACCATTTCCACTGATGAAGTTATGTCAGTTTCTGATGTTGAACTATTTAGCGGAATGAAGGACTATAGTGACAAGAAATTCTTTTTCTGGGTCTTCAGTAATTATGGCCAGCACAACTGGAGAAACGTTGTTGATGGAGATGAGTGCTGCTTCCCAAGATGTCAGCTAAGAGGACCTGCGTTGGAAGCAGATTAAGTGATGCAGGAAGTGCTGCAAATTCCAGAGCCCTGGGGATTACATGCCCCTCAGTGGTAGCTGGTCAGCATCTGATAGTGCAAATCTGATAGTGAAAAAAAAAAAGCAGGATAGCAATTTCTCCCCTCTTCCCCCAGGGATGGCTATAGGGCTTGGGCTAGAAGCAGTGCTGATGGTCCAGAGAGCACTGTTCTTCCCAAGACTCTTGGCAACAAGGTCTTTGATTATCTTCATTTCAATGATGCTGGTGGTGGTTTGACTTGCCTGGGGCACAGTGCCTCCTGTCTCTCCCCCAATGTTCTCCCACTCTTTAGTTGAGTTGGCTTGCCTGTCACAAAGGTAGTAGTTGGTCAGCAGTTGTTTGGGGATGTCTGGGCCAATCTCCACAGGAGTGGCTTCCCTCCACCTTGCCCTTCATGGGTTCAAAGACTGGGTTGCAAGCAGGACCAGTGGTCTGGTCATTGGCAAGATTCTAGGGTCTAGGGTCCTAGCATATCTCCTTCTGAGTCTGAGGAGAGGCTATGGCTGAGATGGTGATGGTGGTTTGATTTGCCTGGCATCTTCTGCCTCCTCTCTCTCCTCTGGGATGCCCTACTACTTCAACTAGGCTAGCTTGCTAAATTGGGAGATTAAACATGGACATATATAATTGCAATGAAAGGAAGTATATATATTATATATATACCTATATATGCATATATATTATATATATAGGCTGTAAGATATGTACAAATTACTATAGGAAATGAGAGAGGGACTTAATGGCAGAAAACAAGTTACAAGGCTGTTGTAATATCCTGAATCTTTTGCCTAGTACATAATAGGTCCTTAATATGTGTTTGTTGATGACTCTAAGTGCTTGGACTTGGTGGAAGTGAGAATAGAAAGGAGGAGATGGATTCACTACAAAGGAAGATTCCATTGGATCTGGCAGCTAGACATGCCAGAGAAGGGAAAGGAAGGAATACACAACCCTAAAGCTCCAAACCTAGGAGAAGGAATGAATGAATATGGATGAGTGAATGAATGAAAAAGCATTTTTCAGTTGCTAAGCTCTGGACATACAAATAGATAAGAAATTCTAGCTGGAGAAGATAACACATACAGGAAGGTTCAGCTGTATGGTGGAAAGAAAGGTTCAGAAATCTATTAGGATACAGGGTAAACAGCAAGACCTAGGTGGTGCCATTAACCATTGTGGAAACTGATGAGGAGAAAGTATTTTGGTGGAGAGAGATGATAAGTTCTATTTTAGACATGTTGAATTTGAAGTACTAATAAGACATTCAGATGGAGTTATCCAGCTAACTGGAAATGGAAGATTGAAATTCTGGAGAAAGAGTGGGATTAGAGATAGAGACTTGAGAATCATCCACATAGATATGATAGGGATGACAGAGGATGAGACCAGTCAGGGAGAGAATGTAGGAAGAGAAGAGAGCTGAGGACAAAAGAATGGTAAGGTAGAGAAAGAAGAGCACCCACAGACTAATCTTTTGAGAAGTTTGGAAATGAAAGGAAAGATAAGTAGGACAGTAGTTGGAATAGATAGCAGGGTTAAGGGAATTTTTAAAATTATTATTATTATTGGGGAGACCTAACTTTGTAATGCAGTAGGAAAGAACCAGCAGAAGAGGAGAGACGGAGACAGACAATCAGAATAATTGATGAAATCAGATCCCTAAGGAATCAGGAGGATATGGCACCACCGACATAGGGGCATAGGAAAGGGTATAAATGCCTTGGAAAGGAGGAAGGACAACACTGTCTACTAGATAAAAGAAAAGGAGGAAAAGATGGGGAGAAAAGAAGACAATTTTGAGCGGGAGAATAGGGGCGCTGAGGGAGCTTAAACTAATGGCTGCCCCCTAAGTAGGAGGGGTCATTTCTTAAAGTTGAGAGCCTGAGGACAGGAGAAAGTTTTCACTAACTCCTATGAGAAATACAATAGAAAGAAATGAATGGAAGAATTAGTGAAAAGTAGTAAGGACCTCCTCTTTGAGATCAATACATTATTTCAACCTTAACAAAAGGTATGCTGAAAGGTAGTGAACTACAGAGAAGGGAGGCTTGTCCTTGGAGCAGGAAGAGTCCTATTCAAGTCCTGGCTTTGACACAAATAACTGCGTGACCATCAGTAAACAGATTAACCTCTCAGGGCCCAGGGCAACTCTATAAATTACAGATAAGTGCTGATAAACACCAGTGGAGGGAGTTTTGCACACAGGAGTTCCCCACACAGATGACCCATGTCTGGACCCTGCCCAAAAATTATTTTTGTCTGAGAGATGTTTAAATGATCAGATTCTGTTTTAATATAACCTAAATAAATGAGGTTTCACTTATGTGAATTGGGGAGCTACTGTTCACAGAGAAGCTTATCATGTACCACTTCCCTATGGGCTTTACTGTAAAATCAAGTCCTTACCAAATGGGCAATAAAAGGTTTTTGCACTGTTGACCATAACCACTACTCACAGAGAGCACTGATTATTTCCAAACCAATTCTCCTTTCGTCAAAAACCATCATCTGCCAGCTGGGTCCCTCTGACCAGAGCCCCATAGCAGATGCTGCCATAAGCAGGGAGCCACGAGAAAGAGGATTGATTAGCTTCCAGGATCTGTTTCTGTCCGTCCGCATTTATAAGGTTGCCTGTGAGAAAACCAAACTTTGCATTTTCCGTTCCAAACCCTTGACTTGTGAAAATTCATCCAAGGATTTCCTTGTAAGTTTCCCTGATGAATTTATTTCCCTTCTCACTATTTCCACCCAAGATAGCATTTTGAGCATCCCTTTAATGTCAACTTTGTAAGAGTTTGATATTAAAGAACTTAATACTGACCTGAAATTGCTGTTTTTTTTTTTTTTTTTTAAAGATTAGCACTTATTGAGCACTCCTAGAAACTCCTAGGTATTTTTCAAGTAGCCTAGGGACCACCACAGTTATTTATGAGTAATGGAGGCAATGATTAATGATTGCTGAGCAACCTTACTACCATCCTTGATGGCACAGTGGATGAAGAACTGATCCTGGAATCAGGGAGTCTTAAGTTCAAATCTGACCTCAGACACTTGCTACTTATGTAATTTTTGTTTTCCTCAGTTCCTGAACTGCAAAATGGTGATAATAATAACCCTTACTTCACTGGGTTATTATGAGGACCCCCTGAAGTAATATTTGTAAAGTACTTATTATGGTGCTTGGCGCATAGTAGGTGCTAGATAAATGCTAATTATGATGATGATGATATCTACAACATATGAGCTAAGGACACAAGAACAAATTGACCATCTTGTCTAATAACATTGGATCATGGAGAAACTCACAACTATATGTGAAGAAAAATCAAAAGCAAGCCACAAAAGGTATGACATAAACATGCAACTCATATGTCACTCCCCAAGTCCAATTCTGAATCCCAGAAAAAAGGTGAAAAGATTGAAGACTGAAGACATACATTAATAGACCTATGACAGAACTGATAGTTGAGAATGGAATGACTATATCTTAGAAGGTAGACCAAGATACAAAGGAGCACAGATGGATTTCCTAAAAAATAATTTGCAATGAATTCCTATTTTGAAGAAATATTTTGTTGCCTCTTCAGCAACAAAACCTTCAGAAAATGTCCAATTTGAACCTGGACTCAGTTTAATTTGACTCAGAAGTTATGTAACCCAACCTTAATCAGAGTAGTCCAGAGGAAGGGGAAAGCAGGCAACCCTATCATGTCAGAGAAGGGGTACACCAAAACTTTTTTTCTCAGGAAACTTATCTCCAGCCAGAACCCTGTTTGTGGCTGATCTGGGTAGACTCACTTCACCCCTGGGGCAAATGGTGCATTTATCAGAAAACCAAAATGCATGTAAAGCTGAATGTGATTCAAATAAGACCGCAATGTCTCCACTGTGGTAAAACAAACCTTGAGTTGATTCTTACCAAGCTTCCCAACTGTCTGCTCCCCTACTTCCCCCACCCCTTGCCTCCCAATATACATTTCTTCCTCCAAAGAGAATGGTTTAACCAGGGTCAGGTTGAGGTCATGGGTAGGTCAGTCAGATGAAGGTCAGTTCTGAAGTTAGCCCTCATATCAAAGCCGACCCAAAGGGAAGATGAGCATTTCATTTTATAAAACTGTCGGTCTCCTTCTGAAGCCTAGAAGTGTACAATATTCAGCCTCTCCTAGATTTACAAAACATTATACACAGCAAAGCCTTTGGGCTCTTTTAGCTGAGCCTCCCAAATTTATATTTAAGGGTTGCCAAAGTAGAATAAATAATACAGAATTTGTAGGTTGGGAGAGCAACGTCTTTTGTTTTCACATTCTTAGCAGCTACAGTAATGAGGAAGTCGTTCTCTAATTTCCAACACAGGAGTTTCCCCAGACACTTAGAAAATGTTTGTTTGCCCTCAAACACACCAGAGTATGACTGTTACTGCTGAGCTCAGAGATCATTAAACTAGAGACACTGGGCTTGATGAAAACAGTTTTATTGTTTTTAAGATTATATGTGTCCAGAGCAGCCTGAGAAAGAAGAGGCATCAGTTAGTGTTATTATTTAGAATGTAGATAACTAAGAAAACTTTTTAAGTTTACATATCTTCCTGGGCATTGCTGTGTCTTGGTCACCTCAGTGGCAGCCACATCTTTATCAAAAAGAAGAAATGGATGCCCTCCACACCATCACACTTTTTAGAAAGATAGGGCTCCAACATGTAATAATAAGGTCTAATTAAGGACCTTGCTCTAATATTTTGAGTCTGTAATGGAATAAGATGAGAGTAGTTTTTATATCACATATAATGTACAAAACATTTAATGATACCAAAAAATCATTAATAGATCATATATTTCCATGAAGGAAACTCAACATTGTCTCTCTGAAAGAGGGGGGTAATAGGATGAAAGTAATATTAGGGAAAATTAATTTTACATGTAGGATTCTATTGATGAATCCATCTATTGTATTAATCATTACTGGGCATTTTTGACAGCTCCACTTAATGAGAGAAACAGTGTGCAGAGTAGATAGAAATTTTGTCTCAAAGTTAAAGACACCTGAGGTCTGAGAATCAGTGCAAGGTGTTTAACATTTCAGTGCCCAAGGCAACTCTCCAATACCCTAGGTGACAGGGGAGTTGCTTGAAAGTTTCCCATACAAGTGATTCCCTTTAGAACAATGGAATCATTGACCTAGACCAAAAAAATATGGCACAGAGGACAGAACTTTGGACCTAGAGTCAGAAAGAACTGAGTTTAAATCTGGTTTCAAACAGTAGTTATGTGTCCCTAGGCAAGTCACTTAACCTCTACCTCAGTTTTCTCTTCCATAAAATGGGGAGCACTTCCTTCCTAAGGTTGTTTTGAGGATAAAATGAGATAATAATTATAACATGTTTTTCATACCTTACAGTGCTGTAACAATGCTAGCTATGATGATGAGAATGATGATGATGCTATGGGTCGACTGTTTGACCCAAATGAAAACAAACAAGGAATTAAGATGAAATACATGTTTCCTATGAGCTAAAAAGGCAATGTAGTTTCTTCAAAATGTTTCTGAGCCTGGGAGAACTTTTTCCTTACTCTCCACCTATTTTCAGAACAGTTTTGTATCCTACAAAGCAGACAACTTTGACTATTACCTCTTTATATTAAGCTTCTTCTGGTTCCCAAGAAAGATTCCTTTCAGGAATGAGAAAAGTTACAGAATGTGAGGATACATTGCTTCAAAAGCTATAGTTTAGATACGTGACCCCAAACATTGCCCCTCAATCAAAGAACCCAATGAATCCTAAAAGTAGAAGGGACCTTAGAGGTCATCTAGTCCAGTGTTTTTAAATATCTTGTTGCATCATGGCCCCCTTCAGGAGCCTGACAAAATCTCTAGTCTGCTTTTTAGAATGCTTTTAATTGCATAAAGTAAAATGCATAGGATTGAAAAATTACATCTTCACAAATTTGCCTAAGGTAGTCCCTGGAATGGTTCTGTTGTTAACTTGATTTTAATTTCTTTTCCCAACAAAAATATTGAACAATTTCCCTCATTTTCTATGTTTTTAGATTGACTAGAGCTGGGGGTGGGGAGGGGGATATGGCAAGTGTGCTTGGCTCAGGTGGGTGGTACTGGACCGCCCTGGTAGTTCTGATCTATGGGAGTCTCTTACTCAAGGAGTTTGGTGTTTCCTACCAATCCATATGGCAATGCCTGAAAAAGGCATTGATATCACTGTGGGAGGGCCTTGAGTTAGAACAGACAAGGAAATGGCAGGTCAAGGTCAAGATCCACTGGCAGAGACTTGCCTGTGATTTAGAGCCAAGGTCTGATACTTCAAATTTTAAATCAAAGATGTCAAACACATAACATGCAAGCCTCACATGGCTCACAACACTCCCAAGGGTGGCCCAAACCCGATTACAATGCAACTGAGAAATACTTAACAAAATCAATAAAAATACAATAAAACATAGATACTACATTTTAAAACTAAGTCAGTATGTGGCCTACAAGGATCGCCAGTACAGTTTAGTGGTCCCCATTTCTATCTTAGTTTGACATTACTATTCTAAATCTTCATTTGGCATAGATGCTGGAGATCATCAAACTCTGGTCTACATTGTAATGAACCTTTAATTATATATTAATAAGCTGTTCATCACTTATTTTAGTTGCTTTGGCTATCTTCCTGAGACTCAACTGGAAGTCTGGGAAGAATCAAGAATGCTTTTGGTTTAATTGTAAGGTGCTTTGGTGTGTGTGTGTGTGTGTGTGTGTGTGTGTGTGTGTGTGTGTGTGTGTGTGTGTGTGTGTGTGTGTGTGTGTTTTTAACTTAGGGGCAGCTAGATGGTGAAATGCTTGGAGCAACTCTCCCTGGAGTCAGGAGGACCTGAGCTGAAATTCTGCCTAGACATTTACTAGATGTATGACCCTGGGCAAGTTAAGTAACTCTGATTGCCTCTAAAACAAAACAAAGCAAACATAAAAAAAGAATTAGAAGAATGAGTGGCTACTACATCTGGTTAGAAACCAATTTTGTTGAAAAACAGTTATCTAAACAATTTTAAAAAAACAAGTTCATTGACACCAGGTTAGCAGCCCTTGATCTAATTCAATCCCTTTATCTTATAGGCAAAGAAATTTTGCCCACAGTAAATTGCTGGCAAATCCCCTATTAGAACTTAGTTCCCCGACTACCCCTCAGTTTCCTCATGTTTTCTCTCAGTGATATTATGTTACTTTCAAAGTATCAAGAGCAGAATACCTAGTTACTTTGTCACTTACTTTCACTCTCAGACCTTAGACTTTCAAGAGACCATTTTCTTAGCGAAAAATTGTCAAGCTAGGTTAACATCTGACTGAACCATTGTGGGAGAACCCCCTCCCAACTCCCACATAAGCCAAATGTCTGGTATTCTGTGGTCTAGATCAGGAATTGGCTGCTTTTCAGACGTAGCATGCCAAGTGTTCACTTAGTCGCATCTTGGGGATGGAGAATGACCTCAGGTCATTTCTCCCATCCCCCTGCTCTCAGATGTCAATTGCCTATAACTCAGTTTGGCAGAGTCCTCTGGCCGAGGTCTAGTCCAGAACAGCAAGGGAGAGGGGGAAGAATAGACGGGAATGGAGTGGGCGAAAGATGACTTCCCATAACCTCAGGTTCCTGGCAAGGACCAGAAAGAGGAAAAGAACAATGATGTGAACTTTTCTCTTTTTCTCTCACTTCCACCCCATGAAGTGAGGTTCTCTTTACAGTATTATTCCATGGACCCAAAAATATCAATCTCAGCACAACCATCTGAAAGCAGTACCTTAGCCCAGCTTAATTGACTGCCAAGAAAAAGGAAAATTTGAATCCAGGATAGACTTTTGGAGAGGAGAGAGGAGCATTCATTCATTCATTTAATATTTATAATGCACAAGATGAATATAGAGCATGAACTAGGCATACTGAGAGAATATAAAGTTTAGATAAGACATGGTCTCTACCCTCATAGAAGCTTACAGTCTACTGGAGGAAAAGACACAAACTCAGATAACTTAAATATATCAGAGATAAGTTTTGCCTGCTGATAACTCATTTTTATGTAACAATAATAGTATCTAAAAATGGCTAACATTTATATTGCACTATATGCCAGGCACTATGCTGAGTGTTTTTTAATTATTATCTCATTTGATCCTTACAATCCTGGCAAATAGGGACTCATTATCCCCATTTAACAGATGAAGAAACTGAGGCAAACAGAGGTCAAGTGACTTCCCTAGGTTCACACAGCTAGTAAGGGTTTGAAGTCACATTTAAACTCAGGTCTTCCTGACTCAAGGCCCAGAAAAACACATTATGGTCCCAAAGTATTATTTAAACATTACTTCAGTTGATTCACGTAATGGCCTTGTAACATAGTAACTATAGGCATTACTGTCTCCATTTTACAGATGAAGAAAGCGAGTCACAGACACATGAAGTGATATACCTGTGGTCAAAGTGAATGGTAGTTCTAGGACCCAAGCCGATTGTTTCTGACTCTACATATAATTCTCTTTCTACTGTATCTAGTTACAGCAACTTCACAATTTTACCTACAGTGGGTCTGGTATAACATTTTAAATCCTCATCTGTGCCAGTTCTGGCATTTGTAATTGCCAAACCTTGGTCCACATTACAGTGGACCTTTCGTATTAAACTGTTCATTCCTTTGTTGCTTTGGCTATCTGTTTTCCTGAGGTCCAATTGGAAGTCAAGGAAGAACGAAGATTGCTTTGAATTTAGTTGTAAGGTGCATTGTTCTATTTCTAGAGTCTTTCTTGTGAATTTTTTTTTCAACTTGGAAAGCAAATTGTACTTGGGAAATTACATTTGGTTAGAATTATTCGAGTCCCTCTAGTAGCAATGTGACTTTGCTTTAAGCAAGTCTCTGTCAAAGTATCTCAGCCTTGACCTGTCATTTTCTTGACTGTTTTCAAATCAGGGCCCTCTCACAGTGACATCAATGCCTTTTTTCAGTCATTGTCATATAGGTTGGTAGTAAAAGAAAGCCCCACACCAAACTCTTCCAGTATGAAGCTCCTATACCCTAGTATTACCCACCTAAGCCAAATATGCCTGCCATTTTTTGGTTTGTTCACTCCGCCTCCAGCTATAGGCACATCTGAAAAACAGAAAATAAGGGAAATTGTTCAATATTTTTGTTGGGAAAAGAAATTAAAATCAAGTTAATAAGAAAAAAGGGTGGAGGATGGAATTCTGTTCTCTTTTTTTCTGGCCTCCTAAGATGTTGGAGGGGAAAAAAGCCATAAAACACTATTTATACAGATCATTTTCAGATTCATGCTTACATTATGGCCTAAAAAGGAGGGAGGGAGGGAATGTCATGGCTGGCTCAGGATTAAAAAGACCATGCCTGGAAAAAGAACACTTTGTCCCAGAGCCACAACCGGGCAAGGTCTTGAAAAAGCAATCTTAAACCATAGAATCCAGGCCTAGGGCTTGAACAAGAGAAGAACTACAAGGAGAAACAGCCCAGCAGATGGATGCTTATTAAACTTATAAAAGCAACAGGGGAAAAAAATCTGCATTGAAGTCTGCATCTGATTTGCTGGTAATCACTGGCTGGCATTTCAATCCTTCTCTGCCTCCCCAGAGATTTCCCTCTATGGCACTTCTTGACAGAAATGCCACAGTAAATCACAGCCTGACTGGGCACATAAGAGAACTTTAGTTTGAACCAGAGTTCATGGCACTTAAGATTGATCCCTAAGTGCTCTGTCTCCACTTCCAGGCTTTATACAAAAAAGATTTTAGTTGTTGGGGTGTGTTTGTGTGTGTTTGTATGTGTGTTTATGTGTTTGTGTGTGTGCATGAGAGAGACAGAGAGACAGAGAAAGAGAGAGAGAGAAAGAGAGAGAGAGAGAGAGAGAGAGAAAGAGAGAGAGAGAAAGAGAAAGAGAAAAGAGAGAGAGAGAGAGAGAGAGAGAGAGAGAGAGTTGGTTTGATTTTTTAATCAAAGAACTAGGAAGGGGAGACACATAGGTGAAGACTATCCTGGTATCCCAATCTGTGGTAAGTACAGTGTGCCACTAAAAAAAAGAATTGACAATAACAGTGATGAGAATATGCTAGAAAATTATTACATTTCATTCCCATAAACTAGATTATAGAATAAAGTTTGAGTCAAATAAGAGAGAGGTTTATTCGATCAAGAGGTTTTATTTTAATTCCCCTTATACAGAGAGCATTGTGTAAGTAGTGTGGAGGAATGATAGAAAAATGGGGAACAGGGACAAATAAAAGAATTCTGGGCAAAAGAAATAGTTACAATTATAAAAAATAACATTTTAGAGCTGGTTAAGGTTTTCAAACTTGGTGTATGAGATACATTATATCAATAGTTAAAATTTATGTTAAAATATAAAAATATTAAAATATATCTGTAAAAGTGCTTTACAGATATTTTCAGTTGATCCTCACAACTTGTAAGGTAAGTGCTCTTATTATCCTTGTGTCACAAATGAGAAAGCAGGTTCAGAGGAGTTTATTAACTTGCCATAGTCATATGACTAGTCCATGTCTGAAGTAGGATCCTGCTCAGACTTTTTGTCTTCTATGCTGTCCAGAAAGGAGTGAGCTCCATTCAGGCAAGGAGTCCAATGACAACAACAGTAAAGTATCTATTATAAGAGCCAGCTTAGGGTAATGGAATGTAGCTCTGGAATCAGGTGAGACCTGAGTTTAAATTTTACCTCTGACATTTTTTCTTATCATTATGCACAATAATCTCCAGATCATGGGTTCATTGATTTAAAGCTGGAAGGCCCTGAAAGGTCATCTAGTCCAACTCTCTCATTTTACAGATGGAGAAACTGAGGCTGTAGAACGTATAAATGCTTTGACCAAGGCCATACAAGAAATGATAGTGCTGAGATTCAAACCCAGGTTCCACTAATTATGTGACCACAGGTAAGTCATGTAACTCCTTTCAACCTGTTTCCTCTTTTGTAAAATGGCAATACTAATAATAACACCTATAGTATCTAGCTTATTGTTCTATTATAAAGATCAAACCAGATAATGTGTGGAAAGTCCTAATGTCTTCTTTTATAGAGGGTAGAAACTGGATTTTCAGATCACTCTATTTTGTAGCTACTGTCCTGTTTAGTTTCAACTCCATGGAACAAGGTACTCCTTCCCAAGATCTGTTCATCACTTCTAAACTCACCACCATGTTGCTAACTCAGGCCTTGACTGACACTACCTCCCTGAGCCTCCTCTCTCCTCTGGAGGGATGGAGTGTAGAGTACCATACTACTCCCAATGCCTTCCTTTATAGAGGGCAGAAACTGTATTCAGCTCACCCTACTTCACATCTGCTGCCTTGCCGGGTTTCAATTCTGTGGAACAAGTCCCACCCCTGACCCCCTTTCCCTGCTTTCCTTTCTCCTTTTATGGGATGTTTCTCCCTTCAGAGTATAAACTCCTTGAGGATGGATATTATCTTTCTTTTTACTAATTGTATCCCCAGAGTTTAGCACAGTACCTGATATATAATTGGCACTTAATAAATGTTTATTGGATTGAAAAGTACTTTGCAAACCTTCAAATATTTACTTAAGGGCAAATATAAATGTCAGCTATGATGATGATCATTGCTGTTATTCTTACCACTGTTTTAGGATACAATACTGGGATGGTAGAAAAAGACAGGGCAAGAATGCAAGAGATTTAATGTTAGAAATCAAGCTATTACCAACAAAAACAGTCTCTTGATGAAAGTAATAATGTTAGGCAGTATAATGGGTGTATGTATACATGTTGAATTATAGGACTCAAGATAGAGAAAAAGGAAGAAACAGGAGTGGCTTTCCCCATAAAACCTCACCACAATCGCCAACCTATCCAACCCTGTTATTTTGGGGAAAGGGAAAGACAGATGAAGAAGAGTAGTGAGCAGGGAAAGAAGATAGAAGTAGAGATCCTTAGAAAAGCATTCTGGTATCCTGAAGTGAGAAAACAGTCAAAGGGAAAAGCCAAAGCATTAATGACCTCTCTATCCTCAAGGATTGATCGAATGAGTATTGATGAGGGAAGAATTGCAATTATTGGTCACAGTTACTGAGGTCACTTAAAAACTATAATCCCAGAGTACACTCTGCAAGATGTCACTAAACTGGAAAGATTAAGGACCAGCGACAGGCCCTCTTTGTCATGTGAGGACCAGACTAAGCCAATTGCAAAGACACTCATCACCTGAAGTTTAGGCAACCTGTGACAATTTTTTTTAAATCTCCACAGCAACTAAAATAAAACAACAAAAATAACAATATATAAGAATTGTGATCTACATTGGTGTAGAAAGTAACCACATAGCTCAAATCATTGGATATTTTAAAATGTACAACTTACCTTTTCCAGGCTCATCATATATAATTCCTGCTCAGGCACTTGTAGGTCTAGCCAAAGTGGCCATTTTGCTGTTCCACACATATGACATGGAGATTTCCAATGTCCATGCCTTTACACAAACTGTCCCACATGCAAGAAATGTATTCCCTCCTCCCCTCTACATCTTAGAATCCCTAGCTTCCCTCAAAGATCTGTCTCAAATATCAACTCTTCTATGAGACCTTTCTGTATTCCCTCAGCTACTTAAACCTTCCTTCACTCCCCTGTTAAAATTACTTTGTCTTTTCTTTATACGTATATTATATATACTTACTCGTGTACATGCCATTTCTTCCAACAGAATGTAAGCTTCTTGAGAGTAAGAAGTGCTTCATCTCTGTCTTTGTATCCCCAGTGCCTGGCACATAACAAGCACTTAATAAATGTTTGTTGATGGGGTGATTGTTTTTTGAGGGCTATGTTTAGTTAGAGTAAGGGTGACATAGAGTAAGTAGGTGACACATAGATGAAAGATAACTAGGGACTGTAGTATAAGTGGTATATTGGCAGCTATGTTCTCAAAATCGCTGTTTCAAATCAAGATTATTTTATAATGATATCAAAAACAATATCTAACATTTATATAAAATGTAACAGTACATTTTTGAGGTGTGAAAGGTGCTATATATATATATATGTATATATATTATATATGTATATATATTACATGTACAGGGTGTTCCAGAAGTCTCAGTGCAGTTTTAAAAGCTGTTCAAGCTTAAATCTACACCAAGATTATTAGTGGAGCCTCTGAATATTATATATAAGTTCACTTAAAACTCACATTAGTCCTGTGAGATAGGAACTACAAGGGTTGTTATACTACAGGTGTAGAAATTGAACTTCGGGATGATTCGCTATCATCATACAACTATTATCAGAGACAACGGTTACATCTGAGACTTTGCTGACTCCAAGTCAAGATTTTTCTCCCAAAAACAAAGAATCATAGAATCAGAGAGTTGGAAAGACTTCAAAGAATCTAGTTCCACCTATACTTGAATAAGAATTTCTCCTACAACATACACAACCAATAGTTTTCTAATCTTTACTCCTAGGTCTGCCGTCTGATGCCAGAAGAACAATTGAATCCCCTCTTGGATACCATAGCTCTTCAAATGCTGAAAGATAGCAATCAATCTTCTCACGGCTAATATCTCTGGTTCCATTAGCCGCTTGCTATGAAAATGGTATGTATGATCTTAGTTCCCTCCTCTAGATGCCCCCTAACAGTTATCAATACTGCTTCTACAATGTTCTACCTGGAATTGAATACAATATTCAAGATGTGATCTCACCAGGAAGCTCTTCCTTCTCTAGTCTTGGATCGTCTGTTAATGCAGCCTGAAATCACCTTCATTTTTTTGGTTATGAGATCCATTGTAAATCTGTGTTGAACTTATGGAGAAAGAAAGAAAGAAAGAAAGAAAGAAAGAGAGAGAGAGAGAGAGAGAGAGAGAGAGAGGGAGGGAGGGAGGGAGGAAGGAAGGAAGGAAGGAAGGAAGGAAGGAAGGAAGGAAGGAAGGAAGGAAAGGAAGGAAGGGAGGGAGGGAGGGAGGGAGGGAGGGAGGGAGGAAGGGAGGGAGGGAGGAAGGAAGGAAGAAAAAGGGAAAAAAGAAGGAAAGAGAAAAGAAGGAAGGAAAAAGAAGAAAAAAGACTTTTTATGATGAACTTCTGTCTAAACATCCCTCCCCTATGTCACACTTGTTAAGTTGATCTTAATTGTACCCTGGGTGTAAGACTTTACATTTATATTCCTAGTAAATTTCATCTGATTTGATTTTAACCCAACATTCTGCTCTGACAAGATCTCTTCGGATAACGATTCAGTCATCCAATATGTCAGTATCATATCCATATACTTCATAGGCTTATGTGATGCACACATTTGATAAGCATATCATCTATCCCTTTATACAAGTTGTTGACAAAAAAGTGTTAAATAGCACAAATCTCTGGGGCATTATGCTATAGACCTCCTTCCAAGCTAACACTGAATCATTCAGTTAGCTACATTTGTACCAGACTCTAGGCTACTGGCTTTCTACAAGAATAGCCTGAAAGACTATATCAAATGTTTTGCTAAAATCTATGTAAATTATTTTTATTTCTTTCTCTTGATCCACCAGTCTAGTAACCCCAACAGAAAAGAAAATGAGATCAGTCTAACATAACTTGCTTCTGAAGAATCCACATTAGCCTGGCTTTTTATGATCACCTATTCTATTTCTAAATATCCATAAAATTCTCCTTCTATAACTTGGTCTAGCGTTTTGCCAGGAACCAAAGTTAATGTAATTGGCATAGTTTTCAGACTTGGAAAATTAAGACATCATTTTCCCTTCTATACCACACTGTCTCTTAATAGCAATCTTTCTTTCCTCATTTGGAAGACCATCTAGAATGACCAGGTGATTTTATTTATTTCCAAGTGGAAAAATATTGATCTCATCATGAGAGCTGGATTTATGTTGGCATGGGGGCAGGTTAGGGAGAAGTCTCAAAATGGGAATGATTTGCTGAGGCTAAACAGTCCCTCTCAAACTGTTTCTCATGTGCCAAACCTGAGACTTTTGAGTTTCAGTGAGAAAAGTTTATGCCATAGCTATCCCAACTGTGCCTTTCCAGTGAATAAATCGAATTTTGGTTCCAGAATTTCCATCTAACACCTATCATTGGCTTTAAAAAATCACATCATATTTTAAATAAAGAGGTTACTAAAAGACCAGATTGAGCAAAACCTTTGTGAAAGAAGTCTGTATTTTTTCCTGCAGGGATGTATGAACTTGTGGGAGGATCAAAGATTTAGGGCTGAAAAAGATGCTAGAGATCATTTAGTTCAGGGATTCTTAACCTTTGTTGTGTCATGGAGCCCTTGGGCAGCTTGGTCAATTCCATGAACTCCCTTCTCAAAACAATGTGTTGCTGTTGTTGTTTCTACTTCATAGTTGAAGGAAATGCTGGATTTCAATTAGAGGTTAATAAAAATAAAGAAGTAATTATTTTTTCCAATCCAAGTTTCTGGATCCCATAAAATTTGTCCATGGACCTCTTCGAGGGCAGTCTGTGAATATCAAGTTAAGAACCCCTGATACAGTCCAATCCTCTCATTTCATATATGGAAAGATTGAGGTGAAGAGAGGGAAAATGACTTGGCCAAGGTAGCATAAGGAGCACATCTGGGATTCAAATCCTCATTCTTTAATGCCAAGTACTCTTTTCAAGCTACATCAAAATATTCTTCTCCATCTTGATACTGGCTGTCATTCCAATAATAGTGATTTGGAAAATAAAATGGTTCCTTTCTAAAGTGGATTCCTCTATGTCCTGAAATCAGCGATGTAAGAAGGCCAAAGGTAAGTTTTAAAGAGCCTTGGGAGGCCAGCATAGAGAAAGAAGGTCTCCACCTACCTCCTATCCCCAAAAACCTTACTGGTTAAATTAGTATAACTGTTGGTTAAGGTTTTCAGTGCTACTTAAATTTTTCTCATTCAGGGTAAGAGTAATCAATCAAGCAGTATAAAATTTTGTGAAATGATAGAATTGTACTTTTAAAGAACTCTGAGATCTTGCCTCATACATAGCAAGTTAGAAAAGATGATAAAAGATAAATAGTCAATGTAGCAAAGACTGTGGGAAGACAGACACATTGCTGATGAAGACTGTTGAGGGAGCCCTGAATTCATCCAACTGCTCTGGAAAACAATTTCAAATCATGAAAGAACAGTCACTAGAGTGTTCATATCCTTTAACACAATAATCCTACTGCTAGGCATATACCTGAAGGAGATTAAAAAAAACATAGAAAAATCCTATATATACCCAAAATATTTATAATAATTTTTTGTAGCAGCAAAAAACTGGAAAAAATTTCAATACCCATTAATCGGGCAATTGCAAAACAAATTACAGCATATTAATTTCTATATTACATTCCATCCCTGTCTCCATGACTTTGCATTGACTGCCTCCCTCCTAACCTCTTAGAGTCCCTGGTTTCCTTCAAGACTATACTTATTCATTACCACCTTTGGCAGAAAGCCTTTCTTGATCTGTAGATTACCACTGCTCTGCCCCTTTCCAATGACCTCAAGGTTAACTTGTAGTTGTTTTCTACATACCTAGATATGGGCACAGTGTCCATTGAGACTATAAACTCCTTGAAAGTTGAGGCTATTTTCCTTTTATTTTTGTATCTTCAACATCTAATAGGTGTTTAATAGACATGTGTTGACTGATTTTTTTTCTTTAGTTAAAAGTTATTTCCCTCACCCACTGGAAAGAAAGAAAAAATGGAAAGGAAGAGAAGGGAAGGAAAAAGGAAAGACAAGGAAAAGAAGGAAAGACAAAGAAAGGAAAGAAGAAAGAAGGGAAAGGAAAGAAGAGAGAGCAAGGTAGGAAGGAAGGAACTCTGTATCTTATAAGCACAGTCAAGCAAAAAAAATTTCCACCTTGACCATGTCCAGAAATGCATTTCTAATTCTCTATATTTGTCCATCATCTCTCTGTTATGAGATGGGCAGCATTCTTTATCAGTCCTTTAGAATCATGGTTAATCATTTAGTTGATCAAAGTTCTTCAGTTAGACTGATTGATACAAATGTAACAGAGTACTATGAAGTAACAGATATGAGGAAATGAGAGCATAGAGTCATAGACTGACAGCTGGAAAGGACTTTAGAGATCATCTAGTCTGACCTCCTCATTTTACAGCTGAGGAGACTGAGACCCAGGGAGGTTAAGTTGATTAGGAAATGGTCCACTGCGCAATCAGTGGAAGAGAAGGATTTGAATCAAGTCCTCCGAGTTTTGACCTGGTGTTTTCTCCACTTTGCCATCTTTTCTCCTCAAACTTCGGTGCTCTCGTTCCAGATCCAGAGAAACACATCTGTACTGACATAAAATGAAGTAAATAGAACCCAAAGAACATGGTACATGAAGATTACAATAATGAAAATAAAAGACACTCAAGGTAGATTAATTGTAGTGATCAATCTTGATCCCAGGGGACAAATGTTGAAATACACTTAAGTCATCTCTGTAGAGAGGTGAGGTGGAGATGGGGGAAGGACAGAATAGGTAGGCCATCAGTGAAGTGGACATTATTCCTCCCTAGGCCCCTAGGTTGAGAGATATCTGTTAGGTTACTGGGCAGGGTTGGATAACCTGCCTAGTAACAGGTTTTTGTTGGACCCCTGTCAAAACATTATTCCCCTTTGGGTTGTAAAATATCTGATGAATTGTTAACAGTCATTTTTTGTTTAGTCCATTTGCATGGTAAACAACCTGTTCCCCCCTAATGTTATACCCCCCCCCTTGCCAGGCAACTATCCCCCCACTTCCTGACAACTACTTCTTTGTTGAATGACAACCAGTCTTTGATTGGGTCCCTCTCCTGGCACCTGTTTTCTATTGGGGTCCTCTGCCTAGCAGTACCCTGACAACCACCCTCTGTTTTGGGGGCTCTTGCCTAACAACAAGCCCCTCTCTTGCTCTGTCAGAACTCTGTTTGTTGTGGAAACTGCAAGGCTGTACCGAGTAGCGCCGAAATGCTTAAAATGCACTCACCCACCTCAGTTCGGGGCTGTCCCCTCTGGGTCTCTCCATGAGGCAGCCGCCAACCTGGCTAATAAGTGACGCTCTCGAAATTCCTAATTGATGTTGCCTGTGATTTATTCACTCCATCCATTTCGATCAGATGTAATTTTTTTCCAGTTTTGTCTGTTTTTCTTTATTACAAAGGAGGGCTCAGTTAGAGAAATACTGCAAGGTGGGGAGGGGGGAGAATACAGTCTAATCTGGAAATGACTATAGTATAAAAGCAGAAGATATCAAGAATCAAATTAAAGTATCTTTCCTGAGAACTCAGTAAGTGTGGCACTGTGCTAGATGCTTTGGCACGTACAGAAATATAAGTTACAGCCCCTGCCCTCAAAGAACTGAGAGAAATTATTATTAAATAATATCAGTCAAGCAATATATATTCAATTGGGGAGATCCAGGTTTTTCTCCCTTCCTAGATTCTCATTCTCTACTAGGCCAAGCCAACATCTGAAGGACATTGTTGGTGGATGAGATGGTCCAAATCCCTGGGATACATGCCTTTCAATCCTGAATGGATTGAACTAGAGATTCAATTAGAGAAACTAACAAAGAATTTAATGTAAGATGAATTCAGGCCCTATTGTGTACCCCTCAGCCACGTCTGAGCAGAGCATAATCTTTTTGTCTAGATCAAGAATGGGGGGCCTGCAGCCTCAAGGTCACATGTAGCCCTGCAGGCCCTCAGGTACAACCCAACAAATCGTAAAAGGGTTGCACTTGAGGATCTGGAGGGCCACATGTGACCTCGAGGCTGCAGGTTCCTCACCCCCTTTGTTCTGTGAAATTTGGATTCAGTCAAAGGGCTGCACTTGACCCTTATTAGAATAAACCCCCTTCCCTTTATAATATTCATTCTTCTCATTAATTGTTAGCCAGTCAGAGTTGATTGCCACCCTCAGGAACACCCACTCTTCCAAGGACATATAAGTATCGAGTAGATTCCATGAGGGGTCTTTGGGCATTCAAGAGTGCCACTGATTCCTTTTTCTTAATTATTGCTAACATGATTAATAAAATAATTAATAACCCAAAAACTTGTCTCTCAAGCTTATTATACATCATAGAACTTAGAGTCTAGCTGGGAAAACAAGACATAAACGATCTAATGGGAATCATCCAATGTCCTAAGATCATTAAGGACAAATAATCACCAAATGAATGGTAGAGATAACATTTCTGAGGAGGACTGGAATCCTGTGGAGTGAAGTGCATAGGAAATATTTCACAAAGAGGGTGAGGCTTAAGAGGGACCTTAAACCTTGGGCATGATTTAGATGGGGGAATGTGTTCAGCTAATTCCTATTGGAAGAGTATATGCAAATCACCAAGGACAATCAATGACACATCTGGAAAAGCTGCCCCCTTATGTTAGATGAACACATACCCTTAGCTGTGTATGCCTACCCTCAGCATTGTGAGGTGTGCCATCTGAGATCAGTGTTCAGAACTTCTGCTCCCACTGATTGAATCATGGTCAATTGTAAGCTGAGAACAAAGCACAACCACTGTCACTACCAGTTTATAGGAGAAATAAAAGTCAAATGCCTAGTCAGTTAACAAGCACTATGTGCCAGGCACTCTGCTAAGCCCTGGGAATAAAAAATAAAAGCAAAAAATAAAGAGTCCTTGACTTCAAGAAAAACAGCATTATAAGAGGAAGCTGAAAAGGGGAATATTGGGGTGGAAGAGGAAGGTACTGGGCATGGGAAATGATAGAAAAGCTCAGAAGATTCCAGCCTGGTGGAAAATAAAGAGACAGCTGGTCTGGGTTCTCTCCTTTGTTGGGGGTTCTCTCCTGGAATTCACCCTCCAATCAGGGGGAAGGACCCCAGGAGCAGAGGGTGCTTCTGAGGTAAGAATTCCAGGGTTGAGGTTATTTTAAAGAATAAAGAGATTTCTGGGGAATGACAGGCAGACAAGTCAGGAGGAGTACAACCTAGTGGGAAATGAGGTGATGGCTTTTCCTAGACAGGAATAAATTATCATTTATATGCTACCTATTCCAGAGGCTTCCTCTTTGGCACAAAAAGTAGTTCAAGGGAGGCAGGTTTCCATGAGGCACACATAGGCATAGGGGAATTACAATTGAGAACAAGACCACAACTTAATGAAGCACCAGAGGTCTTCTCATCTACAGGTAGCTGGAAGTAACATGTCCACAACTACCTTCTCAAACTCCAGTGGGACTTTTGCCCCCTAAACTAATTGTTCTCAAACTGCTATGCTTTTTGAGTTCTTTTATCTGCTTCATATAGATTTTGTTTCCCCTCCTGTCAGGCTGTCAGTGGCTACTTATTAGAATGGGAAAGGACATTAGAAATCACCTAATCCAACTGCCCTCTCCCCATTTTAAACCTGAAGAAACAGAGAGCCAAAGAAGATAACTGATCACAAAGGGCATAAATAGCAGTCAGATTCAAATCCAAGCTTTCGGATATCTTTCCCACTCACTATACCATGACTTACTGATATCCTTGTGTCTGCCTGCTAAAAAGCATTTTCCCACTTCTGTTGGACAGCTTCTAATGCACTAAGAGCTTAGAAACCAAATATATAAACTTCTTAAAACTGTAGATACCTAGTTGGATCCTTAGTGTCTCACATGAGTAAGTACTTGAGCTGAATTTAGTTTCTGACATTTATCCTGAGTTGACCTATTCTTTTTCAGCCATATTTTAGATAACTAGTCTCCAAGGTTTTTGATCAATACCTTTTAGTAATAAATAAATAAAATAGGAGCACATACTTTCTTAATTATGTGCATTATAAAAACACAAAAAAATAAGGATGCTAAAGGATGAAAGATTAAATAATATTTAATCCTATTTTCCTTAGGGAGCCCCTAGAGATTATTGAGTAGAGGAATGAATTGGTTAGACTTATCCTGTGAAAGAATCACTTTTGCCTTGGTGTGGAGGATGGATTGGAGAGGGGAGGGAGGATGCAGGGAGACCAATGAGGAAGCTATTGTAATAGCGCATGTGAAAGAATATGAGGACGTGATCTAGGGTAGGGACTGTGTGACTGGAGAGAAAAGAAAAGGCAAAGGCATGAAAGTCCCTGTGGAGGTAGAAATGACAAGATTTAGCAATGAATTGGATATGGAATGTAGAGTCTTTTTGATCCTGGATGGTTAGAAAGATGGAAGTTCCCAGTAGTAATAGGTAAGTTTGAAAGAGGCATGAAGTAATGAGATTTGTGACAAAGATCACTTCTAGTCCATGCCTCCTTCATCCTGTGCCACTCACTCTGATCCACCCAAAACAAAAATGGCATGTGGGGGAGAAGGAAGATATCTTATTTACCAGTTATTACTGAGTGGGGGAGAATTTCCCTAATGGCGCTTGCATAGCTGCTGCTGTGGGAGGTTGGGTAAAGGTTAAGATATAACTTCCATGAAGAGTCACCCAGCTCAGAAGAGAAATTGGGTGCTCATAAGTAAAGGAAATGAGGTAGAACATAAAAGGTGTAGTTGTGTTAGAGTCAAGCTCCACTCTACGCTATAGCAGAAAGGGTTAGGATGAGACCCTTGTTCCTACATTAATCCTACAAGGCACAGCCCTCTTGAGCTCCTCCAGTAGCCCACCAACCCAACTTTGAAAATCCCATTGTTCTAGATAAATGAGACTATAAGAGATGAATTCTGGATAGTTGAAGTTATTCCTCCAGTCATTTAATCAATCAACAACTTTTTTTTTAATAAATAAATTAGTAGGGTCACTATACCAGGAAATATATCAATATTAAAATGTTCAGCTATAATGTCTCCCATCTCCTTATGTTTGCTTCCTTGCTATCTATCATCTTACCTCCCCCACCCCCACATTCCTGTACACAGGACATAATGTCAAAATGACTTTTTCTAGGGGCCAGTAAGTTGAAGAATTTACTGAAGAATTGGAAATTCTTCTGGAGCAACTAGTTTCTCTATAGAAGGTACCTCCAGGGAATCCAGAAATGGAGAAAAAGAGAATGTTTTGGCTGTAGTCAAAGAACTATTCCAAGGATGTGCACGGTAGACCCAAATGCCATTCTATTCCTTGAAAGGGAAGTTCTTTCAAGACATAGTAGTGAAAGAGCCCTGAGAGAGCCTTGAGATGCTGTTTGCATCTCCTATGCAAACAGCAAGCCTGCTACTTAATCTGAATTGAAATGCAGTCCTGAAACTCTGATATCTTTTCCAGGCTCCATTTCACTCCCCTATTTTTCTTGGAAAGAAAGGTTTTGTGTCAGCAGCAGCCACAAGTCTTTCTGAGTTGAGTACTTATGCTAATCAGTGATCTGACATCAGTTTACCAATTCCTCTGTCTGATTATTTATTATTTATAGAGTGTGGTAAGTGCATATGGCATTTTGCAAAGCATGGAACTCGGAGAATGAAAACCCAGCCCCAAGGCGTTTACTGTCTGAGTTAGACATAAACAAAACACTGAGTAACAGTAAGACATTGAGTAGAGTTGATGTGGCTAGGGAGAAGGTCAATGCTGGGAAGCAAAGTGAAAGAAGTGAGTTTTATGGAGGGATTTGAAGGAGGAAAGGGAAGCACATGAAAAATGGGAGCCGTTCCAAGAGTCATACAAGAAAGATTCCAAATCCCCAGGGTTAAACAGAAAACAAAGAAGCATTGAGGAGAGAGTCCCAGGAGGAGTAAAGGAATCTAATGAGGAAATGAAAATAGATGCTTTCTAAGGCACTGACTTATACCTCCTCAGTAAAGAAGTGAAAGGCAAAGATGGATAGCAGACAGAAGAGTTATGCTTGCCACCATAAAAGGCACAAGGATATATACTTTTTTTTTTCTGAAAAAGAACAAATTAAGTAGCGCAACAAGACTTTGAAAGAGAGCAGAGGGTGCCTTTGTCATTGGGAGTCAATACAAGAGTTTTCTAGCTTTTTCAGGCTGGGCTCTGCTAATAACATAGGAGAATTATTTCATATTTCTATAACCCAGTTTCCTCATCTCAAAAATCAGGATATTACCTTAACTCCAGAAGACTAATAACTGACTAAGGACTAAGGACTACCTCCTTCCTTTTAGCAGAGACGTCATAGGCTCAGAGGATCTGAGGTCTGGAAGGGCCCTCCTCCAGCCCCACCATTTTACTGAGGAGGAAATTGAGGTCCAGATTGGTTAAATAACTTGCACAAGATCATGCAAGCAGTAAGAATTAGAGGAGATTATTTGAACCTGCATTCTCTAACTCCAGAGAGTTTGTCCTTTTCCACTTTTTAACTGTGAATAAGGCATCAGCATGTCAGACTCATGTTAATTTCTTTTGCTTAACTGTACTTCTTCATGAAAAGATAGGGATTTAGTCTGTGTAGGAGAGATAGAGTGAAGAAAGAACAGAGAGAAAAAAAGAGAAAGAGAAACAAAATTAAGAAATAATAGCTATGTTTTTAAAAGCATCGATGAAACCTTTTTTTCCCTAAAGAAAGAAAAAAAATGAGATGATTTCTGAAGCCCTTTCCAGTTCCAAGTCCCATAGCTTCAGGTGTCTGCATTTTGATGAGTGGGGTTATCCCAGATCTAGGGTTTGATCCTTAAGATTGCAAATTCAGAGCCTCATTTTTACCATTTCTCCCAGGAGTGGTCAGGTTTTAGAGAGTCAATTAAGGCTAACCACATACTGGAGTCTGACTTCAAAATTCAAATGTCAGTTAGTTTAGAGTAAGTGATATGTTTGGCCTGAGCACTTTGCACAGGGCATCCTCACCTAGTGGGCAGGTCTACCCATGAGACAAAATTTCACTTCAGAAGGTTCCTTGGTGAGTATAGAATTAGAGTAAAAATAGTTGTGTTCTTAAGGGACGGTTCTGTCAAGCAACAGCAATTTGAGGAGTTTCCCTTTTCTATTCTATTCTGTTTCTTTATATGGAAAGAACTGTTACCTAAGGATGTTACAGAGGTAAAGAAAAGTCTTGTAGACACTATAATATTCATAGCAGCAGTGTGTGTGTGTGTGTGTGTGTGTGTGTGTGTGTGTGTGTAAGCAAAGAACTGTAAACAAAATAAATGGGGAATGGCCAACCAATTTGTGGTACATGTGATTACAATGATGACAAAGAAGCCTGAACCTGGAGAAAGGTCAAGAAAAGGAAAGCTTCCTCCATTCTTTGGAGCTGTACATTATTGTATATAATGTCTTTCTAAAAATTCCAAAGGATGGCTCATAGGGTAGGGAAGAAAAAAAGCACATCTTCAAAAATGAAGGAAATATAAAAGCAAAATACATTTTTTGAAAAGAAAGAATTTCTACCAGTTGTCTGAAATCAAGGTACCCTATCCCCCTGGTAGTACAAAACTGCCAAGATGCACCACATGGTTATTTAGTATTCATCTCACTCTTTTTTCCCCATATTCCAAAACTTCTACCATCATAACCAAAATGTAGATGGCTCAATATTATTGGTTCAAGTTGCCAGGTCAACTTGATAATATTATGAAACTTTAGAGGCAAATAGAGGGCACCTTCTCATGGAATGTGAGCCTAGTCACTAACGCTATATGGATTAGTTTTCAGAAACCAGAGCAGTCTACTAATGATCCACTGAATAAGGGTTAACTCACTCCCCCTATCCATCATCTATAAAAGTTACCTGGTTGCTCTCCTCTCTTCCTTTCCACCTTCAGAATACAAATGGAAGAACACCCGCATTCAGATGGGAACCTGTACACAGGTACTTCTACCACAAATCACCAGTAATTATTTGGAGAGAGAAAACTGTACAAGTCAGAAGTTCTGAGGTTCAAGGCTTCCGAAGTTTGGGAGTTCAGGGACAGGGACCAGACCTTCTACAGAGGGAAAGGGCTTTCCCTATGCAGCATGCTTATTGGAGAAAAAGGAAGGAAGCAATATTTACTAAGCACCTATGTGCCAGACTCTGCGCTAACCACTTTACAAATATTTCATTTCAATCCTCACAGTAGCCATGAGAGGTAGGTATTATTATAAAGTTAGGTGACAGTGCTGTACCCTCACTCTCGGGTCTCATTCCTTTCACAAGGAGATTTCACTGTGCTGAATGTAATTCTAGAATAACTTCTTCATCATAGCCACAGATGGTCTATTCGTTCTGCTTCAACTTGTAAAGTTAAGTAGAGGGGCATCTTTAGTTAGCCTGTCCAGAATTCCTAAACAACTGGAAACTCCTTATGCCCTGTCCTGGGGCAGCTGAGTGGTGCAGTAGATAGAGAGCCAGGCCTGGAACCAGGAAGACTCGTTTTAGTGAGTTCAAGTCCGGCCTCAAATACTTACTAGCTATGTGACTCTGGATAAGTCACTTAACCCTGTTTGCCTCAGTCTCCTCATTTGTAAAAATGAGGTGGAGAAGGAAATGGCAAACCACTCCAGTATGTTTGCCAAGAAAACCCCAAATGGGGTCACAAAGAGTCGGATATGACTAAAATGACCAAACCACCACCACTACAACAACAAAATGACAGTATCCTCTCTTGTCTCACAGTGAAGCAGGAAGAACCAAGAGTTATGTTCTGGGGCAGCTTCCCTCTAATACAGTGCTTCTTAAACTTTTGGGGTCTCAGGACTCCTTTGTACTCTTTAAAATATTGATGACCCTCTCAAAGAGCTTTTGTTTATATGGGTTATATCTATTGATATTTACTGCATTAGAGATTAAAACATCAGTATTTTTATGAAAATTGTTTTTACCTTGTGGACCCCTAACAGGGTTTCAGTATGTCCTAGGAATCCCTAGAACACATTTTGAAAACAGATGCTCTAATACAATCATACTTCTGAAGAAGTGTAAAGTCTTTACAAGTATTTTTTCATGAGTCATCAGTTTCCTTGCCAGATGAGTCTACCTGTATCTGTTTTGTTCTGTGTGAGTAAAAGTCCTGTGCCATGCTATCCACTTAAATAGTTTAGTTGGGGGAGGGATTAAAAAATAAAATTTATATTTGTTTCTACAGCAATCATCTCAGAATCATTTGCCCTCTGGTGTAGGCTACCCTCTTTTCAAGACACCCTAGCCTCTTTCTGGCTACAACTGTTCAAAGCAAAAATTCTTAACTTTCTTTTATGCAATAGAACCCTTTGGCACTGTGCCTAAGTCTCTTTTGAGGCAACTGGTGACAAGGTGGCTGGAGTGCTGAGCCTGTGATCAAGATGACCTGAGTTCAGATTTGGTCTCAGGCACTTGCTATTTCTATGCCTCTGGGCAAGTCCTTTAATTCTTTTTGCCTTAGTTATCTCAGTTATGAAATGGAGACCATAATAGCACTTACCTCTCAGTGTTGTTGTAAGGATCAAGTGAGATAATAATTGGAAAATACTGAGCAGTATCTGGCACATAGTAGGTACTGTATAAATGTTTACTCCTTTCTCAGAATAATTAAAAAATTTTAAAATATCATAATTAAAAGAAATACTAAATTTCAGTTAAAAGATTCATTTTTCTATTGGATTCATGGATAGTTTTTACTATCCAAGTTTTCAGAGTCCCTGAAAATTTATTTTTCAGTTAGATTACTTGGAGGTTCATGGATCTTGAAGAACCCTTGATTTAAAGATAAAGAACTGTAATTTATGGGCAATTTAAGGGAGTTCCCAGGGTAATTTTGAGTATTCTAACTTTTTTACTTTCACACTGGCTTCATAAGCTAAATCCCACATAAGATGTAACTTCATTGTACAGTAATCCCTTCTACATCGCTACTTTCCCCATTGCAGTTTTGATACATTGGGAGCTGGCTTAAGAAATTATCACCAACCTGCTGAGGACTGCACTTCCTCAATTCCCTCTTTCTACCACTAGGGGAGCATTTCTGCACATTCACTCTCTCCAGCATGCTTTTTAATTTTCGTATTTATTTCATATTTTTGTATTTTTCATACAGTATTTTTATTTAACATTGACCTACATATAGTCTATGACCAAATACTTAGCCCAAGTTTTACAGTAAGGTACTTTAAATGCCCTATAAAAAAAAGGGAAAAAATTCATACTTCTCTGGTAAGAAGGAAGGGTAAACAAATTTTACAAGGATTTTCCAGCTTATGAGGGCACTGTGCCCTCAACCACTCTGATGTGTACTGAAGTTATTGTTTTATGCTTGCCTGATTTCAGTGAAAGGTTTTTTTGTTGAGCCAAAAGTGCTCATCTCATCCTGAGCAATATGCGTCTGTATTTTTTGTTTATGTTTTTGTTTTTCCCCTGTAATTCCTCCATAGAAGATCTGAGATTTCTAGTATTCTGGGTGGTATCAGCGCACCATTCAGGCTGGGTTTTTTTTGTCTCAAATTCTGGCTTCACAAAACATGTCTGCCTTCTTTTCTGTTATATTAGAATGTGAGTGTCTTGATATAGGAATTGTTCCACTATTTGTATTTGCATCCTTTGAACCTACCACAGTCTACCTAGCACACGTGGTAGGGAGGGAGGGAATAATAATTGTCTTCTACATGCCAAGGCACTGTGATAAGCCTTTACAAATATTATCTCATTTGTTTCATCCATAGTAATAATAAATGCTTAAAGGTTGACATATGATTCATATGTGTCCCCCATAGTATCATTTATGTCACTTTTCAAATGCAAGTTGAAGATAGTAACTACAACTTACCTAGCCCTACCTTGCATCTTTCCATTGACCTCTGGATTATTTGTAATTTTATTTCTTGTAAAGTCAAATGTTCTATAACTTGGAGCCATACAGTAGATGTAAAGAGATAGGCATTTTTCAATGGTGGGCAGTGAAAGGGATAGGGATCAAATCTGTCATCTCCCTGATAACAGGAACTTTTTATAAGAGGAATTCCCTCTACCAACACAGCTTAGCATCTTCTCTGAAACTTACAGTCTTAGAGAACAGAGAGGTTAAGTCATTTGTCCAGGGTCACACAGTCAGTAAGTATCAAAGGTGGGACTTAAACCCAGGTCTTCCTGGCTCTGAGGCCAGCTCTCTCATCCCACCCATATTCCTCCTTCTATTCAGTTCTAAGCCCCACTCACTACTCGTTGGTCCCACCCATCCAAGATACCAATATTAATGAATTCATCTGATGAACTGCCCAGAACAATTCCTTGGGGCCAAGAAAAGAATAACCAAAAGAATAATGAATTAAAGAAGAAAGAATGCCAAGAAAGATTCAACTACTAGCAATAACAATGTAAAGTAGTAATAGGGCTTTAAGGTTTGCAAACTGCTTTACAAGTGTTATCTTGTTTTATCCTCGTAACAACCCTGAGAGGTAGGTGCTATAATTATCCTCATCTTGCAGTTGAGGAAACTGAGGCAGGAAGCAGCTAAATCACATGCCCTTTTAGCTGTCAAGTATTCTGGAAGCCTGCAGAGGGAGGCTGAAAATTCTTAAGAGTAATGTTGTAGAGAAGACTTTTGTAAAATAGGAAGAATGAGGATTAAAGAAGAGGAAAAATATATGGAAAGTGAAAGATGGATCAAACTCATGACAAGGAAGAGAGGCTAAGAAGACAGTGGAAAATATCAGAGAGAAACGTCTTGAAAGGTGAAAAATGAAAAAAAGAAAGAAAGGAAAAAGGAAGAAAAGAAAGAAAAAAGAAAAGAAAAAAGAGAAAAAAGAAAGGAAAGAAAGGAAAGAAAGAAAAGAAAAAATGAAGGAAGGAAGGGAAAGAAATGGAAGAAAGAGAAAAGAAAAGAAAGAAAGAGAATAAGAAAAGAAAAAAGAAAGGAAGGAAGGGAAAGGAAGAAAGAAAGAGAAAAAAGAAAGGAAGGAAGGGAAAGAAGGAAAGAAAAGAAAAAAGGAAGGAAAGGAGGGAAAGAAAGAGAAAAGAAAGGAGAGAAAGAGAAGAAAAAAGAAAGGAAGGGAAAGGAAGAAAGAAGAGAAAGAAAGATGGTTTGTTGATTTTAAATTGTCAATGTCAAAAGAAAGTTCTTGTCTAATTATTATTTTTTCATATAGGACAAGATCGCCACCCATTGGCTAGTATATTACTAAGCTCACCCAAAGGTTGGTCCTTCCTTAGTTGAGAAATGTTGTCCATATGTTCCAAAGAAAATGTGAATATGAGTTTCTGAGTGGATCTTCTCTTGGTGATGTCTTCTAAGAATTCAGAATAGAAAGAACAATTCAATTTGTGTATAAGGACGTATTTAACACAAACCTAGCATAATTTTTTTGACTACCTACTATGTGTTAAGGAATATGATACAAATATGCATAGCGAACCTCTCAGGGACTTTTAATTTAGTCGAGCTGGAGTAAGAGTGGGGCTTATGTCATTCTTTGAACTTGTATCCACAGCACCTAGCACAGCACATGGCAACAATGAGCACTTCATAAATATGTGTTGATTGATTGGGTGGGTGGGGACAAGGAATGAATTTTTTAAAAAAAGAAACAGCAATAACAGGAAGCATGTGCTAAGAATCAAATGAGTGGCAATAAATGTTTCAGGAGTTCAGAAGAGAGAAAGAAATACTTCACTGAGGTCTGGCGCAGTAACAGGAGGCTTCTGAGAAAAGGGGGGAGAAGTTGAATAAACTTCTTTACCTTGAGTAAGGAGTAGGAGTTGGCAAAAGGAGGGAATTCCAGGCCAAGGAAATGATGCAAGAATGGTGTGGAAATATTCATTTTTCCAGTCTTTTAGGGAGAAAGCAGGGGATTTTTGTAGGAGAGCAGTGGGAAAATAGCGTGTAAAGGTCCTGAGAAGTTTGGACTTATTCTTGTGGGTGATGGCAAGAAGGTTTTTGATCAGAGGGCTGACAAAGTGATGGGAAGCATACTGTTGCTTGTTTACTATTGTTCGTCCTTCATTCTCAAAGAGGACCACCCTGGTGATTATGTGTGACCCTGAGACAACTTAGTAGAGGAAGACGAAAAGTCCTTGGTAACACACATCCCGTGAGGTGCCACTTTCATTAAAATCTTTTAAAAATAGACCTAACATGGAGTTGAAGTACAGAATAGTTTTACATAGTCAACATTAAAGAATAATATTAAAGCATCATAATTTTGTTAAAAGGGAAGAAAAAATGATGACATCCCCACTTTCCACAAAAATAAGCCATTTCACTGATAAAGGTGCTTCTTTGGATAGTTTGATTTATTTAATTTGTAGTCATTCAGAGGCAACATGCAAAGTGAGAAGAGTATTGAGTTTGGAATTGGGCATGGTGGTATAGGGGAGAGAATCTGGTTTGAATTCTGTTTCCAGTATTTACTGGCTTTGAGATCATGGAAAGCCTAATGACAAGGAAGAAGTGTAACTTCTTTGAGCATGTCCTAAAACTGAATGAAAAGTGGTGAAAGTGTACAGGTGTCCAAAGGGCAGACACAATGAATGAGGAATCATAGGACTGAAAGGGATACTGAGATCATGCAGCCCAACTTTTATTTAGAGATGAATAAGCTCAGAGAGGTAAAGGGACATGCTCTAGGTCACATGGCTAGTGAGTAGAAGAACTGGTATTTGAACTTAGGTCCTTGAATTCCAAGTACAATTCTCTTTCCATCATACCATGTTGCCTTTCAAGGAGATGAAGACATTGGGCTGGGTCTTTTCCAGTATATCAAATTGTATCTAATAGCTTTCAGTTTCTATGCGTTGAAAGAATTTTGAAGACCTGAAAAACTTTGGAATTAATTGTGAAACATGGGAGACACTGGCATTGGACCACCCAGCATGGCATGTACGCAGCAAAGGAGGTGTTGTGCTCCATCAGCAAAGGAGAATTGCACCAGCTCAAAAAAAACACAAGATGCACACATTTAGAGACATCTCCTTTCCAAATGTTCATAAGGACTATTTGTGCCTGATCTGTGGTAGAGCTTTCTGAGCTCATGTTTGACACACTGTAACTTGACCCCAACATAGTAATGCCATTTTGGTCCTCTTCAGATCAAAGGACAACAACCAACCTATCAACAAATCTAAGTATCATTTTGTCCTCCCACACTTTTTGGTTTAGTACTCTGATTTTAGCTATGTAAAGAACAACAATATGGAAACTCCTGTCAGCTATCCAGATCAACAACTTGTTAGTAATTTATAGTCTTAAAGAGTTGCCTAAGGAAGGGAGACATCAAATGCTTTCCCTATGGTCATGAAGCTGATATATTTCAGAGGCAGGACTTGAGACTATGTCATCCTGAATCCAAAACCAGAACTGTACCCATAATGCCAGCTATCTCTCCAGTCTGGCCCTTTATCCATATTTAAAAACTCTCATTCCAAGAGTAGAAGCAATGATCAAACAGTGGAATAAGGGAAAACTGAGGAACAGGAAAAATAAGGAATTATGACATTTAATTAGATTCTATGGATAATTAGATTATGCAAGTGCAATTGAATTAAACTTCATAGCAAGTAAATTGCTGGAAAAAAATAAACAAAATATGAGGAACCACTGATTTTGCAGAAAGATCATTATATTAAGATTGGCAATATGGAGCCAAAATGATAGTGTAGCAAGAAACAGAGAAGCCTAGCTTGCCCTAAAACACTTCCAAATAGATCTGGAAAATGCATCCAATCAAATCCTGAGGGAAAAAATTAAAGAAAAAGTCACAGAGAGTCATCAGCATTAGGAAATAGACAAAGAAGTCTATGAACACTGGGGAATAGGTTGGGTCAGGAGCATACCACCACAGAGAGCCTCAGTACCCAGTGAAAGATTATGCCCTGGGCAAGAAGATACCCCATACCAGGAGTCTGAAGTTAGACAGTAGTCTGAAATAATGAGCAAAAAGCAAAGACAAAAAAATCATCCCATCCCACCAAAATAGGTGAGATGACAGAGATGCTCAAGACACAAACCAAGAAGAGAATGATTCCAAAACATCTACAAGCAAAGCCTCAAAATAAAAACAGCTTGGACACAAATTCAGCTAGAATTCCTAGGAAAGATGAAGCAAGAGTTGTGGAGATAAAAATTGCTTTTATCCATGAAATTAGAATGCTGGAGGGCAAAACTGGAAAAGAAAAGAAAGCTATAGAAAAAAAGAATTGGAAAAAGAATTAACACCTTGACTCAACAGATATAAAACCTTGACCAAGCAACAAGTTGCCTAAAAATTAGAGTGGACCAAATAGAAACCAATGACTCCATGAGACAAGATAAAATATTAAAACAAAACCAAAAGATTAAAAAAAAAACCCTGAGTTACCTCACAGCAAATGCCACCTGCCTTTGAAAACAGATTGAACGGGGAATCATTGTACATATGAATCATTGATGCTATGACCCCCAAAAAGGACCTAGATACTGTATTTCAAGAAATCTTTAAAAAAAAAAAAAACCCTTCCCTTATCTCTTAGAACCAGAGTGGAAAGTAAAAATAGAAAGAACCTACCAGACATCCCCTGAATGAAACCCCAAATGAAAATTCACAGGAACATGACAATCAAAATCCAGAGCTTTTAAATCAAAGAAAAAATATTAAAAGCAACCAGAAAGAAAGAATTCAAGTGCCTTGGAGCCACAGTAGGAATTACACATGATTTAGCAGCCACCACTATAAAGGAACAGAGGCTTTGGAATACAATATTACAAAAGGCAAAGGATATAGGCTTATAGCCAGGATAACTTACCCAGCCAAATTGAGTATAATCCTACAGGAGAATTAATGAAATAGAGAATTTCCAAGTATTCCTGATGAAATGATCAGAGTTGTATAAAAACTATGAAGTTCAAATATAGGAGTTAAGAGATAAATAAAAAGGAAAACACAAGTGAACAATGATAAGGGACTAAACTATGTAAGATACTTGCATACTACCCACCTCCGGATAGAATAGTGTACAGAATGAGACTATATGTTTTTGATATGCACAGTGAAGAAATTTGTTTTGCTTGAACTTACACATGTTTATAACAGTGAGTATTGTTTTTCTTTCATTCTCAAGGATGGGGCAGTGGGAGGGAGAAAAAGTGAATATTTGCTAAGATAGATAGATGGGTAAGTAAAAAAGAATAAGGTACTGAGTAAGGTGGTATCTGTTATTGAGGAGACTGAGGTGGCAAATTCCTTCTGCTTGGAAGTTCTGAAATGCCATAAGGATGAAGTCTATCAAATGCGCTCACTAAGTCTGGCACCAACATGGAAGAGGGAGAGCTGTCTAAAGAGGAGCAAACAAGCTCAGATCAGAACTGGCATAGATCAAAGTACCCTTGCCAGTCAGTAGTGGCATTGGCTTGTGAGTGGCCAACTGTACTTCCAGCCTGAGCTAAAGACCTAGTCTCCAAAAAAAATGAATTCTAGTTTGATTCCACCACCATGTTGCTGAATGACTTTGGACAGATGTTTAACCTCTCTATACCTCTTTCCTCATCTGTAAAATGGAAATAATAATACTTGCCACCTACCTACCTCCCACAGATATTGTGGGGCTTAATTAATGTTTGTGAAATGCTCTGAGCAACTTGGAAAGAAGGGGTTTCTGAAAAAGCAAGGTATTATTTAGACAAGTGGAAGAACATGATCAGAGAAGCCTCTCAGAGTTATTTTGAGTAGCCTTTTAATGAGATTTTTGTTCTCATTGCTTTTTGTCTTACAAGGGAAGAAAAATTCATTAACAAGGCGAAATGTCCCTCAGGCTAATTACCATAATGAAGAAAACTTACCCTTCATTTCATTTTATCTAGATACACTTTCTGCCCTTATAGGAACATTTTGGAATCTCTAGAACACATCTCTCCTTTGCAAGACCTCAAAGCCCCATAGCACTGGAAATGAACTCTCTAAGAAACAGGATAATAAAAATTGAGAGCTGTGGTTTAGGGAGTTTGCTTTAGACTTGGCGGCCAGAAGTTCCTAGTTTGATTCCTTTGTTTTATCCTGGATCCAGTGCAGATCAATTTAATTTTCTTTATCTTCTGTAAAATGAAGATAATAATGACCTCTAAGAAGTCAAGTGGGAATTATCTGTGTTTACTTAAGTCACCATCCATTTGTTTTTCATCAGACTCTGCATTCAGAGACAAAAGAATCTCAGAGCTAAAAGGCACCTCAGAAGTCATATAGTACAACTTATTACTGTACAGAAATCTCTTTTATGGCATCCCTAAAAAGTAGTTTCACCAGCTTCAGCTTGAAGAAACCCAGTGAAGAGGAGACCACTACCTCCTGAGATAGTTCATTCTACCCACAGATGATACTTAGGACATTTTGCCTTTCACCAACTGCCCCCTAATTCTGCTCTAACAGCCAAGCACAATAAATCTAATGTCTCTTCCATATGACAGCCCTGCAAATACTTGAAGAGCGCAAGGATGATTCCCCTGTCCCACCCACCACCACTAGTCTTCTCTTCTCCAAGCTAAATAACCCTGTTTCCTCAAACCTATCCTCACATCACATGGTAGCCAACCTTTCACCATCCTGGTTGCCCCAGCAGAATACACATTCAAGCTTGTCTGTGTTCTTCTTAAGCTGTGGCACTAGAAATGATAGAGTTTTCAAAATTTTCATTATTTTAAAACTAAACACCTTTACATACTACCATCATGCAAACATAGAATTTTTAATATAAAAGGATCGAAAAAAATCTGGAAAATTATGGAATGGTTGGGGTTTTTTTTTTAAGTTTTGTTATGTGAAAAAAATGAATAAATGAGAGTTTACCAAATCTACTAATAACATTCAGTTATGAAATATTGTGAACAAACCAGGGGACTTCCTTCTTTTCTTCTTTACTTCTTTCACTCCTTCCCTCCCTCCCTCTCTCCCTCCCTCCCTTCCTTCCTTCCTTCCCTCCTTCCTTCCTTCCTTCCTTCTTTCCTTCCTTCCTTCCTTCCTTCCTTCCTCTTCACCTAAAGGTAAAAAGCAAATGCTTTTGCCAGTCTTATGCAAATTTAGTAATATTATAATAATCCCAGGTTGTAGAATATACCCAACTGGATTTGGGTAAGGTAATTCTGACATGATCCCAACCTCACAACTTCAGTGAGAAGTAAAATCATTTTAAATGAACTGGAGTTAATTAAGGCCTTTGCTTTTTCCCTTTGCCTTTTGGCCATCAGGTCACCAGGATCCTGCACTGCCTCTTCCTCTTTCCGCTTTGTCACCCATTGGTTTGGGGTTAGCTCTTTCTTCTTTTAGATGCTGTCTTCTCCATCCCAGCACTGACCATCGCTGCTTCTGCTGCAGCCCCACTGCCTTCCCCATCCCCACCTCTCCGAGAGAGGGGCCAAAATGTCGGAAGATACGCTGGCTGCCTCTCACAAAGGTGCCCCTCATAGCTGAAAGAGGATAGATGTGATAGGGGCCACAAGAATAACAGCACACACTTGTTAACTGCAAAAATAAAGCCCCGAGTGGGGGGTAGGGAGGGGAAAGGAGTTCCAAATAGATGTGGCAACAGCAGGAGCCACTGTGGGGGTGGAGTAGAGAGGGTCCCACTGCAGCAACCATCAATTATATGGGCTGGTTTGGTTTTGTTTTGTGAGGGCTGAACTGCAGCTCAGCTGATGGGGGGGCTGAATAAGGGATTTTACCCAAACCAGTGATTCTGAATGGAGGTCTTGAGCTCAGTTGAGGGGGCTGATGGAGTACGAGCTAGAAAAAGGAGTCTGTGGGGCTATGAGAAGGAAAGGGGATGGTTAGGGGGCCATTGCAACAACTGACAGAGGGGTAAGGGAAAGGAGGAGAATAACACAATAATGGGAAAAAAGAGGCCAGGCTGTGGAGCTCTCATTCCTAACAATGATTCCCATGTGGTGCTCTTTATCTCAGCCATTCAGGAGTCAATAGAGGGAGCTTTTTTATTTTCAACTCTAAGTATACAACCAATCTCCCCCTCCCACCCTTGCCCCCACCCCACCCACCCACACCCACACACACACACCTTAAAAATTAAGATAGAGAATAAAAAATCTGAAACCTCAGAAGCGCTGTTACCTTAGAATTTATTTCAAGTAAATGTAAAACTTACTTAACTTTAACTGTCGCTGACAGAATAGTACTCATGGATGAGAAGGGTCATCCACTTTGTCGCATATCAACACTCATTTTTCCTGCCTCCCCTCCCCAAAGCATATGAACACTTGTTTTCTAATCCCCCTTTCCTCTATCATACCCCCCACCCCCACCTCCATTCTTCAGTGGATACCCCCCACAGTCATGAGAGCTTGCAGAGGGAAGGGGGCACTTGACTGGATTTAGAAAGATGTTAGTCACACTTGCTGCTTGCAACCTCTACTGTGGGTAAAGCAGAGGTCAATGATCTTGTTAAAGTTCACCAGGATGAAGTGGTTTTCAGCAAAAAAAGCAAAATCACAGAGTTGGAAGAAGCCAAACATAAGCTCCTGACTATTAGTTTGATACAGAGCAGCTAGGTGGCACAATGGATAAAGTGCTGGGACTGAAATCAGAAAGATTCCTCTTCATGAGTTCAAATCGGGCCTCAGACATTTTCTAGCTGTGTGGCCTTGGGCAAGTCCCTTAACCCTGCCTGCCTCAGGTTCCTCATCTGTCAAATGAGCTGAGGAAGGAAATGGCAAACCATTCCAGTATAATTACCAAGAAAACCCCAAATCGAGTCACAGAGAGTAGGACACAACTGAAAAGACTGACTGAACAAAAATTAGTTTGATATAGGGGAAGAGAATGATTATGTATGAAGTACCTACTTCACAGGCATATCACCAGGCACCATGTTAAGTGCTTTACAAACATTATCCCATTTGGGAAAAATAAAGTGTGGGTGAAGGAATATATTGCAGAAGTAAGAATTGTAATAGATGTTTTCTCTAACATCCTAATTCACAAATTAGTTGATCCAATCATAGACTCATAGAGATAAGAGCAGAAAGGGACCTCAGAAACCATATAGCCCAACCCTTTCTTTCTATAGATGAGGAAACTGAAGCCTATAGAAACTAAGGAATCTGACTGAGATCACATAGTGAGAAAGTATCTGAGATGGAATGCTTCCTGATTCCTAGTCCATCAGTCTTTCCCTTATTCCATGCTACCTCATTTTCCAGATTCAGAATAAAAAAGTCCCAGAGCCCCAGAACTGAAGGGTCTGAACCAGAATATTTAGATTATTTTCTTTCATTGTTGATCTATAGCTCTTGAAAACATCCTATTTTGACTAGGATATTCCTTCCTCAGTGGGATCACAGGTATCATTGGTCAAGAGAAAGTACCCAGGATAGGAATGGGAACAGAGGAGATCCTTAATGAATACTTGCATAAGGATTATTTAATTAACCCAGATACATTGTGCTGAGATAAAGGAGAAAACACCACAACCTTAAAGAAAATTCTTGAATAAATGAAGAGGGAAGGAGGGACTTGAGAGCCTCAGAAGTCTTCACTAGCACTAGAGCCATAAACCTGTAATCAATGTAATCAAGAAGTCAATCAACAAGCACTTATTAAGTGACTGCTGTGTGCCAGGTACTATGTTAGATAATTTTCAATTTTAATTTGGGTAGCGTAAAAGGTGAATGAAAGGATTTTGAAACAAAAGGAAAAGATCTCTCCCCATTGCTGAGAAATGAGAATATGGAGTGACTAAACCACATTCTAATTAGTTGCATAATAGCATTTATTGCAGAATAACAAAACCCTGATGTTTGACATGGCACTATGAAGACTATGTCAGAGGGTCATGTGAACCCTTTTGTCCAGAAAGAATAAAGCCCCCATACCTGGAAGGACTCTACCAAGCTCACTTGGTTCAACGGTTTGAATTAGCAACATAGACATTTCAGACGCCAATTTGAAATTTTGTCTGTAAATAGTAAAGGAGAGGTTTACTGTTGCACTGCTGTGATGGAGAGGCTGAATGAATTGATGGTTGAAGTGCTGACTAGAAGGAGCAATGGTGATCCCTACTTCTGGAGCTGCTACTGTTCATGATCTTAACTGAGATGCTTTACCTCTGTACATTTAAATGATTAATATCTGAGAAGAAATCAGCTTTACAAATGCAAAACTTTATCAGAGATGTGAGGAAAGGAGTATTCCTCACTGTAATGCTAAATTATTAATATAATTCTCTTTCCTTTCCAGTAACATGGGCAAAACAGTAACCAGAGGAAAATCCAAAATGTTAAATTAAGACACAGTGAATGAGCCTAAACTGATCATCAAAATATCAACCTTGTGCTAACTCAACAAATAATCTATGTTATTCATGCTTATTTTTTGGTCTCTAAACCTCATCACTACAGTTTTCAATTTCCTGTAAGAGAGCGCCATCTTGCTTTTCCTTACAAGCTATTATTGAAAATGAGAAATCTCAACCAAGAAAACAGTTCTGTTTTAAGTGCTCAATAAATGCAGTTGGCTGGCTGCTGGAAACAGAAATTTGGGTAAATCCTCCTGCTATCACTAATTATATAGTATACACAAGAATTATGGATTGTTCGTAGTATGGGAAAAGTTTAGAAGGAAAGTTTAGTTGTCTGAACATGAGAGTTATTGGTCATGCATATTCTGTAGTGAAGTGGTACAATAAATAGAAGAAAGTCATCTTATATATTATTATAAGATAGATTTAGAGAAAGAATGAAAGTTTGAAAGTGATGTTCAGTGGATATGGCAACCTGAAACTAAATCGCCGCACTGCACTGAATAGTGAATTTGACTGAATGGGTGAGGCAGCTTCTGCCAAACATCCAAGAGAACAGAAAGGAATCCAGATGAAATATCAGATCCATGTGAGTAATTTCCATTCTAGGTCAATGAAGATATAGAATGGATACCTGAATCTCTCATCTGTGGAGGTGTACTCCACAGATAAAATATAAAGAAAACCACAGCTTTGCTTTGCATTTCTTCCACGTTGCCAACGATGACAAATAACATGACATTTCTGCTGAAGAACTGGATCAGAATGGAAAACACTGGCAACTGAGTGACTCTAAGTGAAGCATTGATGATCTCAACAACTGCCAACATCTGGCAAAAATTCATCATGTCAGCCATGGTGTGGAATGTGTCATAGAAAGAATTTTTTCCTAAGATAAAAAGCTGCACTGTCATGTTGACAAAGATCCAGGAGAATCCTTAGAACTGAATCAGATTATACATAAACAAGTATCCCCTCTTCAGGTCAGTGAAAGAGTTATTTGGAGCTCTGGAATCCACCCTGATTTTGTTTATCTGTTCTTTCTTGGCTTGGAGTTCCATTTCTGCATCAGACTCATCCAGCCAACAATCAAAATCTGGGGCCAAAAACAATTTCTTGTTTGGTAAATCTCTCCCACCAACGATTCTCCTTCTTCTACACTTTGATGTTCACTTGCCTTTGGGTCAGGTTATGAGCCAGCTGAGGCTTCACAGATTCTAGGGATTCCGGGTCAAATTCATAAATGTTGTCTTCTTTGGCACCATGACACACCATTTTACAATGCCTTCTTTGATACAGTAATTCTTTGATATTTCCAAAGGTAAATGATTTAATTGTTTTGTGCTCTCTCCTCTCCATCAACAAAGGTCACAATGCCTTCAAACCTTAGTAAACATTCTTCATGAGTTGGTAGAACCAAAAAAAATTATCACCTGGTGGTCATCCTTTTGGAAATGAAACTCTGGGTATGTAGTTTAGGCTAACCCTCAGCTACCAGACATATATGTCCATGACCAGGCCACTTTGAGAAGAAAGCTTTCCTAGTTTGTTAGGACCTAGGAGAGATCATGGTATGTTGAAACAGCCTTGAAAAACCCAAGGTCAGGAGCCAAGATGGCAGAGTACAGGACAGAACCCAGTTGAACCCTTCCAAAATTCCCTTCCAAACAACTTTAAAATAATGCCTCCACTCAAATTTTGGAGCAGGAGAACCAACAAAAAGTCAGAGAGACATTTTTCCAGTCTAAGGCAACTTAGAAGGTCTGCAAGAGAAGTCTATAACACTAGAGTGGGTGCATGCTTACAGCATGGCAGGTACACCAGCAGTAGATCTTGTCCTGAAAGCCACAATACAAAAAAGAAAGAGTCTATATGTCATATTTCAAGAAATTATCAAGGAAAAGTGTCCTGATATCCTAGAGCCAGAAGCTAAAAAAGAAATTAAAAGAATCCACTGATCACCTCCCAAAAGGGATCCCCAAATGAAAACTCTCAGGAATATTATGGCCAATTTCAAAAATTCTCAGGTCAAGGAGATGATATTGCAAGCAGCCAGAAAGAAACAATTCAAGTATTGTAGAACCACAGTCAGGATCACACTAGATTTAGTAGCTTCCAAATTAAAGGAACAGAGGGCTTAGAACATGATAAACTGGAAGCAAAAGAACTAGGATTACAACCAAGAATAATCTACCCAGCAAAACTGAGTATAACCTTTCAGAAGAAAAATGGATATTTAATGAAATAGAGTATTTCAAACATTCCTGATGAAAAGAACAGAACTGAATAGAAAATTTGACATTCAAATAGAAGACCTAAGAGAAACATAAAAAGGTAAACATGAAAGGGTAATCATATGAGACTCAGTGGAGTGAAACTGTTTACATTCTCATATGGGAAGATGAAACATGAAACTCCTCAGACTTTTATCATTATTAGGGCAGTTAGAGGGTGTCTGCATGAGAGAGAGGGCATAGGTGTGAGTTGATTATGTTGGGATGATCTCCAAAAAAAGAATGTAGGTGTGAGAAAAAGGGATTCACTGGGAGGAGAGAGAAAGGAGAGGGAGAATGGACAAATTGTTTCACGTAAAGGAAGAACACAAGGAAGAGTTTTTTATACTGAAGGGGAAAATGGAGTGGGTGCCTAGCAGACAATGCTTGAACCTCATTCTCATTGGAGTTGGTTCAAAGAGGGAAGAGTGTGTGTGTGTGTGTGTGTGTGTGTGTGTGTGTGTGTGTGTGTGTGTGTGTGTGCTCATTTGGGAACAGAAATCTATCTTACTCAATAGGGAGATAGTAGAGGAAAGGGATAAGAGAGAGGATGAATTGGGGGAGACAGTGGTCAAGACAGAATTTTGAAGAGGGACAGAATGAAAAGGGAAGAGTAAGGAAAAACAGAGGAAAATTATATAGATGGAAAGGCACAGTTAGTGATCATAACCATGAGTGTGAATGCTATGAGTTAACAGTTAACCCATGGAACAGAAGCAGATTGTGGAATGTATTTGAAACCAGAATCCAACAATACATTTTGTGCAAGACAGGTGGAACAGAAAGGTACAAACAGAATTGAAATGAAGGACTGGTGGAGAGGTTATTATGCTTCAGATGAGGTAAAGACTGCAGGGGTGGCAATCATGATCTCAGACAAAGCAAAAGCAAAAATAGATCTAAGTGAAAGATTTGATCAGGGAAACTACATTTTGCTTACAGGTCCCATAGACAATGAAGTACTATCAAAAAGTTTTACAGCGCGTTTCTCTGACAAAGGCTTCTTTTCTCAAATAGATAGTGAACTAAGTCAGATTTATTAAGAATAAGAGCCATTCCCTAATAAATAAGCGGTGAAAAGACATAACATTTCTCAAAAGAATTGCAAAGTATTCACAACCTAATGAATGAAAGAAAGGTCTAAATCAATAATAATAAGAGAAATGCAAATTATAATAACTCTGAGGTTTCACTTCACATCCTATAAATTGGCAAAAATGTGACCAAAAATGATAGACACATTAATATATGGTTGGTAGAACTGTAAAATGGTAGCCATTGTGGAAAGCAATTTGGAATTATGCAAATAAAGCAGCTAAAATGTCTATATGCTTTCAACCAGAGACTGGAGTATTACTGACCTTAAACCCCAAGGAATTCACTGATAGAGAGCAAGTCCCCATATATTCCAGCTAGGTGGTACAGTGGATAGAGTGCCAGACCTGAAGTCAGAAAGCCTTGTCTTCTTGAGTTCAATCTGGTCTCAGACATTTGCTAGTTGTCCGACCCTGGATAAGTCACTTAACCTTGTTTCCCTCAGTTTCATCATTTGTAAAATGAGCTGAAGAAAGAAATGGCAAGCCATTCTAGCATTTTTGCCAAAAAAAATAAATAAATAAAACCCAAATCGAACAAAATGAAAGGTCTGAACAACAAATGAGGATCAACTGTGGAAAACTTGACTGCTCTGATCAATGCAGTGATCCAAGATTATTCCAAAGGATGAAAAAAATACTATCCACCTCCAAAGAGAGAACTGATGAGCTCTGAGAGCAAATTGAAATACAATTTTCTCACTTAATTTTTTTTTGCAATATGGCTAATATGGAAATATTTTGCATGATTTTATATGTATAATGGATAGCATTGTTTGCCTTGTCAGCATATGAGAGAAGGGTGGGAGGGAGGAAGGTAATCTGAAACTTGAAATTTTAAAATAAAAGAATGTTACCAATCAATAAATAAAATAGTGATGAACAAGCAATGACAACAACAAAACTAAGTCATCTTTACCTTGTGATGAGAGATCGGAGTAGGAATTTGAGTTGAGGCTTCTGCCTACGACCTCATGTAAACTCCATTCCAGAAGTCAGTCAATATAGGTGATTCCCAACTTAGGAAAAAGTTCCGGGGAAGACTGTTACTTGGTTACTTAGAACAGATTTTCCTTTAGGGACAATATTATAAATGATACTTAGGTTAATAGGCCAGTTTACAAAGACAAGTTATCTTATAATGCACCTGAAGTACATAATACTCCAAGTTGGACAGAATCTTGGATTCCCAGAGCTGGAAGGCATCGTAGAGGTTGTGTGGTCCAATTATTATTTCTAATCTACCCATCCACTATTTATTACTTAGTTTATATAAGAAGATATATTCTACATTTCTACTACTCCAAATTCGAGAAATGCATTTACACTGGCACCAACAGAGGGAGCAGAGATTCTTTCTGAATAACAGGAGTCGCTTAGACTACTGGCCTCGCTTCTAGCCTAGACCCCACAGCCTTCATGGAGGGGAACAGTCCTTGTGGAGATGTGACTTGGCCCTTGCTTCCCCACCTCCACAGCAGCCACAGCTACTCAAGACCCAGAAAAGAAAGTCTGCCCCCCAAAGTTCTTGGCCCTGTCAAATAGTTCAACATTAGCCACAGATATAACTTGATCAGTAGAAATGATATTAAAGAAGATGCATTAACACTGATTTGCCTTTATACTCTGAGGACCATAAGACCTTTCTATATTACTTGCAGATGACACCTATTAATGTGTATAATTTCAACCACTAAAGCGTGAGTTCCTTGAAAAGAGAGATTGTCTTGCTTTCTCTCAGTATCTCCAGCCCTTAGCATCTATGAATGCCTAATAACTGGTATTCATTCATTCATGCTTCTTTTTCCTCCAGAATCAAATATTAAGTTTTCTTTTTGACACTGAAAGCTTTTGATAACTTGATTCTTTCCCATCTTCCAATCCTATACTTTGCTCCCCTCTATTCACTCTAAAATCTAGCTACAAGGGACTCTCCTATATACACAACACTCTAGCTCCCATTTCTTTATCTTTGCACTTGTTGTCCCTATGCTGGGTATAGGCTCTCCCTCTTCATCTGGCTCTTAACATCTCTGGATTCCTTAAAGACTCAGCTCAGATTCTATTCCATGTGTGAGGTCTTTCCCAGTTCGCCTAGTTTCTACTACCCTATCCTCTAAGACCACCTTCCATCTAGTCTTCATATACATTTTGTATACTAAGTTGTTTACATGTTGTCTTCCTCATGTGACCTCCTTGAGGCTCAGGACTTTTTTTATGTTTTTTGCCTTTCTGTGTATCCCCAGCACTTAGGACACTGCCGGGCATTATTAAATGCTAATTGGAAATCAAAGAGATGTCCATTAATTGGGACATGGATAAACAAGCTCTGGCATATGATTGTGATGGAATATTATTGTGCTATATGAAATGACAAGTAGGATGATTTCAGAAAAACCTGGAAAGATTTACATGACATGATGCAAAGTTAAGTAAGAAGAACCAGAACACTGTACACAGTAACAGCAACATTGTACAATTATCAACTGTGAAACACTTGGCTGCTGTCAGTAATACAATGATCTAAGACAATCCCAAAGGACTAATGATGGAGCATACATACTATCCACCCCTCCTCACCTCCTCCCCCAGAGAAAGAACTGACATTGTTTCGATACAGATTGGAACATGCTATTTTCCACTTGCTTTCTTTCATTCTTTTATTTTCTTTATTCAAGACTTCTTGCACAAAATGACTAAAATGGAAATGTTTTACATGATTGCATATGTATAACCTATATCTGATTGTTTAATGTTTGGGGGTGAGGAAAGGGAGGGAGGAAGGCTTGGATTTTGGAACTCAAAACTTAAAAAAAATGTTAAAAAAAACTTTTAACATGTAATTGAAGAAATATACACATACACACAAATAAATACTTATTGGCTGACTGCTTGTCTCAAACCAGATATGGGAAATCCACCTAGCTCTCAAATTATTCAAGCAAGAAAAAGGTTGGGAAATAGGTATTTCTGCACACTAGTATCTCAATTTGCCCTGTTTGAATAAGGTAGAGTACCTCTCTAGGTCAATCTCTCCTATGCTTCTGAAAATTAAGAGCAGTTGAGAAGACCTAGGAGTGGAATGAAAGGATAATAGTCTGAAGTGAACTCTTTGCCCTCTGCTTACCTGATTCCATTTTTATTAGTCCTTTGTAAATACTGTCTGAATGCAGATTGAAGAACACTGTTTTTCACTTTGCTTATTTGTGTGTGTGTGTGTGTGTGTGTGTGTGTGAGAGAGAAAGAGAGAGAGAGAGAGAGAGAGAGAGAGAGAGAGAGAGAGAGAGAGAGAGAGAGAGAGAATATTTGGTCTGTATTTTCTTTCATGACATGACTAATATGGAAATATGTTTTGCATGACTGTATGACCTATATCAAATTGCTTGCCTTCTTAATGAGGGGGAGAAGAGGGAGAGTGGGAAAGAATTTGGAACTAGAATTTTAAAAAAAAACATTAAAATTATTTTTATGTGTAATTGGAAAAAATAAAATATTTATGAAATGGAAAAAAATAAGAACTCTGCTATTATCATCCCCATTTTATAGTTGAGGAAACTGAGGCAGATAATGACTTGCCCAGGGTAACACAGAAAGTAAGTGATTGAGGCTTGATTTAAACTCAGGTTTATTCTGAACCCTATCTGCCTAGCAGCAACTAAGCAGTCTGCTCTCCTGACTACTATTAAAATCTCAGGGACAGTATTTGTGTTTGCTTGTCTCATCCCCTCCTACCTCACTGCAAGCACCTCAAGGGCAGAATTACTTTTTATTTTTCTTTGTCTTTCCCAAAGCACCTAATATGATTGCTTTATAAAGTAGGTGCTTGATGATGTTATTGGATTAAATTAGGATTTTTTAGTTGAAACAGCCTCCCAACTGCTTGCTTCTTGCAAATTTCTCTTGCTATGGTGCTATTATTTTCTCCTACACTGCTGTTTTCTAGATCCAAAATCCTGAGGTCCTTGAACTTAGGTTGGAAAAAAATTTCATCTTTATTTTCACTAACCTCTAAAAAATGTAGCATTTCCTTCCATTAGGAACTTTTAAAAAGGATATTATCCTAAAAAGAGTTCTATAGGTTTCATGAGACTCGAAGATGTAACACACACACATTTTAACTATTTGGGAAATTTTTTTTTTTTTAACAGGCATTCTTAGCAGACAGCTAGGTGACACAGTGGATAGAGTGCTAGACCTGGAGTCAGGAGGACCTAAGTTCAAATCCAACCTCAGACATTTACTACCTGTGAGACGCTGAGCAAGTCACTTAACCCTGTTTGCCTCAGTTTCCTCATCTATTAAATGAGTTGGAAAAGAAAATAGCAAACCACTGCAATACCTTTGCCAAGAAAGTCCCATATGGGGTTACAGAAAGTATTCAACAACAAATTCTCGAATATTCTTTTCTTATTCAGTCACTAGAACTCTCTCATTTTACCCAGACTCTAATTCCTCTTCTGCTACTTACACTCCTTGGTCAGTCAGCCAGTTACAATAATCATAACCCTCACCAAAATCCTAGACCAAGAATCCCTCTTATTCTGAGTTTTCTCTGTTGCTGTCCTCAGGCTACCAAGTTGCTAGAGTTATTAGAGAACCTGGCTCAACTCACCATTTCATCCATTACTGTTTTATTTGTTTTTCTGTGACTGAGCCTCTCCTTGTTCCCATCTATTACATATCCCTGCTCATTTCAGCAAGGCCCTCAGCCGCTGGTTAGCCATCCTTTAATTTATCTTTTTTCAGTTCCTTAGTTTTTCAAATGTCACAAAATCTCTTTCAAACATTTTCTACTTTGCTGGTACCTTTCATCTTGCCCTCTCTCCTTAAGTTTATTAGGAATGAGTTCCCTAGTTTTGTTTTTCTTTTCTTTTTTTCTGAATGGAAAAGGCAGAGAGGGGGGTAGGGATAGGAATAGGATGCTCCCCGCTCTTTACCCCCCAAAATGAGAAGGCAGGAAAGAATCACAGATATGTAAGAGAGCTTTGAAAGTTATATGCTGTGACTACACGTATAACTGATATTAAATTACTTGCCTTCTCAAAGGGGAAGAGGGGACAAGGGAGGAAGAGAGAGAATTTGGACCTCAAAGTTTTAAAAATGAATGTTAAAAATTGCTTTTTGCATTCAACTGGGGAAAAATAAAATACTAAATAAAAGTTTAAAAAAGAAAATTACATTTTGAATTGATTATATACTTTAAAAGAAAATTAGTCTGTATACATAACAGATAATCAGTTTTTTATACAATTATTTTTTTCTGATCTACAATGTGCTTTAGAAATGTTCATTTTATTTGGTATTTTTTAAGCTCAGAATTTTTAAATGGAAAAAAAATTGGTTCCCCTCTCTCCTCTATGTGTTTCCTATCTTCTACTTGTATAACTTTTTAGTCTCTCTTCCATCACAGGAAAGGTATTCTTTCTGTCAAGGCCAGTCCTTTTACTTGGTGACCTCAGTCCCATTTCCTTCATTTCTCCACCTTCCTTTCTCTGCCATGTTCTCTCCAGTCTCTCTGATATTTTCCGTCTGTCTCACTCTGCTGTTTCCTTCCCTGACCACAACATGCACTAGTGTATCTTATCTTAGAGAGAAAAGGAAAAAGTGAAACAAAACACTTCACTCGGCCCTACTTGTTCCCAACGACTACTCCCCTATTTCTCTCCTTCCTTTCCCTACCATGTTATTGTACTGAATAATCTAACAACGATAACCTCTATTTTCTTACTATTGACAAAAATCAGTTAACTCAAAACAAAAATTTCCTTCTCCATCATCCCTGACAAGTGGCTTTCCAGGTTTGTCCAAACACATTTAATTAAAGCGAACATAGGATCCTAGATTTGGAACTGGAAGGAATCTCAAAGTCCATCTAATCCAACCCCTCTCATTTTAATAGATGAGATAACTGAGTCCCAGAGAGGGTAAGTGAACTTGCTGAGGTCACACAGGTAGTATCAGATGGAGGAATGCAACCTAATTCTTTTTATTTTAAAATCTATGCTCATTTCATCGAACCATGTTGCTTTTGGGAAATTTGTTTTGTCCTAAATCATCCTGGTCTAATTTGGGATTGCTTTAATGGTAAGGAACTTTTTCTTTACATGTAGCTTCATTCTGATGAGCCAGATAGAAGAATATTCATATAGTTCCCAGAGGTTCTTTAGAACCCTTCCTCCTAGAAATCTTACAAATTCGGGAAACAAATTGAAATGGATTTTAGATCATAAGATTGCAGATTTAGAGATGAACTTCGAGGCTATCAAGTATCCCCCACCCCCATTTTACATATGAAGAAACTGAGGCAAGGGGAAATTAAGTGACTTGCCCAAGGTAACGTAGCTAATAAATGCCCTAGACATGACTCAAACCCAAGCCTTCTTGACTGTCAGTGCAGTATTCTATGCTGTGCTTCCTTAGCCTTTTGACATTAATCTTCTGTGAAGTCACAGAACTACAGAGCACTGCTACTGTGAGATTTGTTCTTCTATTTTCTTGGTCAAGAGGTGAAGTAGGTATTGCATTTTCATGTCTCTGAAAGCTTTCTTGGGCCCTGAAAGCTTATCTTAAAATCCTGAGGGTTCTAGAGAATGCCCAGGGAATGATGTTCTCTGCTAAACTGAATTTTCCTAGGGCTAACCAGAAAACTTTCATTTTTCAACCCACTATTACTAGAAATAATTCTAAAATTGATATTTCAACCTGTTTTTCTAAGTCAGTAAGAGTATTCTAGAGGATGCTTTTAATCTTCAATTTTAAGAAACTGAACATTATATAGTCCCATAGAAAAAGACACAGAAAATTGTATTGTCCCTATAGTGTCTCCAGTTTCAACTCTCAAAGTCACTTTTTGGACTAAATCACTACAAGAAATTTTTTTTCCTTTTTTTATCACTGTTTTTTTTCCCCTCACAGTTATATCTCTTCTATATGCTTAAAAATTATAACATCAAGTTTCTGACTAGTTGGGTTGCAGCTAATGGATAATTTGTTTTAATTATGTTGAAACGATGAAGACAGTTCTAAACTTACACATTTCACTTAAATACAAATGACTATCCCACAATGACTGCCCCCAGGACCTTCCCTTCCTGCCATATAGCTACTTGGATTTCATGTGATCCTAAGATTTATAACTGGGGGTGGGAGGGAAGTACTCTGAGATCAACTATTCCAATGTGCTTATTTTGCAAATGAGGAAACTGAGGCACAGAGGGGTTAAGTGTCCTGTAAGCTCCTCGTGGGTAGAGATGGTTTCATTCTTTACACCTTTTTTGTTTAGTCGTTTTCAGTTGTGTCTGACTCTTCATGATCCTACTTGGGGCTTTCTTGGCAAAACCCCAAACCCCAAAGCTTTATACTTTTATCCGTAGCCATAGCATGGTGTCTGGCATGGAAGAGGCATTTATTAAATATTTGTTGAGTGACTGCTTAAGGTTGTACATGTAATAAATAGCAAAGCCAGCTGGGCTTTATGATATAGTAGGAGAAGTAATCATTAAGGGCCTGTTTGCAGAGCACTGTGGAGCTAAGTTGAGAAGAAAAAGGGTGAAGGATCTGATCATTTCCTAAAGTCAGATTTTGTTCTACACTACCTCTAATTGCTCCTCTTCCTCTTTTCTTCCCTCCTGGTATAATATTTTCTTTTTCTAGTTGTTTTAGTTGCATACTCAATTCATTGATCTGCTCTTTCTCTGTTCTATTCATGTAAGCTTTTGGAGATAGAAAATTTCCCCTAAGTACTGCCTTGGCTGCATCCCATCAATTTTGGCATGCTCTCTCATTGTTGTCATTCTCTTTAGTGAAATTATTGATTGTTCCTGTGATTTGTTCTTTGACCCACTACTTCTTTAGGATTAGATTATTTAGTGTGCCATTAATTTTTAATCTGTGTTTCCACAGCCCTTTAATGAATGCAATTTTTTTTTCATTATGATCTGCCTTTGATTTTCAGGATTTCCAGTTTGGTATTTAACTGTGAACTTTTAATTTATCCTTTTTCTAGGTTTTGTAGTTGCATACTCAATTCTGATAGACCATTTTCTTCACAGGTAAAGACATGCTTAATTTCAAATAACCAACTTATAAACCAAGTTTTGGGCAGTAAATTGGTTTATAAGTTGGGGACAATCTATCACTGGAGATTGTCATAGGGAGACAAATCAAGGCAAATATGGTTTGTCTCAGTGTATTTTTTTTTTTTTTGGTTTTCTAGGAAGCAGAGTAGGAGACAGTGGAAAAGTGGAGAGGTTCTAGAGTCAGAGAACTTGGGTTCAAATCTCATCTCATGATAACCACCCTGGCCTCAGTTTACTTATCTCTAAAATAAAGGGAGTTGGACTGCCTTTAACAGTTCAATACTGCCTTTAACAGCTCAATACCTATGAGCTTACTTTCCACTCTTGAGAGGTAGTATGACATACAGTTCTAGATCTATAATTCTATGACAGGTTAAACAAGGTCAAAACTCACTAATTTGTTGGAATTTCTTTGGGGGGGGTAGGGATAAGATGGGGAGAAGGGGTGGGGTGGAGAGGAGAATAGAATATTACTGCCAAAGGAGACAGTGGATTCAATTAAGAAATGGAATGTTTCACAATTTTATTCTTTTCAAACTCCTTGTAATTTGTGTGTTCATCCTTCATTGCCTAAGAAGACCACACCATCAGAAAAATAATGGCATGACTTGTACCTGACTTTGTTTTGAGTGAGGGCTGTGCGGGTCAACTAGCCTCACTTCTCCTCCAGACCCATCCGAATCCAGTGGCCAGATATTCATCAGGATGACTGGAGATGACCCAGGAGGCAATTGGGGTTAAGTAACTTGCCCAAGGTCACACAGCTAGTGAGTATAAAGTGTCTGAGGTGAGATTTGAACCCAGGTCCTCCTGACTCCTGCACTAGTGCTCTACCCACTGCACCACCTAGCTGCCCCTCCTTGTAATTTGACTTTTTTACTGAAATAAGTCTCTCAAGGGTCACAGGTGACCTCCTAATCACCAGCTGTAATATTTCAGACCAGTGACCTTTATTTTTTCCTTAGGATCTTTCTTCCCGTTGACTCTCAGAATATTACTTATTACCAGGTCTCCTATCAGTCTGTCAACTTATTTCTCTTTTGTTAGCCTTCTTTTTCCTTTCACTCCTAACTATGGGTGTCCCTTATGGCCTCATCATTTTGCTCTACCCTCTCACTTTCCTAAGCTTCAACCATTAGCTCTACACAGTAGCCTCCCTAATCTCTATCATCAGAGCTCCCTTCTCTCTTGACCTTAAATGTCTCACATCAGTGATTGCCAGCTGAACTAAAATCATACCAGACTAAAAGTGTCTGGGTTTTATCTTCTCCTCCCCACAAAACCCTCTCTGCTTCCCTATTTAAAATACTACTACTCTTTCTCAAGGTTTAATTAACATGTTCATTCTTCTGTTTTGCAGGCCTGACATAGAGTATCACAACCTTATCTGCAGGTACTCTGCCCAAAAGAATGTAAAATTTAATTGCTGAAACCTCTCAAGATATTTTGGCATCTGTGGGCTAGATTTTTTTCTTAAGTACCATGCCTTGAACCCAAATCACTCATTGATTGGCCAACAATGGGTCCCAGGCCAAGCCCATCTTGGTCATTGTTTGGGCTCTAATTGGTTCAGAATATAAATAGCAACTGTTTCTGTTTTGGCCAGAAACTCTGAGGGGTGTCCCCTTCCCAAACTTGTTGTTTTTTTTTTTTTTACTTAGGTAAAAAAGGTCATTTTCTGCCACATTTCTTACCTAGCCTTAATCATTGAATGAGTGTGGTCTCAGTCAAATTGACACCTGTTAAAGACTGTAGTTTAAAAAGACCAATGTCTCCCATTGCACCCAGGATCATTTCCAGTCATCCTGATCCATGTCCAGATGGCTCCGAAGGAGAAGGTGAGGCTGGTGACTTTGCACAACCCTCCCTCATTTAAATCCAATTCCCATGCAAGTCATGTCCTCTTCGAGAATGAAGGACAAGCAACAGCATTAGGACTCCCTAGTAAGGGGGCTAAGATACACATACACACAATATTCAAAATAGAACAAAAGTGTATAAAAGATACAAAAACCAGTCAATTCTTCTTACAAAGCACCCTTCATACGAGCAACTTCCTTTGCAATACCTTTCATCTCCTTCCCCTCCTTTTCATTTTCATAACTACAGCTCTGGCTCAGGACTTATCACTTGGATCAGTGGTGTCAAAGTCTCATAGAAGCCATATATTAGGATCCCTTCAGGCTGCGCATTGACTTAGAAAACCACAAATTAACATCTATATTTTCTTGTATTTCTATTTATTTTGCTAAACAGTTCCTAAATAGTGTTGTGAGCCTCATGCAGCCAGTGGTCCTGTGTTTGACACCTCTGACCTAGACTACTGCAATAGCCACCTAACTGAGCTTCTTCTCCGAGCTGCACACCTACGTCTTCCTAAAACACTACACTTATCATGCCACTCATTGTCCCCAGCAAAGAAAACCTTGAGCTTTCCTACTTCTGTACTCTGTATCTTGCCATCTGTCTGGACTTTCCTCCCCTCCCCTCCCTTCCCCACTTACCTTTATTTTACTTATCTTGCAGACTTGGTTTACATCTTTTCTCCCCCATTAGCCTATGAGCTCCTTGAGAACAAAGACTGTCTTTTGCCTTTCTCTGTATCCCCAGTGCTTGGCATAGGGTCTAGCATATAGCAGGTCCTTAATAAAGATTTGATTATTAATTGGCACATGCACAAGAAACATCTTTTGATTTGGCATGACATTCATAAATGTAAATCGAATCTCACAAGTGAGCCCTAAATCTGTGCCTTCAAAAGAGCAAACAAATATTTTCTACAGAATAAACTATATGCACATGTAAATACTGGTTTCTTAACTAGAAATTGTCTAGGGCTATGAAACTTCTGTAATACTCATAACTGATCTCTGTTGCTGGGCTATTGGTACATTGTGCTGTATTGAGAGGAAATTCCTGGGGGAAAAAAGACACCTCTCTTGACTGGCTGTCAATACCTCATACTTCTTCCTATTTTGCCTTAACTCTAATCAGTGTTTAAACCACACACTAACTAGAGGTGTGCTGGAGTCAGCTCAAACCAACTCCGGAGAGCTGATTGTTAAATTTTCAGTGTCTCAGAAATCAGCAAATACTACAAACCCAGGCTTGTTTGGTTTTTTTTTTTTTGGTTTGTTTTGTTGATTGTTTAGACTTAAAAGAATAATAGAGAAAGTATTAATAATACAGATTAAAGGGCTATGTGGTGTATTTATTTTTCTCTCTCCCGAGAGCCAGTTGTTAAACATTTACTAGCATCCCCTGGATGTAACTGAAGTGGAGTAAGGAGGCACACAATTCAGAGCACAAGATACAAATCAAAAGAAACCAATACTCTTATTTCATACATGTCTAAACAATTTCAGTTTGGTAGCTACTTTCCCTACACAGCTGAAATAACTAGGAAGACCCTCCAAAACACTGTCACTTGGTAATGGGATGTGATCCAACAGCCTGAAGAAATCCAACAATGACATCAGCTTTTGTAGGCTTATTATCACAACATCTGCAAGTTTTTTTCCCTACCAACATCTGCCAAAGAAAGGGAAGAAAGGATTATACACATAAAAAGGGAATTATATACCTTAAAAAGGGAACAAGTTAGTACTAGTGAATTTCTGATTTCTTTCACCCAATTAGGGACATTTCAGTCACTACAAAAACCTCACTCCATTTCTTCTTTTCCCCAAAATCTAGAAAGAAACAAATTTTGGAAGATTCCCCTCACAAGGGAGTACAGAGTTTATACTCAGACTGAGTTTGAATGGTTGTTGTGTGATTTTATAGAGTTCATTGTACTCTTCCAAATTCAAAACAAAATTCAGCTGCAGATTGGGTGTCAAATTGAGGCTCTATAAAAAGGCTCCATTTTGCACTTTGGTTATAAAATAAATAAACAAGGGAGAGCCTGAGCTCAGTTGTGGATTTTCTCAGAGACTTTTTGTTGTTATTCAATTCTATTTTTTATCCTGAATGTAAAAAACATCAAATAAAATGACTCTGTCCAATGTACAAAGTAGAGCAGAGAGGATTGCACATGAAGTTGTAAGTTTCTATTATAAACCACTTTCTGTTCATTTTAAGTATATAATGTCAACCTCCAGAGTTCAGTCTAAGAAAGACAAGCAGGATTAGATTATATCCATGTTTTATTTCTCTCAGAACGGCTGGCATGCATGGATGGGAGCCCAATCTGGAACTAGACTCTATTGGAGATTTGGGTGCAATTTATATATCCTTTCAGCAGGAGCTGATGTCACCCCATCATCATTTCACCTTCAGACAGAGGAAGTATCTCTTTTATCAGACCAACTATTTGGGCTATCTAGACAAAAGAATCTGTCTCCACCAAAGCTTGGGTAGAACTTACTGGGCTCTCCTACCTTAGTTTAAAATACCTGTAATCTTGGGTGGGGATGTTGACCAGGATAAGGAAATCTCATTATCAGTAATGTCCTTTTGAAGAACACTAAACTTAAAATGAGAAAGAAAGGGACCGAGGAAGCTCTGAATCTTCATTATATTAGTTATTAATAGCCATTGTCACAATAAAAAAAATTAATTAAATTAAATATTAATTTTTCACAGTAACAAATTGAAGATAACTTTCAAAGCTGTCCAGCTTGCCTGTGATTCTTTCTGGCATTCCTTTTGTTCTCTTCTGTGCCTTTTATCATTTTTTATAAACTAAATTTTATTTATATCTTCTGTTTTAAAAGTATAGTTTTTTCATGTTTCTCATTCTCCCTCTTCCTTTCAAAGAGTCATCGCATATAAAATGAATTTATTCCTCTGTGCAGCTGAAAAACAGTGCTTCAAAAATTCTTTTTTCTTTATTTCAGAGAACTTTTCTGTATAATTTTACTCTGAATGACCTTTAGAAAGTCACTTAGGTGATCATAGATTAGAACTAAAAGGGAGGAATCACCTAGTCTAACCCTTTCATTTTACAGAAAAAGGAATTTGAAGGAGAGTGTTAGATGACTTGTTCGGGGTCACACAGGTAATCAATCAGCAATGACTATTTATTAAACATCTACTATAAGCATTAAGGTAACAAAACCAAAAGTTAAATAGTAGATGCTTTCAATAAATTTGCATTGCCTCAAAAGGCACTAGCAGCAGGGGTTGGGGTTGGGGTAGGACTATCAGGTTCATGAAGAAAGTGTCATTTAAACTGAGCCTTGAAAAAAACTAAACGTTCTAAGATGAAGTAGAAAATTCCAAGCTGGGACAATAGACATTGCTAATGCACCAAGATAATAATAGATAGCATGTATATAGTGCACGTATGTTTAAGGTTTGGAGAGAGACAGAGAGAAAGAAAGAGAGAGAAAGAGAAAAAAGACAGAGAGAGAAAGAAAGAGAAAGAGAAAAAGAGAGACAGAGAGAGGAGAAACCAGAAAGACAGAGGTCCTCGATAATTAATAATCAATTTATTAGTCTAGCTGATAATCAATAAATTGATGGGCAGTGGTTTCACTTGGGAACCAAAGATTCCTAATGAAGATACTGGATGCCTTAAATATTTGTAGAAGAAGAAATGTACCCAACAGGAGAATTAGCCCTGATTGGTGAACAATTGATGACGGGAGTAGACATACTAATGAGAAGGGAGTCTAAAAGTCTTCAGCTGAGAATATAGCTTAATCGTGAGACTCAGACACCTCCAACAATCCAGGCAAAGGAATATATCTCTACTAGACCATCCTGATTAGTTTTCTTCATCTGTAAACTCCAATGAAAGGGTATAAAGATTTGAGTTTAATGCTTTGAGGCTGGAATTTACCTACATTAGATTCTGTTTATACTCTAAAAAGTTATGTCTCCTAGATGGATGGGCCCTGTTCAATTTGGAGCATGTACCCTGAGGATTAGTGTAATCTCATTAATCTGTTGTTCAGAAACTGACTGAATGACCTACAGAGGGTTGGTCCCTGAATGAAGAAAGAGAGGGGAAAAAACCTTAATCCTAATTTAAAGACTTGGTTATGAGTGTAATAGAAAAATAGTTTCTCTCTATGTCTTTCCTTCTGTATGTGTATATGTAGATATAATTATTTGTTAATGTATAACATTTTATTTCTCCCCAATTACATGTTAAAATCATTTTCAACATTTTAACATTTCTGAGTTTTTTTAAGGTTTGAGTTCCAAATTCTATCTCTCCCTCCCTTTCCACCTCCCTGAGACTATAAGCAATCAGATATCAACAATACATGTGCAATCATGTAAAACATTTCCATATTAGTCATTCTGTATAAGAAGACTCAAATAAAAGAAAAAGATTGAAAGAAAGTGAAAAATAGCATGCTTCTGTCTGTATCAGTTCTTTCTCTAGGGGCAGATAGTTATTAGTCCTTGGAGATTGTCTTGGATCGTTGTAAATATATATATATATATATATACATATTATATATATATTATATTGTATACATATAATTATTACGATGATGATTTTCAGGAGATGGGAGGAGTAGCAAACCCCAAATAAAACAAGAGAAGAGAAGGACCCCACGCATTTTCACTGGCATCCCCCATACCTGAAATTCCTTCTCTTTAAGTCTCAAAGTCTCTGAAAGGGAAGGACCCTCTTTAAGAAACATTTCCTAGTTCCTCTTCATTCTAGTGCCTCAACTCTGTTAATAATCTCCAACTTATCCCTTAGATGTCTGATTTTTACCTTGTTGCTTGCATGTTGTCTCCTCCATTAGAAAGTGAACTCCTTAAGAACAGGGACTGTCTTTTGCTTTTGTATTCCCAGCCCTCAGCACAGTGGGAGGCATATAGTAGGCACTTAATAAATGCTTGTTGACTCATATTTCCATTAGTAATATGAGCTCCTTAAGAGCAGGGTTTGTTGCTACCTACCTTTGTCTCCCCAGCTCTAAGCATGGTGCCTGGTACATAATGGGCACTTCATGAGAGCCTACTGAGTGACTGTACTCTTGTTTCTACTAGTTGACATGACCAAATGGCAATTCCAGGGTGGCCACTCAACTATAAGGGACTGAGTAAGACAGAAATGCTGGAACTGATTTTTCAAAGAGTAAACCGAATGATTCACAGTCATATGGTATTAGTAGGAGAATATTTGTTTTAGAAAGATGTATTTTTTGCTTCAAGGAACAGCTTTCCATCATTGTGATTGTCATACCATTTCCCCAAAGCAATTTAGCCAAGTCTTTTCCCAGTCCAGGACACTGTCCATCTGCCATGTTAGTCCAAGATATATGATGGACCAGGTCAATAGGATGTCTATCCAAGTTGATGGATAGAGTTCCATATATAGGTATGTACAATATATGTATTTAGATATACACATATATAGATATATGTATACAGATTTATACATATATATTGATATAAATAGCTTGGACAATAGGAATTTTTCATTGACTTAGTTTTTTCTTTGAGGTTTATTAATCCAAATACTTCAATAATTATGGGCATCATTGAGAGGGCTTTATAGTTCTTGGGGATTTGATGCATTTTTATCCAAAGACAGGAATATTCAGATACTCACCCTCTTCAGGCATACCTCATTTCATTTCACTTTGCTTTATTGTTTTTCATAGATGTTGCATTTTTTTTCAACAAATTGAAGGTTTGTGGCAACCCTGTGGCAAGCAAATCTATTTTTACCATTTTTCCAACATCATGTACTCAGTTCATGTCTCTGTCACATTTTGGTAGTTCTTACAATATTGAACATTTTTTCATTATTATTATATCTGGTATGGTGATCTGTGATCAGTGATCTTTGATATTGCTATTGTAATTGTTTTGGGGCACCATGAGCCATACCCATGGAAAATGGTGAACTTAATCAATAAAGGCTGTGTATATTCTGACTGCTCCTTGCATCAGATCTTACATCTTTCTCTTCCTCTCCTCATCCTCTCTATTCTCAGAAATATGATGACATTGAAATTAGACCAATTAAAACCCTACAATGGCCTCTTAACTTTTCAAGTGAAAGGAAGAGCCAGTCAAAGCAACACACTTCATTGTCTTATTTTAAGAAATTGACACAGTAACCACCTCAAACTTCAACAGCTACCAACTGGATCCATGAGAAGCCATCCACATTGAGGCAAGACTCGCCACCTGCAAAAAGATTACAACTCTCTAAAGCTCAGATGATGGTTAGCATTTTTAGCAATAAAGTATTTTTAACTAAAATATGTACTTTTTAGATATAATACTATTGCACACCTCTAGAATACAGAATAGTATATAACTTTTATCTGTATTGAAAAACAAAAAAAATGTGTGACTCAGAACCCAAAATATCTCAGGTCTTCTTGTATGGCAAATTTCTCTTCCATTTAGACTTTCTGTTAGGCCTCCTCCATGACAATGCTAAACTCTTTGACAAACCTAACACCTCCATGTTTTATGCCTCACTTGATATTGATAACCAGAGAATCATTATACAATTTTTTCTCTTTTGTATAGCTATTAAAAACTCCTATATGAGATTAACATTTGTATGGGAGAAACTTCATTGGAAGAAAGTCTTTATAACTGTGTTGAGCTTTTACAAATCAAATGTGTTTTTTCTTCTGATATCAATCAGCAAACAATAGCTAAATGGGATCTTGTTTCTAATACTTTCTATACTTTCCAATTAATTGTGCGACTGTAAAGACATAGTCCTCTTTAGAAAATCATTTGCAAAAACTTGACTGTTCCTTACCAGATTTTCCTCAGGGATACCCTTGGTTCACGTATGGATCATGCTTACAAAATGTTTATAGAGGGGGAAAAATAGGAATGCAGACCAGCAGTTATTGATGTCTACTTGATCTTTTTTAAAGTATTAATGCCTTTTGTGATTTTTCTCTAACTGTTCATTGGATTCCCTTAAAAATGGATAATACAATTATATGTGTATATAATACCTTGAAAGTAAATCCCTTAATGTCTTTAATATTGTGCCATTTTCAGTACATCTGTCTTTTGAGGATATTTATGGATGTATTATGGTCTGGTCCAGATGCAACTCCTTACTTTACTTGCATAGTGCTATTTTTATCTCATCCAGGACAAGATGTCTGAATCCAAATGTGGAGAGAGCTTATTGTAGAAGTGCTGACTGTGTGCCATATGTTTGTTGTCCTTTTCCAGTTTCATCTTTAAATGTTCTTGGAATAATAATAGCTCTAGTTTATCCATCCTATGTCATTTCACTTGACCCTGGGAGGTCAAGTGATGCTATTATTATATTATTATTACAATTTTGTAAATGAAAAAATAAACTCAAAGTAGTGAAGTGACTTGACCAAGGTCCTTCAAACAATCAATAAACACTTACTAAGTGTCTACTATGTACTAAGCAGTGGGGATGCACGAAGAAGCAAGAGACAGTGCCTGCCCCCCAAGATTACAATCTAATGGTCACACAGTTTAGGAGTGTCTAAAATGGTAGATTTTAATTCGAGGCTTCCTAATTCTAAGCTTGATGCTGTATTCATTAGTACAGGCTGCCTTGCTATGATTTGGCTTCATTGAGTTTCCTGCCAAATGCTCTATGAATTCTTTTTCCTCTTCTGCCACTTTTTGAAATTTTGTGAGGCAATATCCCTCCATAGGGTTTTGGGAGTGAGTTTCTATTCTAAACGACTGATGCTCTCAGCTGCTATCAGCAATCCTGCTGACTGAGGTGGTTTCTATAGTCTTTTAGCCTCCATATTGTGTGAATTGTTTTATATCTGTTAAATTTCCATAGAAAATGGGAATGGCATGCTCTGATGTCTTTTTCTTACTCTATTTCTCATTTTTTATTGTTAATAACTTGTTTGAACAGATTAGGTTGGAGCTGTTGTAACTGCACATAGCATTAGCCTTCCTTCAAATTTGGTTTTGGTTTTCATTATCGCAGTTACAGTTTGATGATCTGAGCACTCACTGACAGCCACATCACCATATTGTTAGCGATTTTTTTTCTTATATGTTTAACTATAGTGCATTTCATTTTTGGTTTTGTTTTCAGCTCTGTATCACCTCCAGAGTCATCCATGTCTCTTCTTGGCAGCTAGGAGGTATGAATAGAGCACTGGACATTGAGGCAGAAAGCACAAAGGTCCAATCCTACCTCATATATTTACTAGTTGTGTGGTCCTGTATAAGCCACATAATCTCACTCAGTCTCAAATGCCACTTCCCATCTCTGTGCCTTTGCATAGGCTCCAGCCCTCTCCCACATGCTTGTCAAATGAGGATGATAATAACACTTACCTTCCATGATTCTTGTGAGAATCAAGTGAATTCATATACGTCTCTTTGCAAACCTTAAAAGACTATACAAGGTATCCCAAAAGTCTTTGTGCAGTTTTAAACTACTAAAGGTTTTGAGAAACCCTAAAAAAAAGTTAATTATTATTTTTGTCATTATTAGTGAAGGAAGCATTCATTATATATAATATTAAAAATATATATATATAGCATTCATTTATATATAGCATTCAAGATATATATTATTTATGTTTATATACATATATTGATGTGTTTGTGTGCATATGTATATGTGTATGTGCATATATTTATATGTGTTTATGTGTATACATGCCTATATACTTACATACACATGTGTGTATATATATGAAAAATATATATATATACACACATATAGTCAGCAAGTCTTTCATTTTTTTATTTTTTATTTTTTTATATTATTTCTTTTTTAATATAAATTTATTTAACTTTTTACATTCATTTTCACAAAATTTTGGGTTCCAAATTTTCTCCCCATTTATCCCCTCCCCCCACCCCAATATACCAAGCATTCTAATTTCCCCTATCACCAATCTGCCCTCTCTTCTATCATCCCTCCCTTCTCTTGTCCCCATCTTCTCTTTTGTCCTGTAGGGCCAGATGACTTTCTATTCCCCATTAACTGTATTTCTTATTTCCTAGTAGCAAGAACAATACTCAACAGTTGTTCCTGAGCTTTGAGTTCCAAATTCTCCCCATCCCTCCCTTCCCACCCATTCCCTTTGGGAAGGCAGGCAATTCAATATAGGCCCTATCTGTGTAGTTTTGCAAATGACTTCCATAATAGTCATGTTGTGTAAGACTAACTGTATTTCCCTCCCTCCTACCCTGCCCCGCATTGTTTCTATTCTGTCTTTTGGTCCTGTCCCTCCCCAAGTGTTGACTTCAAATTGCTCCCTCGTCCCATTGCCCTCCCTTCCATCATCCCCCCGACCCTGCTTATCTCCTTCTCCCCCACTTTCCTGTATTGTAAGATAGGTTTTCATACCAAAATGAGTGTGCATTTTATTCCTTCCTTTAGTCGAATGTGATGAGGGTAAACTTCATGTTTTTTCTCGGCTCTCCTCTTTTTCCCTCCACTAAAACATCTCCTGCTTGCCTTTTGAATGAGATATAATTTACCCCATTCCATTTCACCCTCTCTCCTCCCACTACATTTCTCTCTTACCGTTTACCTTAATTTCTTTTAAGATATGGTCCCATCCTATTCAATTCACTCTGTGCTCTCTGTCTCTGTATGTGCGTGCATGTGTGTATGTGTGTGTGTGCATGCACGTGTGTACGTGTGTGTGTGTGTGTGGTCCCACCAACTACCCAGATACTGAAAAGTTTCAAGAGTTACAAATATTGTCTTTCCATGTAGGAATGTAAACAGTTCATCTTTGGTAAGTCCCTTATGACTTCTCTTTGCTGTTTACTTTTTCATGCTTCTTCTCATTCTTGTATTTGAAAGTCAAATTTTCTTTTCAGCTCTGGTCTTTTCATCAAGAATGCTTGAAAGTCCTCTGCTTCATTGAAAGACCATTTTTCCCCCTGAAGTATTATACTCAGTTTTGCTGGGTAGGTGATTCTTGGTTTGAGTCCTAGTTCCTTTGACTTCTGGAATATCCTATTCCACGCCCTTCGATCCCTTAATGTAGAAGCTGCTAGATCTTGTGTTATCTTGATTGCATTTCCACAATAACTGGAATTGTTTCTTTCTAGCTGCTTGCAATATTTTCTCCTTGACCTGGAAATTTTAGAATTTGGCCACAATGTTCCTAGGAGTTTCTCTTTTTGGATCTCTTTCAGGTGGTGATGGGTGGATTCCTTGAATACTTATTTTGCACTCTGGTTCTAGAATATCAGGGCAGTTTTCCTTGATAATTTCATGAAAGATGATGTCTAGGCTCTTTTTTTGATCATGGCTTTCAGGTAGTCCCATAATTTTTAAATTGTCTCTCCTGGATCTATTTCCCAGGTCAGTTGTTTTTCCCATGAGATATTTCACATTCTCTTCCATTTTTCCATTCTTTTGGTTTTGTTTTATGATTTCTTGGTTTCTCAGAAAGTCATTAGACTTCATCTGTTCCATTCTAATCTTGAGAGAACTATTTTCTTCAGTGAGCTTTAGAACCTCTTTTTCCATTTGGCTAATTCTGCTTTTGAAAGCATTCTTCTCCTCATTGGCTTTTTGAACCTCTTTTGTCAATTGAGCTAGCCTATTTTTCAAGGTGTTATTTTCTTCAGCATTTTTTGGGTCTCCTTTAGCAAGGTATTGATGTGTTTTTCATGCTTTTCTTGCATCTCTCTCATTTCTCTTCCCAGTTTTTCCTCCACCTGTCTAACTTGATTTTCAAAATCCTTTTTGAGCTCTTCCATAAGTCTTTCATTTCTTAATCCCAAACCATATTTTCCAACATATTTTTTTGTCATCCTCCCCCCATTCATTATTATAATGAAGTCACTGGATGTTAAGGTATATAAGTTTAGAGGATTTTATTGAGTTTTCCAAACAATTTCTCTACCTTGTCCCTTCTGTAACATATGTTAGTGCATAAGTTGCAATTATCTCCATGGTGGTCTTTGTGCTTGGGCTCATCATGAACGCTGTAAATTGAAATGATCAAGTGTCCCACAAAATGATGTTTCTTGTTGCCTTTGGGCACACAATGAAGCCAACTTGGCCAGTTTATTTGCCTCTCTAAGGCAAGCCTGTAAGTGAACCTTCTAGAGTGTTTTTGGCCTTCTGGTTTTATTTATAGAGAAACTTATTGAGAGTCACATGTCCCCGTTCTTCTGTTAGAATGCTGACACATTGGGTATTGGCCTAAGAGTTCATATTTATAGTATCAACAGTTAATTTTATGTTTAGGTGATTTAAGAACTGCATAATTCTCTGACTTCCCCCAGCATCATAACGGTAGAAACAGAAGGAAACCATGGCTCATCTGGGGAGGAAAAAAGATCTGTGTTTGTGCATGTGTGTTTGTGTGTGTGTGTGTGTGTGTGTGTATGTGTATAGATTACTTTTGCAAAAATTTGGCGAGGGAAGGTGGGAAAGAGATAGGATAGAAAGGCTAAGAGCCATTTGTGAGTTTGCTCTTGAAAGACCTGAGCACGTTTGTAAGAAAATTGAAATAAGCCAATAGAGAGGATTAAAAACGTATATTAGGGTGAAGCTAATTACAGAGAAAGGGATGGTAGAGCAAAGGAAGCAATAGATCTGCTGGACTCCACCCTGGTCACATAACATCTAGATTATCTGGCTGACATGTTTTACACGACAAGCTAGACAGCTCGTCGTGTAGAATGAGCAATAGTCTGTCTATCTCTAACACTCAGTTCTAGCATTCCAGGTTGTTGTTGGTTAAATTTATAGCTTTTGGAGCAGAGATAATGGAGTGGTTTATCATTTCCTTCTGCTCATGAGTAAACTGAGGTAGATAGGGTTAAGTAACTTGCCCAGGGTCACACAGCTAGTAAGTGTCTGAGGCCAGATTTGAACTCAGGAAGATTACAAGTCCAGTGCTCTATCCACTATGCCACCTGGCTGCCTAAGTGTTCTAAGAGTCTACAATTATTCTGCTCTACTCTTGTTAACCTCTACTAATGTGTTGTCATAGTCAAAGCCTAACTTGAACCAGTCTGATGGTTTTGGTTACACACACACACACACACACACACACTGAAGGACAGCCCTGTGAATTTGGAACTATGCCTTATAAGTCACTAAACTATGAATATTCTTTCACCCAGCAATACAACTAGGTATAGATCCCAAAGATATCAAAGAAAGAATCCATGTGTACAAAATATTCATAGCAGTTTGTTTTTTGGTAGCAAAAAGTTGGAAATGGGTGCCCACCAGTTAAGGAATGGTTAAATGATGGAATATTATCGTATCATAAGAAATTACAAAAGGGTAGTTTCAGAGGAAACTAGGTAGACCTTTATGAACTAATGTAGAGTGAAGTGAGCAGAAATAGAATTATTTATATAATAACAACAACATTATGAAAAAAAGCTTCAAAGAATCTCTGAGAACATGTAATAATGAACATTTTAGGACCAAAGATGAAGCGTTCTATTCACTAGAGAAGGAACAGATTTAAAATGCAGAATGAAATATATCTTTTAGACATGACCAAAGAGTTTCCTTCATCTTACTAATGCATATTTGTTATACTTTTTACTGTTTTTTTACTTTTTCTTGTTTATTTGAGGCACAATGGAAGAAAGGGGAAAAATGCTTATTATTTTAAGTAAGAAAGATAATAAAAGCCCCCCTTTTGATGTTGTGTGATATGACTATTGAGTGTGACTCTTGAATGTCTGAGAAAGACCTGCCAGATTTACTTAGCCATAGTAAAATGAACAAGTAAACTGCACTAACTAAGGTAAAATTTCATTCTCCCCTACTTTCTCTCCATACAGAAACATGTCTAGTCAGCATGTCAGAGTGCCTAGGCAGGCAATATCTGCCAAATCTGAAGAATACTGAGCCTTTGCAGGCTCTTAACTTCATTAGATAGTGCACTCCTTGTCTTTTGCCTTTCTTTGTATCCTTAGTGCTTAGCACAGTGCCTGGTACCTAATAAGAGCTTAATGTATGTTTATGGACTCATTGATTTTAGGTGACCAGGATGCAATGTTAAGTGGTTCAAGCCTTAGCCCCTTAGGCCAATTAAATCTCAAGATGACTTCCTTGTCTTTTTTTTTTTTTTTTGGTGGTGGGGGAGAGGGGCGCGGAATTAAATTAGTCTACAGGGCAGGCAATCTTGATATTGGTTCTACTGTAAATTTCCAGTAAGAACTGTCCAGTGGGTTCCATTCTGTAAATTTTACGTGCCCCATTTACATATTTCTCACTATCCCACATCTTCAATTTGGTTCTGTTTTTGAAGGAAAAGACTATTTGACCTTTGAGAAGCAAAGATATACCATTTGGCACCTTGGCACCTCAGTTCACAGAACCAAAGTTGTAGGATCATAGATCAGAGGAAGGGGTCTCTCTCATTCTCCCCTCAATATCCCAATGCAGTATCCCAATATCCCTTGCAAGGTCTACATCTACATCTTTTGTATCCATCCCTTCCTTTCCTTTCACACAACCACCCCCAGTTCAGTATCTTATCTCCTATTCTCTGGAGTGTTGCAATAGCTTCCTGATTGGTCTCCCTGCTTTACTCTCCTTTTTTCAGTCTATCTTTTACACAAAGTAATCCTCCTCAAGCAGAAGTCTGACCAGCCTTTAAGATAAAATATAGATTCCTCTTCTTTAGAATTTAAATTTTTGTCCAGTCTGGCTCCACACTTCACACAGCTCAGATACTCCATGTTCCAGACAAACTGGCCTACTTGCTGTCCTCTGAATTTGAAATCCTATCTCCCACCTCCACATGCTAGACTGCACTGCCTTCCCTACTTCTACCTCCCTAGCTTTATTTCAAGGCTCAACTAAGGTCCTACCCCCTACATGCAGCCTTTCCTGATAGTCTCAATTGTTAGTGTTCTCCCTCTCCTGAAATTTATTTGTATTTATTTATCTGCATATATGTTGTATCTGTCTCTCTCCCTGTGGAAAATAAGCTCCTCTTTTTGTGGTGGCCAAGAACTGGACACTGAGGGCATGCCCATCAGTAGGGGAATGGCAGAACAAATTGTGGTATATGAATGTAATAGAATACTATTATTCCATAAGAAATCATGAGCAGGCAGACTTCAGAAAAACTGGAAAGACTTACATGAACTGATGCTGAGTGAAGTGAGCAGAACCAGGAGAACATTGTACATAGTAACAGCCACATTGTATGATGATTCACTTTCAAAGACTTGGCTCTTCTCATCAATGCAAGGATCTAAGACAACTCCAAAAGATGCATGGTGGAAAATGCTCTCCATATCCAGAGAAAGAACTGTGGAGTCTCAATGTAGGTCAAAGCAGGCTATTTGCTCTCTTTTGTTTCGTTGTGTTCCTTCTTTCTCATGCTTCCTCCCATTGGTTCTAATTCTTCTTTACAACATGACTAATGTGAAAATATGTTTAATATGAGTGTATGTGTAGAGCCTATATCAAACTGCATACCATCTGGGGGGGAGGGGAGAGGAGAAAATTTGGAACTCAAAAGTTTATGGAAGTGAATATTGAAAACTTAAATATTTTTTTTAAAGAATGTAAGTTCCTTGAGGGCAGGGACCATTTTGTTATTATACGCTTATATTTTCCACAGTGCTTTGCAGTATCAAGCTATAGAAATCATTGTTTAATTGAATTAAAAAACCGGTAAATTACTTGTTTATGATTCAGTGTTTTGCCTTTTTATTTAATTCTATTTGCCTCCAAAAGAAGCAACTGTCTATTATTATCTCCAAAAAGTCTAAAGACATATTCCGAGAAGAAAGGAAAGAGGAAAGGAAAAATCATCAAGAAAACAGATTGAAGAGGAAGAAGAAGTAAGCTGAGATAAGAAAGGAGGAGAGAAAGGACAATGAAAGAAAAGAAAGAGGTACTTTTAATAAAGAGTGGTAGAATTCAGCCAGCAGCACTAGGTCACACACACAAATAATGTTCATGTTGAATGGGATCATTTAGACCATCCTCTTCATTTTATAGATGAAGAAACAAGCCTTGAGTGGTGAAGTCACTGATCCAATGTCCCACAGGAACCAAGTGGCAGAGCCCAGGCTGGATAGCCAGTTCTTCCATGGCTTGTCCACTGGCATGCATGCCCTAGGCTGCCTGTCTACCCCAGGGTCTACCATTAAGTTGAACTGTATGGCAACCCTACCTTCACATCACTTTGGATGAAGGGAGAGGGATGACAGGAAAGATCAATGAAGATAAAATAAACTGCATAGGGGAGATGAAGGGGAGGCAATTAGTAACCAGAAACCCATCTCAAGAGAAGAAGCTCATTACAGACTATAGCAAAAATACATATGAGAATTTGAAAGCCTTCAGAATATATAAAGTCCATTACATTTTGGAAGCTGCTGTCCTGGGAATTCTCACAACCCAGTACAATATTCACACACATGTGATTCTGTGGTGTATGTGGATGTGCATGTGTGTGCAGGAATGGTAGGGAGTGCTTAGGCAGAAGGAAAGAAAGAAGGAATGGCCGTTAAAAAGTCTTGCTGAGAAAGGTATTTCTTGTGGACAAAAAAGAAGCAGGCCCCTCGCTCCCTACTGAGCCCATTTCTCCTGCCTTTGCCCGAGCTGTCAGGCATGAATCCCTGTAGCATTCCGTAACTAATTGACAGTAATGGGGGCCATTGGGAGTCTAAGAATACATGGCATTACCCAGCATGCTCTGGAAGGAAGGGGGGGTGCCTCAGGGGCAGCTGTGGGGAAAATAAAGAATGTCTTTTAAAGTTTTTGTTGTGTTTTTTCGTTGTTGTATCCCCCTCCCCCTTTTTTCTTGTCCCACAGCTGGGAGGTAAGCAGTAGGGAAAAAGAGATTTGGGAGAATTCTTACTTTAATCTGAAATTTTTAAAGTTGAAAATGAAACTCATATCTTGTCTTGTGCTTATGTCCCAGGATATCATGCTTGTCACAGGGAAGAAACAGATGGAATTTCAATTAACCCTCCAACCCCCTGTGAAATCTAGATCCCGTCTCACTATATTGTACCCTTTGGATTTACAACATATTGTAATATATGACTGCAGACGCTGGAGATTCCACTGCAAATCAATCCTCTTTATTCCAGAGGTTCAGAAATCAGCTACAAAAGCCCACTTCAGGTTCAAACTTGGCTAAGCCCTTACAAAGTCATTCTTAATGGTAAAGCAGGAAAATCAGGGGATACATTTGCTCATAATGCTTTAAGTTACTAAGACGCTTTTTTTCTTTTTAAAATAAACATATTTGCTTCATCTTTCTGTTCATGATAGATTCTGCTCGGTAGAATTGTTTTCCAAACTTAAGGAAATTAGAATGAGCTGGCTATTATTATATACTGAAGAGCAATTACTATAGATACACAGCAAATCCTCTGTCAAAAGATTTTTATGGTCCTTTGCATATTTACTATGCCATGATATTTTCTTTGTACAGTCTGATGATAAAGACATTTAAGATTAAGTTCACAATTTATTTAAAGGGTTCCCTGAGCTACAAATCTCACTTGAGATTACTAAACTGAGAAAGTTTATTTATTTATTTTTACTGTTGGCACAATTTTTCAAGTTGCCTATAGATCTACTGGCTTAACTTTTAGGACCTATTTAGTTTGACCCTTTGACATTAGTTCTTAGTACACCATTCAGTGTTTAAAGTCTAGTGTTCTTCTATCCTCACCTCCAAAAAACTAAACAAATCACATTTTTAGGTTGACATTTAGGTTAAATTTTGCCAGGTTTTTTCCCCTTTATTTACCTACTTTCTTCTTAAACTACTTTTTAGCTCAAATTCATCAGTATCCTTTGAAAGATAAAATTTACCAACATCCAGAATGGGTTGTAGATTTTTCTTTTAAATATACTGTGGGCTAAGCCTACTTTAGACATCCAGCAGGGTAATTTTATCACAGTTTTGTACTGGGAATTTCTGAAAAAGCCTTCATGGCAAAGTCCTTCTCCTTAAATACTTACAAATATGGGATCTCCAGGTCTGAAAGTGTAGTCCTTGATAATGGAGAACAGTAATATAGAATAAACAGATTCTCCCTCCTAGAAGTGTGGAGAGATGCAGAGATGAGGGTGAAAGGATCTGAAACCATCAGTGAGCAAAACAGGGAAACCTTTGATTCATAGATCTGAAAACTGAAAGGGACCTGAAGAGATCATAGATATCTGACTTAGCATTTAGGCAAGTAAGGTACTAACAGTATGATTGTCCAAAAGGAGTTAGCCTGCATGGTATAGTAGGATGTGTCCTGTAATGAGGGAGTTAGGAAAACTGGCTTTGAGTATTTGCTACTAGTCATTAGCTATGTAACTTGATTCTTTCTGAGCCTAAATTTCTTTAACTATGAAATGAAGAGGTTGGACTAAGTGATCTCTAAGCTCTTTTGCAGCTATAAACTCTATGACCCTAGGACTTCCTCAAAGGCACACAGCTAATTACAGCTGAAGAGGCTAGAAGGTCTCTTGCTTCCTCCTGCACTGTCCCTTCTAGTATACATGCTGCCTCTCAATCCAGAATTTCTCCTAGGAGGTTTGGAGAATGGAGGAACATGAAAGGGGATTAGCGAAGCGAGAAAGAATGATGAGGAGTATAAGAGAGGGACTCATCCTATCTGGAAGGAGATTTTGAAGATCACTTTCAACCAAGATTTCACTCTAGGGAAATAGTATAATATCATTTTTGCCATTGTTGAATAAATATAGTTTTTGTCATGTTTTAAAGACTTCGGTTAGTTCTTTGTTGTAGCCTAGTTACTTTGACCAAACAAATCTCCATTTTCCTCTAGTTTACCTGCCATCTTGATTTTTTCAAGGTCGTATTTTCTATCATTTGCCCTCATATAGAATTAGCAAGAACATAATCATGTTAAAAAATGGGGTACCAATGATGACTACTGCATAAGAAATAGTATAAAAAGGGGCACATAGGATAGAGAGCCAGCACTGGAGTCAGGAGGACTTGAGTTCAAATCTGACCCAAATCACTTAACCCTGACTGCCTCCCATCCCCTGCCAAAAAACAAACAAACAAGAAATAGCATAAAAAGATACCACCAAGGAATTTCATGTTCAGAAAAGGTGGGCTGAGTTAGCAGAGGACAACTAACAGACAGCTCAAGTACTAATCTTGTACCCATGAAATGTTAAAGGACTGGTGGAGATCCTTTAGGGCATTGGCTAAATGCTTTATGGAAGGACATCAATAAAATCACAGATACGTTAAAGTATCAAGATAGAAACAATCAGCTTGAGTTATTTGTAGCACAGTCAATAAGAAAAGCACAAAAATACAGCTACTCAAGTACTTCCAATGTGTTATTTCCTTCCTGGGATAGGGTCCAGCAGTATAGCCCTTCATGGGTACTCAGTTCACTTTTGGAAAGTGCCAGCCCTGGAGCCAAGGAGAGGGTCAAAGGGGTTTACAGTATGGATAAGAGGAACATCTTGTCTCTCTGAGCAGTGAAAGCATCATGGAAGGATTTAGTAGAAGCAGCAGGAAAATTAAGATGATGAATAGCACTTACCTAAGAAAGACAACCAGATAATTTTTCCATCATTTTCTGGACTCTCAGTTCAAAGATTTAATCAGTTTCTCTGATGGTACAGAAATGACTCGTCCTTTGCAAAGTCTTCCTTCTGTTTATTCTGTAATTATGCTTTTCTCACACATGAGGTTGACATTCTCCTTTGATCATTCCTCACTCAGAAAAAGATACTTTCAAAACATCCTTAAAAATCCATTCATTTGCTTTTGACATCACCCAACATCAGGAGCAAAGAAAAAGTCATTTTTAGCTGCTCAAGAAAGTTTCTCAGACATTGCTTCCTCACATGGTTAAACAAACATGGCTCTTTGTTGAACTCTGAGACACAGACATGTGTCCAAGTAGCTAGTGCCTTCTCCATCTTCAAAATAATTTATTTTGGAAATAGTAAATTTGCGGTTCCTTAAAAATACAAAGGACACATTTGTTTTTCTAACTTCAGTAACACACACTAGGACATCATGTTCCCAAATAGTATGCTCACTTTCACAGTTAAGTGTCATTCCTCATGACAGAGAACAAAACACTGCTATTGCTGGGGATTTTTCGTTTTCCTTCATCCCCATTGTCACCTCCCAGAGTCTCCTGTTCTTTATATTTCTCCTGAATTTTTTTTCTTTTGCTCTGCTCTGGTTCAACTCCTTGAAATCCAGTCTACCTATTCTTCTCCTTACTTCTGCAGTGAGGACATCATAAAAGGAGAAGGTGAAGAAACAGTAGAGGCCATGAAATTACCTAGGAAAATTGACAGAATGATCACGAAAGGCTTCCAAGAGAAGGGAAATTTACACGTAGAGAACCTATACCTATCTACATACATACATATATTCACATATCTAAGTATACGTTTATATATTTTTCTGTGCCTTCAGATTTCTTCTATGTCAGTTTCATGGTATTTTCTTTTTGTGTCACAGAGTTTTTGTTAAAAGAAGTTCAGGACTCTTTACAAACATTATTCTTTATTCCTTTGATAGACCTGGGGGATTGGAGGGTAGGAATAGGGAAACAGTGGCATTAGATAAGCTCAGCTCACAACTCCTTTCAAGTTTTCCCAAATTAACCATTCCCTAAAGTGATCTCAGATCCTACACAGTCTATCCCATACCAGCACAGCTTTGCCTCAGAATTTTCTCAATTTACTTCATGTATATACAATATAGATTATTAACTCCTTGAGGACAAGGAGTGTGTCTTCTCCTTCATTGGTAATCTTCATATTCTGAATATGGTGCTTTGCACATTATTGTGTTCGTCGTTCGTTGCCGAAGAAGACCATGCCATCAGAGAAATTACATAGGTGCACAATAAATACTTGATTGCTAAAAGAAGGAAACAAGACTATATTAAGTGCCTACTGTGTGCCTGGCAGTGTACTAAATGCTTAATAAATATTATCTCCTTTAATCCTCACAACAGCCCTTCAAGGTTAAGTGTTAGTAATATCCTCTTTCTACAGTTGAGGAGAGGTAAGCTAAAGATAAGTGATTTTCCCAGGGTCATACAGCTAGTAAGTGTCAGAGGTTAGATTTGAACTCAGGTCTTCCCAACCCCAGGCCCAGGGACCTATCTATCCACTGTGCCTTCTAGTTGGTTCTGGAGTTAAGTCTTTCTAAAGCCTTCTACCTTTTAGGATCAGCTCATGTGCCACCTCCTCTGACAAGTCTTTCCTGATCCCCTTGTTTATGGGATGGGTTTTTTTGGAGACAGTTGGGGTTAAGTGACTTGCCCAAGGTCACACAGCTAGTGTCTGAGGCCAGATACGACCCAGGGCCAGTGCTGTATCCACTGTGCCACCTAGATGCTCATCCTTTGCCCCCTTACTTGTTAACAAATCCCCACTCCTGCTACAAATGATCATAGATGTACCTATTCACATTGTATATCCTCCAAGTCAAAGGTAAACTCCTACAGGGCAGAGGGAGATTTTGATTTTGTCTTTGTATCCCTAGTACCTAAGACAGCGCATCTTGAGTATCATAGGTGCTTAATAGATCATTTTTTGACTTGGATTAGAGCTTTAAAAAAGTGTTGATCATGATCCTTTCTCCCCAATAGTGTGATCTCTCTCTAGGTAGGAGGCTTACAAATTAACCAGAACAACTAGATCAAAGTGATTTTGGGGAAGCAGCAAAATGGTGACTCTAACAATGGGAAAGGCAGGAGCACTGGCCTGGGAGTTAAGCTGGGAAACCAGTGTGAAATAGTGGAAAGAATACTGGGTTTAGAATCAAAGAACCGGAACTCATATCTTGTTTCTACTATTTACTTTTTGTGTGACCTTGGAAAATTCACTTAACTCTTCCGGGCCTCAGCTATAAAATGAAGGGTTTGCAATTTATGATCTCTAAGCCACCTCCAAACTCTAAATTCAACTATTATCGCGCTATTAGATTAAACTGGATTAGGGAGGGCCAGGCTGTGACACCTCTGGCAGGTGGGCAGAAAAAAAACTGGGTAGAAATGCTGCCAACATATCTTGGTAGTAAAAAGGAAGCAACTTAACCCATCTGTAACTACAGGAATGTATGAGGGAGAGGGGCTAGATAGAGCTTTAGAAAGTACTGAAATAAAGCCCTAAATGTCTGGATTTCCTTCAAGAGAAAAAAGCAGTATTCCCTGTGGCTTTTTGCAGAGAATATGAGTTCAACTTGAAAAGAAACCTTTTGGAAATGGAAGACAAGCTAAAGGACTAAACACAGAGCGGGTTAAAGCAGGTGAAGTGTTTGAAGAAAAAAAAATCTATGCTGTTTCCAAGGATATCCAGTTGGAATGCATGTAGTGGAACTGTTTTGCAGTCTCTCTTCCTTTATCTTCAGGCATTTCTAACGAGTTTTGACTAAAACTCAACCTTACCATTGTTTAGATTTCTAATTATAGTTTTAACTAAACCATTCCACTTAACTAAAATTTGACTAAAAGATAAAGGGGCACCTTATTAGGAGTGGAAAAAGTAGGAAATTGTTCTCCTATCATCTTACAGAGGCATTATAAATAACTCTATCTGTAACTCTATCTATACTTGGAATCAGGAAAATTGGGTTCAAATTCCACCACTGACACTCATAAGCTGTGTGGCTCTGACCAAGTCATTCAGTATCTTCTGCATGCATCAGGTAATAAGTTATCAACTAAGCTCTAAGGCTATCAAAATGAGTTAGAAGCTGTACGGTTGGTAGAAAGAGTTCTCACACCTGGAGTCCCTCAAAATGAGGCAATTGTAGAATAGCAGAATGATTGAGATTATTTATTAATTATTCGTTAAATATTCATTAAATATTCATTAATCCATTGGACAGGGACCATCTTTTTGCATCTGGATAGCTCTGAAGAATCAAAGAGTTGTGGGAGGATACAATTTAATCTATTATATTATTACATTAAATTAATATTAAATATTTATTATAATTACTGCATTAAACATTTGTTGTAAATAATTGTAATTATTGTATTGAATTATGTAACCTTTAAAAATTATTATATTAAATTATGTAACTTTTTTAAAAAGTTACATATTTATTTATTGTAATTATTGTATTAAATGGATTAAAGGAATATCAAACTATGTAACTTTTAAAAAGGAATTGGACGAAACAATATTGAATTATGTAATCTTTAAAAAGGAAATAGCTCTAATAAAGCTGGAATATCTTGACATATTGAGCTAATGTTAATAATACATATACTTCCATGAGACTTTCAGTATCAACTAGCATCACTGTATTAGTTTTTAAGGGGCATTTCATGCTATAGGAAATGATAGGCAGGATGGTTTCAGAAAAACCTTGGAAGACTTATATGGACTGATGCAATGTGGAATGAGCAACACCAGGAGAACATAGTGCACAGAGAACAACAGTATTTTTAGGATGATCAACTGTGAAAGACAGCTGCTCTGATCAAGACAATGATCCAAGTCAAGATAATCCCAAAGGACCCATGATAAAAAATGGTATCCACCTCCAGAGAAAGGACTAAGGAACTCTGAACGCATATTGAAGCATACTTTTTAAAAACTTTATTTTTATTGTTTTATTTTTTGTTTTCTTTTGCAACATGACTAATATGGAAAGATGATGCCATGACTTCACATGTTTAATTGAAATCAAAGAGCTTGACTTCTCAAGGAGGGAAGGAGAGAATTTGGAATTCAAAATTTTTTTAAATAGCTGTTAAAAAAATTTTTACCTCTAACGGGAAACATTTAAGAAATTAGATTAAAATATGTAATGACTTTTAATATATGTATGTATATATACATATATATGTGTGTATTACATACATACACACACACATATATAGATATAGATATATGAAAGGGCATTTCATCCCTCTGCCCTTTTTGGTATGAGCCTCCAGACTCACAAATTGGGAGGAATTTCTACACTCTGTCTTTTTCCTGAGTATTTAATATACATAAAGAATGCATCTCACAGAACTGAGCATCTCCAGCACCTGATTTCAAATCCTATCTCAAACATTTATTCACCGCGTGACCCTGGGCAAGTGACCTAACCTCTCAGAGCCTCAGTTTCCTTATCTGTAAAAAGGGGGTAACAATGGCAGCTACCTTGTAGGGTTTTTTTGTGAGAATAGAATGAGATAATGTTATAAAGTGCTTTGCAAACTTTCAAGTGTTACTTAAATATCAACTATTATTATAAATACCAAAGTGGCTAGCCTCTTAAAGAGCAGAAGCAAGAACACTAGATTTCTATATATAATTATTATTCTAACTGACTGCCTTACTCCCTTAGAGTTTTTAGTGAGAAGTCTAACTCTCCTCCACATATTCCTTCCCATCTTAACACAATATGGACAAAATCACCAAAGGGGCAATAGAAAAGTATGTGGTGGTCATGAATTGACTGCTATATATACCAGAAGAAGCAGGACAAAGGATATCTTCAGAGAGATTTATAATCAAAAAAGCAGGCAGACCAGACCTATGGGAAGAATGAGGAAACTCATAGGCAGCCCACATGTCTCACTGGTAACTGCTCAATGTCCACAAGTATAGAGAAAGATCTTCTGTATGTGGGGTATAAGCTGATATTAAAAGCATATGGACGAGTCATCCAGGAGAAGAAAAGTTGGGATTCAGTAGGTGCCAGTGCCCCTTCTCAAGGTATCAGAGTAATTCTCAGTCTACTGGTGATAATGGTGTTCCCAACTTTCTACTCTAAAGGAAAGGAATGGAGAACCAGTGAGGCATCACTGAATGAAAGGCAACCCTGCCTCTGGTCCCATCTGTGAGATGCCCACTTGGAGTCAATTCTTTGATTTTCTGATCATCCCCAAAATTTCTTATTTTGTAGGGGGAAAAAGAACCCAAATTCAAGAGTATTACCTGGGAACTCAAATTCAGATATTCTGTCCCCAGAAAGAAGTCCAACATGGAGGTGGACAGGCTTCTTCCCTTCCTCCTACGACCCCCCAGTCTCCTCCTCTTCCTCCTTCCTTTGTCCCTCTCCCTGTGGAAGATGGAGGTGGGATAGGGGTGAGGGGGTAAGGAATTGGTTGTATATGAGCTGGAAAGAATGTTTGAAGAAACCAAGGGTGCTCTGCAGCAAGGTTAAAGTCCCAAACAAACCCCTCTTAAGAAACAATATGGATCAGTAGAAAGGAAGGAATATTGAATTTGGAGTCATTAAGTTTGTACTAGAGTCCCATCTCATCTGATTTCTACCTGTGTAACACTGGGCAAGTTATGGAACCTCATATGGTCTCTGTTTCCTTATCTGTAAAAAAACAATAGTTAAAATTGGTGATCTACTTTCATAGGCCCTTCTAAATTCCATGAAATACTTCTGTAATAAAGTCCTGTCTCCCTAAATGGTCACCAAATCATTTCTATAATCCTTCTCAGCATGTTCTTTTTAAAAAATAAAAATCTAATGAATGGGATGTTGGTAAATTTCATTCATTTATAAACATGTCCCATGCACTTGCAATGGACCTTTCATCACTGTACATGGTTCTATGCAGCATACGATAGCATAATTGGTCTCTTCCAAAGGAGTTTACTATCCAGCTGGAGAGACGCATGACATAAAATCATGACACAATTAGAAAACACAAGGAAGTGAATGAAAATATAGCATAAACCATGTGTAACTTCTCAAGGAAGTAGGAGGGAAAGATGTCAGAAGGTAAAGTTATTCTTCTCAAAGAGATCTTAAATTTTATCTTGAAGAGAGCAATGAATATGAAATCAGTTGAGAGGATATGGTATGTAGAGCATACAGACCTAGATGGTGTGGTGGAAAGAGCTTTGAAAAAGCTCTTCATTAGAAAATAATAACAGCTACGTTATTTATAGCCTTCACATAGTTGGTTGCTGTAAGAATCAAAACATGTTCTCTTTTTTTGGCCTTTTTTTTTCACTATTATACAGAATTCCCATTTGAAGGGATTCCCCCAATCAATTTAGGTCAGTACATCCTCTGCAATTTATAGTCTTACCCTAGAGCACTGCCAGGTTAAAGTGGGGGAGGGATAGAAGAAGGGAATAATTATTTATATTGTACCTACTCTGTGCCAGGCACTGTGCTAAATTCTTTTTCACAAATAGTATCTCACTTGATCCTCACAACCTTGCAAGATAGGTGAAATTATTATCCCCATTTACAGTTGAGGAAACTGAGGCAAACAGAGGTTAAGAGGGTTGCACATCTAGTAAGTATCTTAGGCTAAATTTGAACTCAGGCCTTTTGGACTCCACTGCACCACTTCTAAGTGACTGGATTAGAGTCAGACAGTATGGGTGGATTTGAACCCAGGTTTTCCTGACTTGGAGGCCATGCTCCTTCTCATGACATGATGTTTCTAAAGCCTTTTGTAAACCTTAATACTCTCTATAAATTTATGACTGTTTTTATTGTGTAACATAATTCAAGGATTCTGAAAGTACTCCCATTTCAAACAAAACTTTCTGGACCAGATAAATGATTCTTTCTTTAAAGTTTTATTCAATAGGGTACAAAAACCCTGGACCAGATAAATGATTCTTTCTTTAAAGTTTTATTCAATAGGGTACAAAAACCCTGAGAAAGGTAATACTTTAATGGTTGTCATTAATTCATACCTTAGTGTAAGTAAGTTTATCATATCCTTTCCTGAAAGAAAGTGTAGAGAGGGGGAGGGTAGAAAGGGTCTTTGGGTTTGATTGAGGCCCCTGGACATTTGAGGAGAGGGGAGAGGGATGGAAAGACTTGGAGAAAGGCACAGAAAAGGGAGACTGACACTCAGAAAGCAAACTTTGTTTAAGACACACAGAGGGCCCATGCCTTCTTGGGATCTGTACCACATTATCCCATCCGTTTTTCTATCTAGGAAGAGCTGGTAGCATCACCCTGGCTAAACCTAGGAGGAAAACCACGGCAGGGGTGAAGGCTGGTTGCAGAGAAGAGGAATGGCCATGGAGGTGGGTGGGGAGGAGGATAGAGAGGGAAGTAACTTTTTAAATAAAAAATGATAAGTGATGAATAGAATGGTTAATCCCGGGAAGCCCTGAGAATGCTCGGCAGCAGCACCGGGGCCTCCCTTTTTTTTCTTTTTCCTTTTTCTTTTCTTTTTAATTTTCTTTTATTTAATTTCGCTGCAGCACGTATAATCAATTATGGCTTGAATCAGGATAAAGGGAGGGGAAGCACTTTAATTCATAAATCAATTTTATACGGTCATCAGTCAGGTTGTGAATGCAAATACCTCTGTCGGTTTAGGTTATTCAGAATTAATTGACTCCCACCGGGCTGGACTGCAGATGGAGAGGCGCTTTCTCACAAAGTCTGCGTGGACCCAGCATGGGGGCGGACAGGCTTCTTCCCTTCCCCCTACGACCCCCGGTCTCCTCCTCCTCCTCCACCCTTTGCCCCTCTCCCTGTGGAAGATGGAGGTGGAGGGGTTGGGGGGTAAGGAATTGGGTGTGCATGAGCTGAAAAGGCTGTTTGAAGAAACCAAGGGTGATATGCTGTAAGATTAAAGTCCCAAACAAACCCCTCTACGGCCCGGACCCTGCAGAGACACCTTTATGTGATTAGAAATGCTTGACTTTCCAAAGTTGGCTTTTAAGTTCCCAGAACTTCTTAAATAAGAAAGGAAGAGGAAAACTAACTAAAAGGCCAAAACTCCAGGGCCTAAGGCTGAAACCGAAGTCATTTAAAAACCTGCTTTGGCTGCAAAAGTTTATGTCACTGAGATGCCAGGCTGTGCGAATGTCCTGAAATAGACCAGTTTCTGTCCAGACCGGGACAGAGAGTCAATAGCCTAAAAGCATTTGGAGGGTAAGGGGAATGAGTGGGGGAGTTCTTCACTGATGCCCCTAGGCGTGTTCCAAGATCAGCAGTTCTTGATTATTTGGGTGCCACGGACCCCTTTGGCTGGCTGGTAAAGCCCAGAGATCTCGTCTCAAAATAATGTTTTTAATTATTAGAGGAAATGCTAAGTTTCCATTTAAGGCTAGTGGAAATAAAAATGTATTTTTCCCCCATCCACATTCATGAACTCCCTGAAATCTGTCCACTGAGAAATCCCTGGTTAAGAATCCCTGCTCTAGACGCGTTCCTTCCTCTCCCTTCTCCTCTTCCCTATACTCCTTCTGCCTCTCCCCCCATGCCCACACCCCAGTGACCTACCTAACCAGCAAGGTTAAGAATCGGGGTGTAGGCCAGGAAGAGGTATCAAAGAGGCTGGTGCTAGCACACCTTGGTAGCCCTGGTTTGGTGGGTAAGCAAAGGGTTATGATCTCATTTGCTACCCTTCCCCCAGCAGTTGCAAATTCTTTTTTTTAAAAAGCCCTTTGTAAGTTCCCCAAAGACACACTCAGCCAAAGCTAAACATCTTGAACTCTCAGCTTCTCCCTTTGAATTGCTGGCTAAGTGAACAAATTGCAATATTTAGACAGGGGGATCAGCATGTGTAAGAACTCATCGGCACCTCCACATTTTTCTTACATTCCTACTCAGTCCCCACCTCCCCCCCACACCACACACACACACACACACACACACACACACACACACACACAGAGTAATGAACAACCAAAGTATTGAGAGATGCCATAACTTAAGGGAAACCAAGGTCATGTAGTGAGAACACTGGTTTTAACTATTCAAAGAGGTAGGTTCAAATCAAACCCTTTTGAAAATCTATGATCTTCGAAAGTCACTTAAGATCTCCCTTACCTCATTTTCCTCATCTATAAAAACAAAGGGTAGAGAGCCTCTTTTAGTTCTAAATCCTACACACTCTAAAAAATAAAATCACAGCCTGACATAAGTGACACTTTTAGCTTACAATTTAATAGTCACAAAGTCACACAGTTTCAAATCTTCAGTGCTGGATATCAATCTAGGTAGATTAAAATCTAGGCTTCTAGAACAGGAAGGAGTTCTGTGAACTTTTTAATAAAACTTTTTAAAACTTTTAAAAATATATATTTTATATTAAATATAAAATTAATAGATTAAAATATATTTTAATAACTGTATTGCAATCTTAATTGCTTTCCTTTGTAATTCTATGTATTTAATTTTATGATTTTTTTTTTTTGCCTTACTCTGAGAAGGCGCAGACAACTAAAGGAATCTGTAACAGAAAAAAACAAAGAACTCCTGCCCAAGAAGAAAATGGGAAATAATTCCTTCCAATAAGGGAGCTGCAGAGGTATAGTTTCCAAGAAGTCACTTGAAGTAGTTAAGCCCCTACAAACTCTCTATCAAAATCCCTTATAGAACTCCTATGTGGTCTCTAATCCTTCCAGTTCTAAAGCTATGATCCTGTGATGTGATCTTGCGTCGTCTCGTCCCCTGCTCTGGAAATGAGGAAACTGGGCTTAGGTTCCTTTTAGCCCTTAATATTCTGTGATACTATTAGAACTACAGTTATCCCTTCCACACAGAGGGGGTTAGGGGCCCAGCATCCCTGCAATCTGGAAATTCAGCATAAAAGTTTTTGATTCTCCCTTTGTACCAGAGAAGGCTGAATTATTTCTTTTTCTTTTATGGGGTGTTTACAGTACCTTATTATAAAATTTGGGTTGGGCACTTAGTCATAATCTCTGTGTCATCCTCTGGCCTTTGAGCATCGTCCCGTTAATTCCCATTTAAATTAAATTCACATTTAATTTCTTATGTTGACCCTTTGATATAGCAAAACCTCAATGGGGAAAGTCTCGATGTGGAAGGGATAACTGTAGAACTGTTTTAAGGCACTGTTTTAAAGGATTATTTTATAACTATATATCAGTTGCTTTTATGCAAATGAGTCTTCTCTTCTTATTGAATAACTATAGTATTCCCGCTTACAAACATCTCATTGGCCACTAGCTTGTGGTTGAGCGTGTTATAGAAAGTACCAAAACTGGATTTACATTTTTAAATACTCATTATTTATATTTTTGCTAACGAAGAGAGGCCTTTCCTCTCTCTCTTTTTCCTACTCCTCCCATTTGGTCCCAAGGTCTCCTAGCAGACAAGATTACTGTTCCTTCCTGCTATCTTTACCTGGTATAAACTAGACCTATGTTCAAGGAAAAAGAGTACTGCATTTCTAAAGATTGGTTACTATTATAAGGAGGACATTGGGTGCCCCATACCAGAGGCATTCAAAGATCTTTTGAAAACTTTTGGATCATGGGTCTGCTGTAGCTTATTTCGATTGAAAAATAAGAGTTTACTAAGAATAATACTAAATTACTTAAACCCATAATAAACCATGGAGACTTGTCACCCAAGCAATCTATGGAGAAAGAAGTTGCTGTTGGTCAGTTGTGTCTGACTTTTCATGATCCCTGTGGGTTTTTCTTGGCAAAGATACTGGATCTTGCCAGTTCCTTCTCCAGCTCATTTTACAGATGAGAAAACTGAGACAAAGAAGGTTAAGTGACTTACCTAGATAGTTTCTGAGACTACATTTGAACTCAGGTCTTCCTGAGTCCAGGCCATGACACTATCCACTGTGCCACCTAGCAGAGTTAGGTAGCTGGATTCAGTGATTATCATAAGATTTTAGAACCAAAAAAAAAAGCACTTCTGAGATCATGTGGTCCAGCTGTTTCATTTTCCAGATGAGAAGACTGAGGTCCAAAGAAAGGATGAAACTAGACAAAGACACATGACTAGTGAAGTAAGGTTTTGGATTTGGAGTAGCGGTCACAGTGGGGTATCACAGGCCAGGACAGAGTCTAAAAACCTTACCTCCTAGATCTGCAAGCTGTAAGTCCACTACTCCCTCCTAAGCCACCCCCTTGTGGTTTGTTGGGACAACAAGACAATATTTCCTGAATCCTCAAGTAAGAATGCCCCCAAAATGCTGGAGGAGGGGGAAGAAACTGCAGCTACCACTATTCTATTTAAACACGTGGAGCTAATTTGAGGTTTGGTTTTTGGTTTTCACTAACCAAAGAGAAGAAAATATAAAGCAAACAGGTGTAGTGTATATTAACCCCCACCCCCACCCCAAGACTTCAAGATCAGTTTCTCCAAAGCCCTCCTCCCCAGTCTGTCCTATGTGGGACTGAATGCAGCTGTCCAGACGCGACACCTCCATCCCAATGAGAGAGGCCCTGGACGCCTAATAAAGATACAAACTACAGAACGTTTATGGTACCTTGTCTAGTTCCAAACACAGCCTCTTCTGGTGAGTTAAGTGTAAAGGAATCTGAAACACACAGATTTAATTTCCCATGAAATGTACAAGGCTTTAAAACCTAAGAGGGGGGCAGGGAGGAATAGAACACATTTTGGATTTTATCAAACCTGAAACGTTTGAAAAATAGTTTGGCATGTTTAACAAACCCAAGACTCAGCTGGTTTCATCTATCCCTGACACATGCACTCCCTGACAGAGTTTCATCCCATAGCTTCCCTCTCCTCACCACCAACACACCCCTTCCCTATCTTCGAAGTATTCTCTTGTCCTTAACGGGGAAAAAGTCAAAGAAACATTGTAGCGTGCAGCCTAGGAATTAAATCCCATGATTCCCAGGATGCAAGGCTCAATAATCAATTTCCCAAGCAGAGCACTCAATTGTTAAATGTAATGCAGGAGTGTCTTTCTAAAAGGGGCCCCTTTCTTACTCCATGAATCAGTTCCCCAGGTGCTTGTGAGACCTGCCTGGAACCCTTTGGGGAGAAATGATTTTTGACTCTTTCTCAGGCTCCTTCTTACCCCCATGCAGTTTTGTTTCCTACTTCGATTCCAAATGACCAAATGTATTTTTCAGAGAGAACACAGCTGGCTTTTCAGGTCCCAGGTAGCAATATGGAAGCAATTGAGAAGGAAAAAACACAGGACCCCTGGGTATTATTTTCAGAAAAATCACTTTCTAGGCATCATTACATTTTAAAGATTGCTTTCTATGCATCCCCTTGTTTCCTCTCTTCCAAATCATTCTTTCTCTGAAAACTATTCTTACTAAAGTCTTTCATATTATCCCTGAAAGTCCATGCTAGCTGCCTATATTCCTGTAACAAAGTCTGAGTCCAAAGTTGTCGGGGTTTTTTGGGGTTGTTTTTTTTTTTCAAGTTCCTTGAACAAAACACAACCCTGGCAGCAGCTGGGGGCTGCTGGGATTTGGGAGTCTCTTGTTTTAATACATGGCCCCTTTCATAAAACCAGAGGGAGTTTGGTGGAGACCTAAGGGGTTGAGGTTGGGGGGAGGGAGGTAGAGAGGCGTGAACCTTTACACTCCAAGTGGGACTTCAGAAGAATTTGCAGAGGCCTTTTCTGGAGACCGTTAAGGTTTTATAGCTTTAGTACCAGCAGTTACAATACCCAATGGAACTCAAAGCTGAGTCTACACCCAGGAGCCTGGCAGCTGGAAGATGGCCAGTTCCCCTGGAAGAAGTTTATTTCAGAAAGAGTGGAGGCAGCTGGAAGGTTGGAGGAAAAGGTCAAAGGGAAAAGGATAAAGACAGAAAAGAAATCTAACAGGAGGTTAAGTTAAAGAGTTTTATCTACTCCAAAGAGAATCCTCACAAATGACCGAAGGAAATGAACACCATGTTTCCACAGGTGGGAATGGGGTGGGTTACGGTTTTCATTTCATCACTCCAGTCTCCTGTGTGTCAACAATCTCCAGGAACCCCTCTGCAGAAACCACCCCCCCATCTAAAGTCCCTGGAAACTCTATCTAATGACCTGGAATCCTGGGAATTTACTGAACCCTACTAGCAAAGATGATAGTGTTAGATAATTGGCTAACTAGCATTTATGTGGCACTATAACATTTTGCAGAGTGCTTTACCAATATTACCTCATTTTATCCATATAAGCACCTAAGAAACAGGTGGTTTTACTGTCCACATTTTACAGATGAGGAAACTGAGGCAGACAACGGTCACATGATTTATCTAGGGTCACACATCTATTTAGTATATGAGGTCAGATGTGAATTCATGTCTTCCTGACTCCAGGCCCAAGTCTCTACCCACCATTCCACCTAGGATTTGGACTCAAAAAGACATGTTCAAATCCTGTCTTAGACTTTTACTAACTGGATGATCATGGATAAGCTATATAACCTCTGTTTGTCTCAGTTCCCTTCCCTGTAAAATGTAGACAAGATATCCTAAAAGTCTTAGTGCAGTATTAAATTATTAAACCTTAAAACTGTACTAAGACTTTTGGGACACCCTATACCTCTAAATTCATATGGTTTTGTGGGGCTCAAATTAGGTAATGTGTGTGTATGTACATACATGGGGCAGCTAAGCGACAAAGTAGATAGAGAGTCAGGCCTGGAGTCAGGAACTCCTTGAGTTCAAATTTGGCCTTAGACACTTACTAGCTGTGTGACCCTGGGCAAGTCACTTAACCCTGTATGCCTCAGTTTTCTCATCTGTAAAATGAGTTGGAGAAGAAAATGGCGAACCACTGAAGTATCTTTGCCAAGAAAACCCCAAATGGAGTTACAAAGAATCAGGCACAATGGAAAAAGAACTGAAATATAAATATATCTGCATGTATCTTATATAGTGGTTGGTTATTATTCTTGTTTATTTTAGTGAGAAGCTGTATGACCAGAGTCAAAGAGGACCCTAGGATCATAGATTTAGGAAGAGAATAGACCAAACCCACTAATTTTACAGATAAGGAAACTGAGGTCTAGAGAGGTTTAAGTCCCCCCTCTAACACATACTGGCTGTGTGATCCTGGGCAAGTCAATGAATCTCTCCATTCCTGAAGTAATTCTCTAATATTATTATTTTCGGAACATTGTTAATTGGTAAAGGAATTTTCTGCAGCTGGAATTCCTTAGAACAGTGACATTACAGGCCCAGTTTAAAAAAAATTATTGCTACTATTATTAACTCAAAATGTGACGATGAATGAAAAAAGAATATGAAGAAAATAGATGTTCAAGATGAAGAAAATAAAAGAAGGGAGAAAAACTAGGAAGCAATGGTGGGGGGAGGACAGTGAGAAAACACAGAATGTAAGGAGGATTATTGGAAAGACAGCTGATAAGAATCAGGCAGTGAGAAAATGAATGTGGAAAGTGTCAAAGTCCTAAAGAGGATTTGCAACTGGAGGAATACAGAACAGGAAACATGTCCAACAGGACCAAGAGTCTGGAAATCTGGAGGGGCTGATTGATGGAGAACATCACTTTTGAGGAAGCTGATGGTTCCTGAAAGCTAGAATTCTGGCAATGTTGAAGATGAACTTGGGGATAGAGAAATGTAGAATCAGAATACAGCTTTATTATCCACCTGGTTTCTTCCTTCAGACCCACTTTTGTCATTGTTCAGTCATCTCTGTTTTTTTGTGACCCATTGGAGGTTTTCTTTGCAAAGATACTGGAGCAGTTTGCCATTTCCTTTTCCAGCTCATTTTACAGATGAGGAAACTGAGGCAAACAGGGTTAAGTGACTTGCCCGGGGTCACACACTTGGTAAGGGTCTGAGGCCAGATTTGAACTCGGGGAAATGAGTCTTCCTACCTCTAGCCTGGCATCCTATTCACTGTGCCACCTAGCTACCTTCCTCAAACCCACACCACATCCTTTATTATTGACAAAAATTCTACACCCACATCACCATGTTCATCCAAACTCATAGAAACTCTTGTAACCCTTTAACATGGGATCTCCAGAGTCTGGCACAGTGCTTGCCGCACAGTGGGTGCTTAATAAACACTTGTTGATGGATTGATCTAAAAAGTCCTCAGGCTACAAAGTTCATCTTCTCTTCTGAGTACCCTGACAGATTCTGGACATCATTAACAAGCAAACAAACAAAAAGCCTTTGGGAAAGCAGGCAGTTATAACTGTCATAACTCTTCAAATAGTATTTTTTCTTCAAGTCCTTTCTCCCTGTCCCCTAAACTAGGCAGAAGATTCTGTAACTCTTCGATCTATGACACACAGAAGTACCGTTTGTGACAGATACTTTCAAGGTTCTTCTGGTGTTTACAACAGCTCTGCAACAAGAATTGAGGCTCAGGGAAAAGTTGGAAAAACCACAAATGTCTCATTTCCTCCCAAATCGTTTTCCAATGGCCACAGAAGCTTTCCATGATTGATCACTCCTCCACACAAAGAATTCTAATTTTTATTGCGCCCCTCCCAGCTAGTGTTCCTCTTCATCCTCACCATCATCAAATGGATCTTTAGGAAGCAGGCAGTGGGGCTACTTCAACCTAGATTTTACATGACTTTGAATTCACACAATGTCTAGTTAAAAGAGACTTGGAAAATTATTTATTCTGATTTCCTTTTTTTTTTTTTTGCAAAAAAGGAAACCAAGGCCCTAAGACACGAAGGAATTTCTCACATGGAGAGTTTACAGGAAAGCTAAGACTAATAAAAGCCCCAGTCTTCTGTGTCCAGTCCTTTGTTTCAGAGCCCCCACAGCCAACTACACAGAAATGAAAAGAAATTAAAAGCATTATTTTGTATCTAGGATGACAGGAGAGGTCAAAGACTGAAGAAGACTCGTTTTGTTGTAAACTCAATTCTTATTCAGTGAGTACCTACTAGGAAAATTCATCATCGTATATCTATGGGACCCTAGCACAACTGTTTATTTTAATATTGAAAAGTAAATGGTGTAGAGTCATAATTAGACATTTCTTCACCTGGGACCAAGACAGTTGGGGAGAATGATACAGCAGGGGCTTAAGTAATGGGACTTCAGAGATGGCTGTAGCATTAATCAGGAATAGGGGCTGCCCAAAAAGCACCAAGCAAGAGGAAGCTGCCGAAGGGAGGAAGCATGCCATCCTGACCTCCCAACCTGTCAGACCGTGGCATCTTGAGACTAAGCCCCACGCACTCTGACTTAGCTTCTGTGAATGAATATAAAAGAGGATATTTCTTCCTTTGTGGGTTGAAAGATTCCCTCAATAAATCGACATTTAAGTCTTAGAGACTAAACTGACTTGGCACTTTGAGGTAGGTAGGACTAGTTAATGGGGAGAGGGCTGAATCTGTAAGCAAAAAAGTTCCAAATCCCATCTGACAACCTCAGTTTCCTCACTTGTAAAATGAGGAGGATAGACTTAAGGACCTGTTAAGCCCCTTCCAGCTCTAAATCTCTGTTCCATACAGATAACACAGAGGAGGAGAAGATCTGATTTCCACACCCTCACAGGTTGCATCATTTGTCCTGTAGAAGAGGACCGATGGCATCGCAGGGTGATGCAAGTCTTGACTTGCTCACCAAGCGGAATGAAGTGAGGCAGAGTCGTACAAAGTTGTCAGCCTGGTGCTCTCATAAGTATTTAAAGCTTATATCTGGGCATCAAAGAGACAGCTGGACAAAAGAACTTAGCTTAGAACTCAAGATCTCACTTCAACTTCTTATTCTGGGAAAAAAATGGAAATCTTTCAAAACTTGAATTGGATAAAGAGTTACTAACTTAACCTGGAACCTAAAAATGACTAGAAGTCCTGGTTAATTTGATTTGTAGGCAATGTGTTAAGCAGATCACTCAAGATGCTTCTACCAATTTGCCCAGCTATTTGTTTATAACTGGTCATGAATTGAGAGGCATAAAGAATTATCTGGTTATGTCTGTCTTTTATTTTTATTAAATAGTATTTTATTTTTTCCCTTTATATGTAAAGACAATTTTGACATTTATTTTTTTCAATTTCGAGTTCTAAATTTTCTGCCTCTATCTCTCCCTCAAACAGTAAACAATTTGATTTAGTTTACATATGCACAATCATGTAAACATATTTCCATATTGTTGTGAGAGAAGAAACAACATGTCTCCCTTTTTGAAGGTTTCTGAAGAATCCCTTTGGAGAAATGAGCATATCTTACTCAAGATTTCAGAGACAAAAAATGCAATACTCTGCGGACATTACATGTTCTCAAAATCCCCTTCCTATGTTGGTGTGTGTTCATCCTTCGTTGCCGAAGAAGACCATGCCATCAGAGAAATAATGACATGACTTGCATTTGACTTTGTTTTGAGTGAGGGAGGGCTGTGCATGTCACCAGCCTCACTTCTCCTCCAGAGCCATCTAAATCCAGTGAGCAGATATTCATCAGGATGATGGGAGATGACCCAGGATGAGATAATTGGGGTTAAGTGACTTGCCCAAGGTCATACAGTGAGTGTCAAGTGTCTGAGGTGAGATTTGAACTTGGGTCCTCTTGACTCCTGCTCTGGTGCTCTATCCACTATACCTCCTTGTGTTACAATAAAGTAAGAGCACCAAATCTTATCTGAGCTTGTTGTAGTAGATGAAGGACTGGCCTTGGAGCCAATAAGACTGGATTCAAGTCCTGACTGATACCTACTAAGGTATAGGACCATAAGCCAATTGTTTGACCTCTTAGTGGCCTGGGAATATTCTCTAAGATTAGAAATTGCAGATGTTACCACATACTGATCAAATAATAGGTCTGGACAATTCTTCCTTTCCTCTCCTTTATAATCCTCCCTCCCCCCAAAATGATTCTGAACTTCTCTGGTCAGGAGATCTAAGGGCTTGTTTTCTGTTGTAATTCTAGTACGCAACATGTCAGTAATACAAGAATGGCAATTAAGACATACCTAAAATAATGCTTTGTAGATCAACAAAGCCACATAGACAACAAAAATTACACCTCCCCCTGGCCCCCAACACTCATCAGAGATGGAGATGAAGCATAAGGAGATAAAGAAAGGACGAATTCATAGGCATGGAACTGAGCACAGATTCTCACCATCTGACATACCATACCCTCCCTCTCTGGCCCCTCAGTTATCACATAAAACTAGTAGTAGACTAGTGGATTTTGGCTGCTAGCCTCAACTTAAGAAAGGAAGGTTATTACTGTGGGAAAACTAACAGTTTTTTCCATTGGAATAGTGACAGGACTAAGTGTAATTTTTATCTTCTATGTTGAAATATTGTATTCTGTCCAATTCAGATGTGAGGTAGGTGTATGCCTCCCTTGAAAGATGTTTATGTCCAAATGGAATGCCTAATGCACAGACAGGCCACTTGAGGGAAGGCCACTGATGCATACATGTCTCTGGAATCCTGCCCATTCCTCTCCAAGGGAAACTTCAATTCCTGCCTGGAGAGGAGGAGGAAAAAGGGCCCTGAGGCTAGTTTGTCTTTTCTTCTCTTAGAGAGAGGTACTGAACTATAGTTTTGTCCATCTACTCCCCTAAATATTGCTTGCTTGGGGCAATTTGGTTCAGAACAAAAATCTGCTTGATATCTGCTATCTCTTGGTATGGAGCATCCCCTAAATTTATACAGATAGGTTCATCCCCTTCCAATCAATCACTGATTACACAAAAAACTCTCACAAATAATGAATAAAGAATAAACCCTTTAATCCAAGCTAATAATACACAGAAATTAGAGAAATCCCCCAAATTAGAATATACCAGATAATACAAAAAAAAAAGAAAGTGAATGTGCTCTGTAAGTGGGAATGAGATGGGATCTCAATGAGCTGAGACTTTATCTCATCCAAGGGGAAATTTCCCTAAATATCTAGAAAGGTAAGATGGAAGTAAGGACAGGTTGAGGAGCCAGCTTTTTTTTACATCTTCCTCCTGAAGAGTGTCTGGAATCGTACGGAAGGAACAAAGAATGTCCCCAAATCAGACTTAAGTGTCCAATTATCTGAAAAGGTTGCTCTGAGGTGCCCCCATATCTACTCTTCAAGCACAACAGTAGTTACCTTCTCTCAACACACCTTTAGCAGGAATCCCCTGACCTTCCACAGGAAACAGAGAAAAACCAGTAGAGCTAAAATTTTAAAAGACAGCAAGAGAGGCAGAGAGAAAAGAAACATTTCCCAACATCCTCTACCTTTCATAGTTCTTTTTACTTGCATCCACACCACATGGGAAAAAACCAAAAGTGGTACAGGGAAAAGTTTGCTGGATTTGGAGTCTAAGGACCTAGGTTCCAATCTACTGATAATATTTATGTGACTTTGGGTAAGTCACAAACTTTCTGGGCCTCAGTTCCTTATCTGTAAAATGATTATTTGACTAGATGACTTCTAAAGTGCTTTCCAATTTTAAATTTATAATCTGAAGTATGATACTCAACTTTGACTTTTGGAATTTCACCTTCACTCCTCCCTATGCTCTCTGTCTCTTTATCTCTGTCTGTGTCTCTGTCTCTGTTTCTCTGTTACACACACACACACACACACACACACACACACACACACACACACCTTAAGCCAGGGTACTTTGGGATACTGGACATGAATGATTACCACCCCTACCACCCCCAATTATCACAACAATTCCATTGGTACAAATAATTCAGGGTTGATTTTGCTAATGTAAAAAAAAATAATCTCACAAAGGTCAGCTGCTCACTACTGCTATCAATCTTACATTAACAATGTCTCTGATGACAGCAATCTTGGGTTGTGATAAACCTTGTCATACTTCAAAACTGCTTCAAGGATCTGTAATTTTGTAGATATGATTTCTTCCTCCATCATTTAGTAAAAGGCCTGCATGTATTTGCGATGTATGACCATAATAACAAGAAAGAAATTTAAAAAACACCAAAAAAATAAGAGATTTCAGATAGATCCAATCTTGTCTCCAGAGGGTCAATGAAAATAGACATTTATTTCCTTTCAAGATATAGCAAAGATAAACTGGAGATAATCAACAGAGGGAAGGCATTTTGCACTAAGGGGATTTGGGAAAATGTGGAATCAGGGAGGCCAAAACGCAGAAATGAGAAAAGAGAGCATTCCAAGCATGAGGAACCGGTGGAAATGCACGGAGCTGAGAGATGGAGTATCTTGCGTGAGAAACAGGAATGATGTCGAGGTCATCAGTCACATAGTGTGGAGTGCCTGAAATCAGGATGACTCATCCTCATGAGTTCAAATCTAGACTCAGACACATACTAGCTACGCAATCCTGGGCAAGCCACTTAACCCTGTTTACCTCAGCTCCCTCATCTGTCAAATGAGCTGGAGAAGGAAATGGCAAATCGCTCCAGTATCTTTGCCAAGACAACCCCAACTGGGGTCAGAAAGAACTGGACAAGACTGAAAAATGACGGACTGAACAAGGAGTAGGGCACATATATACTGCAAAGGCAAGAGGAGGTCAGGTTTTGAAAGACTTTGAACATCAGTCAGAGGATTGTATATTTTATCTTGGAAGTAACAGGAGCCACTGAAAAATCCATCATCCTGCAGCAAAGATGGTAATGAGGCCCTGTGACCTTGGCTAGATGGGTCATCAGAAAATAGATAAGGTCACTTTATCATTCTTTATTAAAATTCTCACTTCCTCTAATTTGTTTGGTTTTTCTTCCCAAAAAATGGTCTTCTAGAACCCAGTCACCAAAATTAATTTTCCTGGCAACTCTACAATATACTCATGCACACTTTCCCCAGTTCATTGGGGGAATGACACAGAACCCATTTTCCCTTGGCATCTATCTGAGGGCAAGTTCATCCTGATAGACTTAATTTATGTGCTTTTCATTTCACCTAATTAGCCTTAGATTGCTCCCTTAAAAGCACTACAAATATAGCTCTGCTACCTTTCCTTAATGCATGTGATATTCAAAAACTTGGTTAAAAGTGGACTGCATTATTAATTCAGAAATTCATAAGCCTTTTCTCAGCAAGTTTTCCCTTTTTCAATTATCCCTCATAGTACTCTGTGCCAGTAAATCATTTATCTGTTCTTGCCTCTCAATAATTCAAAAGATTTGTGATTTCTTAGGTGGTACTCAGGTCAGAACCCCTCCACACCTATTGTGAAACATCACGATCTCATGAGTTAATGGGCTTTCCCCTTCTCTTTATTATCGATGTTGTCCTTATTCGGTCAATTCTTCATAGACCCCATTTGGGGTTTTCTTGGCGAAGATACTGGAGTAGTTTAGTGTCACACAGCTAGTAAGTGTTTGATGCCAGATTTTAACTCAGGAAGATGAGTTCCTGAATCCTGGTGCTCTATGCCTTGTGCCACCTAGCTGCACTCCCTTCTAACTTCCCCTACCTACTCCCCCCACTAAAAAAAACATCATCTGCTTGCTAGCATAACTCAACTGAGCTAAGCTGGTCCCCACATAAAAGTCTGTCTTTCCAGTTTTCCTATTTTTCAGCTTGGTAAAGACCTGCCAGGACTCAGGTCCCACTGGCCAGGGCCTCCTGTAACACACAATGAGTCAGTCAACTAGCATTTATTAAACACTTCCTATGTGTCAGAAACTGTAGGGATGCTTATGAGGCAGTAATAATAGCCAACATTTATAGAGTGCTTGGAAATTTGCAAAGCTTTATGTACTTCATATTCTCACAGTAACCCTGTGAGGTAGGTACAAAAAGACTTATTATTGCCATTTTACAGACAAGGTAATTGAGGTTGAAATAAGTTGTTGCTTGCTATGATCGCACATGAGATAAAATTTAAAACCAAGTCTTCCTGACTCCAGGTCCCACACTCTGTCCTCTATACCCCAAAGGATTTAAGTCAAGGATTTATTTACTCATTGTGTTTACATATCACCTCTTCTCCAAAGAAATCTGAACCATCAAAAAACTCTCATGAAGTAAACATTTAAATATAAGTTGTTAATAATCAAAAAAACATAAATTAAAATAATCCTGAGTTACAAGCTTATAACCATCATATTGATACAGATAGTTTAAGAACACACATTCCATGTTCATGAGGCCATAGGGAAATAGGTACGCTTGACCTTCTTAGTGGAGTTTGGAATTGGTATTGCCTTTTTGAAAAGTCATTTGGCCACATACCACCAGAATGACAAAATAATCCTCCAACTTCCGGCATAGATACATTTGAGACAACAGGAAAGAGGAGATGTGGTAAAAGATGCATCTCTCTCTGATATTTCCGCCAGTAATCTTACTATCTTGCTATATTTTACTATATCCTAAGGCTATAATAAAAAAAAGAAAATGCCTATTTGTACAAAAATATTCATATTAGGGTTTATTTGTGTTTTATATTAGAAAGAATCTGAAGTGAATGTAAAAGGCCGAAGACTAGAGAATGACTAAAGCCCAGCTCCAGTGTCTCAGGGTGACATAGAGGTGACCATGGGTTCCATGTCCATAGATTTCAAGTTGTATCTTACTTACCAAGTTGGAAAGGCTTCACACAATAATAATTAGCATTTATGTAGTGCTTTAAGATTTGCAAAGCGCTTTATATATGTTATCTCATAACATATAAAATGGATGCTATAATTACTTCACAGATGAAAAAGGTGAAATTGAGAGAGGATTAAGCAAATTACCCAGGGTCACACAGCTAAAAAAGTATCTGAAACTGGATTTGAAGTCAAGTCTTCCTGACCCCAGATCTAGCCTTCTATCCTCTGCACCAACTAGTGGTATATGGGCTCAGTGAATAAGTTCTGAGAAGCTCATGTCTGGGTTGCTTGATGGTAAGTTAGGTCTACTCATTGCAGCAACTGGAATGAGAACTCTCTGGCTTTGAGGAAATTTTTAAAATGGAGGTCAGTAACTATGTGATAACTTTGCATTCCTCCTAGGGAGAAGAAAAATAAATCAAAGCATAGGATTTATGTTTCCCAAAAAGTCTTCCTAAAGGATATTCTTTGTAGCCAAGTAGAGATGGTAGAGGAGGCTAACAACCTCCAAGTCGGTTTCCAGAGCGGGACAATGGTGTGACAGTTCTCCCACGTAGGAATGGTTGCTCCAAAGATGGCATTCCAACATTCCTGGTTGGTCCCATCTCTGACATGTGTTAGAGATTCTTCCTCTAGGAATTCCAGGATAATGAGTTGTGTGGAGCAAGGTGTTACCTGCCAACTCTCCTCCAGGATCTATGTTTTGGAATCCGGAGGACACTCATTGATGAGAGATGCCAGATGAGAGTGGGGGAATAGAATGTTTTCTGATGTATCCAAGACTAGCTAACAAGAGGAACAGGGAGAGACTTATCTCTGACAACAAGTGTTAACAGGCCATCAGGGTATGGACAGACATATGTTGAGAAAAGAGGACGAGAGACCTCAGATGGTGAAAACAAGGAGCAAGAAGCAATTAACCCTTATAGGATGCAAACTAATTGATATGGGCATGAATCTTCCTTCCTAGGAAGTTCTGTCTCTTAAATTATCTGGCAAGTAACAGCAGCCTGGCTTGGTGCTATATTCTCAGGTTAAGTATGGTGGTGCGTACAACTTTCACTCTTGGAATTTTATAAATGAAACACTAACCTATATTCCACAGAGGAGGGGAAATAAAATTCTAATGGACAAAGATTCAGACAGAAAGATAAAAGTCTTATTAATATGTGTGCATAAATATATTTATACATGTATATATTCTATAGCAAATGATACTGGTTCATTTGCATTTCCAAATGAGAAAGAACAGAATCTGTCATTACAAACTTCTAAGAAGCAAAATCATATCTCTATACACTTCATAAGGAGGGGGTCATAGAAACTGCAAGTGAGACACAATGAAATGAATGAAAGTGGTCACGTCTGAACAGTCCTACAGCACATGGTGATGACTTTTTGTCTCAAAGATCCCCTCTTAATTTGCAGAGAGGTTTTTGTCATCTACATGGGCCCACCCAGACAGAATCATATATCCTTCCATCCTTGAAGTGTATCAACATAATGGAATATTACTGAACCATAAAGAATGACAACTAGGAAGAACCAAAAATGAGAAGACATATAAACTGATGTTGAGCAAAGAAAGAATTAGAACAAAAACACACACAATTGTCTAACTGTGTAAAAAATAATAACCAGGAAAAAATCTGATACACAGAAGAAAGAGATCTGAAGGGAATGCAAAAGCAAAAAGTCTGTTATTGTTATATTTCTAAAGTTTATATAAATGCATTCTTTTAAAATATAAACTAAATAGTTTGGAGTTTATGGTTTTATGTATGATTTTATTTAAATGTTTGTTTCTATTGATGGTTTTTAAGTTTATAATAAAAATGATTTCTAAAAATAAATTTGTATAAAATCAAGTCCTTAGCTTTGTTAGGATCTTCATATTGAAAGTTAACATAATTCAGTCTTAGAGCTTTGGTTATGGAGGATGGGAAGATGGAGTGTTGGACATGGGAGTCAGGATTGACCTCCATGCAAGGCCTAGCTACGTAATCCTGGGTGAGCCACTAAACTTCTCTCTGCTTCCTATTTTATTTAAAAATTTTAAAAAGGGTGGTGGAGGTGGTGGGAGTCTGGGGCAGGGGGGAGGGGGAAGACAGTTAGACTCAACAGACAGCTAGGAGATAGAGTGCCTCCTGAGTTCAAAACTGGTCTTAGATAACTTACTAACTGTGTGACCCTGGGCAAGTCACTGAACCCTGTTTGCCTCAGTTTTTTCATCTGTAAAATGAATTGGAGAAGGAAGGGGCAAACCACTCCAGTATCTTTGCCAAGAAAACCCCAAATAGGGTCACAAAGAGTCAGACATGACTAAAAAAACTAAACAACAACATTGAACTCAGTGACCTACAAGATGCCATCTAGTACAAACTCAACCAGCATTGGCCTCTTGGGAAGTTGTCAAGTAATAATGATACAAGTACCCACACTGGCTCTATGGACAGAGGAATTGTGCATAGGCAAAATTCTTCCCTACTGAATGCAGAAGAACTGCAGAAATCTGAAAATCATAAAATTATAGATCTGGAACTGGGTCTTAATTAAGGACATCTAGAGTTCTCATTTTACATGAGAGGAATCTGGGGCCCAGTGAGGGTACAATCATTCCTCAGCTTTCAAAGCAGTAATGTTTCTAGAAAACAATACGATAGTTAAAACACCAATGTTGACACATTGAACCTTGGGGAAATAGGGGGCTTGACTCCCATGGCCGCCAAAAACTTCAACCTTTCCCTAAAGATTGCTGAAAATACACTTTTCTGCATGCAATTTTTTATAACAAAACATTAATTCAGGTAATATGCACTTTTCGAACATAGTAACCATGAAATAATCCATAAAATGCAGTACACATGCAGTAACAATACCACTGGGTGATTATCAACTATGAACGACTTAGCTCTTCTCAGCAATACAATGATCCAAGACAATTCCAGAGGATTCATGATGGAAAATGCTATCCAAACCCAAGGAAAGAAATGATAGAATCTGAGTACAGATTGAAGCATATTATTTACACTTTATTTTCTTCGTGATTTTTTTCTTTTTGACCTTTTTTCACAACATGACTAATATGATAATGTGTTTTACATGATTGCATATATATAAGTTATGCCAAATTGCTTGGTAGGGAGGAGAGACAGAGGAAGAAAAAATTGGAACTCAAAATTATTTTTAAATGAATGTTAAAAATTGTCTTTACATGTAATTTTTATAAAATAATATTAAAATTTTTAAAAATAAAATTCTGTACACAAAATAAAATTGGTAACATGGAAAACATTTTTTCCGTACTGGTAACTCTCTAGAATTTTGACTGTTAGTGCTAATATCTCAAAGAAACAAACAACCATTGATACTTTTGGTGTCCATCTGTCACCCCGCTCTCACCAGCGACTCCAAAAAGCTATCTTAACTCCACAACAGCAGGATGAACAAGACCAGTGAAGAGCCTGGTAGGATACGAGAGGCTCCACGCACTTGCACGCATGGCATCTCTCATTTTTTTCTCTATTGAACATAACAACAACTGTGCTCATGGTTGTGTTGGCAGTTACTAAAGTGAATGTGAAAATGAGGTTACTAATAAAATTCTAGGAATGCCTGAGAGTTAGACACAGAATGCTGATTAGCTGTATTGTGGTAGATCTGGGATCTGAACTGAGGTCATAGATCATAGATAGTTTCTTTGATTCCCAGTCCAGTTTTCTTTGCATTGTACCTCACTTCTCTGTAATCTTTCCCCCTTCCCATCCCACCTCCCCCTATCTGATGATATCCAGCATCATGTTCATCATATCATGCATGACTAAGCAGACAAGTGCCCAATATGGTAATAGTCCTATAATAAATGCTCACAGCATTTTGTTGGTATATATTTTAAAACTCTATATTATATTCATTTGCATGCTCTGGAGGCTTTATTTATTTTTGTATCCCACTAAAGTGGCTAGTATGTTGCCTTCCCAATAGGGAGTACTTAGTGATTACTAATTTAATTAGGGAAACTAGTGCTGGGTCTGGAGTCAGGAAGACTCCTCCTGAGTCCAAATCTAATCTCAGACACTTACTAGCTCTGTGACCCTAGGCAAGTCACTTAACTCTGTTTGCCTCTGTTTCTTCATTTATGAAATGAGCTGGAGAAAGAAATGGCAAACCACTTCAGTATCTTTACCAAGAAAACCCCAAATGGATTCACAAAGAGTTGAAGACAACCAAAAATAGACTAAACAACAAATTTAATGGATCATTCCCTGAACATTCATTTCATTATATCAAAATTCCCATTTGAATAGCTCTTATCACCATTCTCTAAAGCCTCTTTTCTATAAATGAATAAGCAGGTAGACATGGTTCCATCATTCTTTGAGGCTACTTGATACAAAACAGGAAATGATAGCTATTTTCTGAAGTTTGATAAGGCATCTGGGTATGTTATATAGAGCTGTGGTCTTGAAACATTTTTGATCATACATCCCTTAGGGGAAAAAAATTGAGCACATAATTCCTATGTATATACATGTATATAAAATTATAAACTAGATACACATATAAATGTACTAATTATGTTATGCTATAATATTTATGTAAAAATAAACATTTTAAAGGACTTGTCTTTTAAATTTTAGAAGATAAAATAACTATCCTAGAGTCAATAGGAAGCCCCAAGAGTTTATTGAGTAAGGGATCAGACCAACCTGTACTTTAGGAAAACCACTTGACAGTTGTGCAGAAGAGGGATTGGAATGGGGAGAGATGAGGCAGGGAGACCTAATAGGAGGATTTCGCAATAGTCCTGGCAAGAGGTCATGAAGGCCTAAACTACAGCAGTGGCTATGTAAGTGGAGAGAAGGAAACAGGTGCTAGAGAAGTTGTGGAAATGGAGAGGACAAAATTTGGCAATTGATTGGCTGAGACCACAATTTTGAACCTTGACAGTTGGAGAGCTGGCTGCGCAACATGGGAGACACTGGCGACCGCTCAGCATGGCGTGCCCACATCAGAAAGGGTGCTGTGCTCTATGAGCAAAGCAGAATTGAGACAGCACAAAGGAAACATAAGATGTACAAATTTGGAGTATCCACCCCAAATGTTCACGCAGACGATCTGTGCCCAATCTGTGGTAGAACATTCCGAGCTTGTATTGGTCTGATTAGCCACAGTTGGACACATTGAAACTTGACTTTATCATGGTGATGTCATTTTGGTCCTCTTCGAGAACAAAGGAAAATAACCATTACCATCTTCAAAGATTTAATTCAATGCATCCAATACTTCTGGTGTATGCTCTATACAAGGCATTGTGCTGGGTGCTAGGGATTCAGAGACGAAAATTAGACAACCTCTGCCCTCCAGGAGATTGTAGACCACTGTTTTCTATTAAAACAGTGTGGATTCATATTCTATGATGTTTAATCATTCTAGTCTCTACCTCTACCTCTACCTTATATTTCTGATCACTAAAGAGATTGGTAATGAAAACAATGAGGATGGTTAGCTCCTTAATTCTTTTTCCCATCCTCTTTTTTCAGTATAGTTCACTTTAAGTGATACAAGAATCTAACAAAATTAACTAACCACCCATAGCTAGGCCCACTCCTTGCAGCAGGAGCCCCTTATGTTACCAAGGAAACTTCTGGAAAATGAAAGACAATCCACTCAGTGTGATTTTTGGGAAGCCCAGGGGTATGCTGTATTAGGCTCCTTTCCAGACTACCCAGTGTTTTTCTGTTCTGTTGAGGGATGGATCACATCATTTCCCTAAGGCAAAATCCAAACTCGGAAATGACATCATCCACACAGGGAGAAGCCAAGTACCTAAGCCTCCTTTTGGCTGAGTTTGGAGAGTTGATATATGAAGCTAGGGAGTAAGTGAAGAGCTTTTATGGCTGAAATGTTCCCTCTCCACTAACATCCTTTCCATTAGATATGTTTTTCATACTCTTCTGGCTCATAGCTAGCTGCTTAGAACAGTGTCAGAGTTTTACTGGGGTTCAGTTCTGAGAGTTCCCCTTAGAGCTTTAGGGATGACACTGTGGTAGTTGTTTCCGTAAGTTACCTCCTTATTCCAAATCATAGGGCTTGATATATAAGGTCCATCAATTCCCAAATCAGATTCTTGTATTTCCAGTTCTCAGGCTAGGTTCCTGGATTAGAACTGTTAGCAATAAAAAGGATAATCCTGCAATCTAGAGCTCACTTAAACTCTATCTTCTCAAGAAGAAATGAGTAAGATATTCAATTAGAAGTTCCAAAGGGAAGTCCCTTAGGCCCCTTAGTCTTATTCTACAAATAATAATAACTGATGCATATAGTGTAAAATACCTTGATACAGCATCTAATTTGAACCTTTTAACAGTTCTAGGAGGAAAATACCACAGGTGTCATTTTCACCGGTTAACAGATGAAGAAATAGAAGTTCAGAGAGATTAGATACTTGCCTAAAGTCACTGAACTGAATGACAGAAGTGAGATTTTTATCTCACATTTTGCTGACTCCAAATCTAGCACCTGATCACCAGTGCCCTGGCTATTCCTCTCTCTCCTAACCTTCCAAGGTAAACTAACATAGGGAAAAATAGAAAGGTTGGGAAATTTAAACCTATGTCCTTTATGACTCTATGGACTTAGGGTAGCTAGGTGGCTCAGTGGGTACCCTGGAATAAGGAGAACCTGAGTCCAAATGTGACCTCAGACATTTACTCTCTGTGTGACCCTGGACAAGTCACTTAACCCTATTTGCCTCGGTTTTCTCATCTGTAAAATAAGCTGGGAAAGGAAATGGCAAACCACTCCAGTATCTTTGCCAAGAAAACCCCAAATGGGGTCACAGATACAACTGAAAAAACACAATAACAAATATATCTTTAACTTTTCAAACACCTCAAAGCAGCTCATGCTTCTTCAGGTATAACCTTTCCAACATACTTCCAGGACTAATGAGATAGCTCCTTGAGGGGAGAGAGTCCCAGATTCTTTCGAATCCCAAACCCCACACAGTCAAGACCTCAAACTTCTTACCCTCAAGGCATTATCTCTCCAGAAAACTGATGGTGGAAAGGGCTACAAGGCACACCTCAATGACAAAGCATCAAGGCAGAGGGCCAAACAAATTTGATCTAATAGTTCTACTTATCTGGCTTACTCCATGGTTCCCCTGCAGGACCTTCCAGCCACCACCAGGAGTGGCAGAAGCAGTCACAGCAACATGAAGAACCTCTGACAGAGTCGGTAGACTCTATCCACATACATTTGTCAAGTATCTACTTTTACTTGACATGTCTTCTAACTCCATCTGTGTAGAGATACTCTATCACTGAATCACACTCTCATAGCACTGTGGAATATGAAATGAAGACCAGCTTGACTGCTTGGATTCACATTCAATAAATCCAACAATAAATATTTATTAGCTGATGTGTTAGACACCTTCCCTAGGCACCTGTGATACATGTGCAATGAATGAAATAATGCCCAGTTTCAATGAGTTTAAATTCAAATGGAGGACACATGTATAAAGATATAAAGTATAACATAAAGTATATATGTAAATAAAATATATTATGTATGCACGTGTATATATACATAAACATGCATACAGTATGTAAGTACTTGAATACTAAGTGTCTAGCACCATGTGCTTGGAACGTTCGAGGTGCTTTCACAACACTTGTTAACGTATTGACCAATACCCAACTCTTCTGACAAGCCTATATCACTGTATGAATTCTTCCCAAAACTTCTCTGGATATTCATAAATTTGGGGGAAAATCTCACAGTTTAGTTTTTTTCCTCTGCCATGAAGAAAAGGCATGCCACTAGCAGGCATCATCCTTAGATGGGCTTTAGCATTTATCTAAAATGACCTACTTCAGATGGTTTCCACACTGCGATCCTATGACATTAGCAGAGGCAAATAAGCTAGAAAAGATCTGAGAGGACATGAGAGACATTTGACCAAGCAGTCACACTGTTCTGCATTTCATATTCCATAGTGCCATAAGGATGTGATTCAGTGATAGAGTGTCTTTACACAGATGGAGCTACAATACACGTCAAGAAAAGAGACAGAGATAGAGGCAAGGATAGACAGAGAGAGTCAAAGAAAGAGACAGAGAGAAAAGGCTTAATTAAAGAAGCACTGGGCAAGGTTCAGAGAACCACCAGTTTGGAATTCAGGTAGATAAAGAAAGTGAAGATGCTGGAAGTCTGGGAAGGATCCAAGGCAAAATATAGAGAAAAGACTTGTTAGGCCCATGGATTTCTACTGAAAAAAGTGAACCAGTGTATCCTGGGGCTCTTAACCTCAAATTCAAGGACTTTTAAAAAAAATTTTAACAACCATTTCAATATAATTTGTTTCTTTTATCTACATGTTTTATGCATTTAAAATATTGTTCTGAGGAGTCCACAGGATTCCTTAGCGTGACAAAGCTGCAAAGATGTTGTATGTAAGGAGGATTTTGTCACCCTTCTTAGAGTTAGTTTCTCAGGATCCATAGTCAGGGAAATGTCTAATTTCCAGGTGTTTGACAATAACTCCCAGAATAGTCTCAAGGATTCTTAGAATCACAGTGACAAACAGTCCAACTGAAGCTGTACCATGAGATATGAGGGTGACATAATTGAGATCTACTACACTTGCGCAGAATGATGATATTGCTAAAGTTAACCCATGAGCTTGAAGTTGGCAAGATGCCTTCTTTGCTGCCTTATAAAAGCAAGTGGACATTTGTCAGTGATGGGGGGAATCCACGAGGAACCCAAAGGGGGAAAAACCATGGGGAACTCATAGGGTAATCTGTGTGTGCCTCAACTGGCCCCTATTGAGGCTTGAGGGGATTTAGGGGAGTACTCAAGTGTGCCTGTCTCAATTGGCGCCATCAAGACTTAGGGATAGTTGCCCCCTCTTCTCACTGGCCACTTCAAGAACAGTGATTAAGGAATGCTGTAGGAGCTGGTTCCATTTGAGAAGACTAGACCAGAACAGAGCTAATTATTAACCCCTCTGAAGCCGACCAGATCAAGAGTAAACCTGTTAGAGGCTGGAGACCTAGAACCTCAGTGCCTCCTTGTGTGTTATCTGTGAAACAGACATCTATGACATAAACAAAGTGAAGAATCTCTGGTGTCCTAGCCTGTGTGGAAAATTCAGAGCAAGGCTAATTCAAAAAGCTAGATTAAGTAATAAGACTGGGCCCGTAATTTACCTATTTGAATGTAATCTATTTATGCTACAGTAAGATCACATTTTTATTCCAACCAGTTGACTGAGCTTGTCATAATGCTGAAGATTTGCCTTGGAAGGCAGGAATATGGGACTGGGAGAGGTAAGGGGGGTTAATAGTCCCAGAAATGCAGGAAGACTGTTTTGGGGGTGCCTTGTACCTCCACTGTACCACAGTCCTCCCCACTCCCACCATTATCCATATCATGTTTCCCTTATGTAATCAGTTTTAAGAAGTCTAATTTTAGTTGGGCAGCTAGGGTAGTATGCTGGCTACTGCACCAGATCTAGAGTCAGACCTGAGCTCAAATCTGACCTCCAACACTGACCTACTATGTGACCCTGGGCAAGTCATTTAACTCTGTTTGCCTTAGTTCCTCATCTGTAAAATGAGCTAGAGAAGGACATGGCAAATCACTAGTACCTTTGCCAAGACAACCCCAAATGGAGTCACAAAGAGTCAGACACAACTGAACGACAACAAAAATTTAGGTAGTCCCTGAATTTCATTGCTTCTGAGCTTAGGAATATATATATATATTTTTGCTTTTGCTTTTTTTGTTTTGTATGAAATAAAAGAAAAACATTTCAAGGTTTCCTTCAAGTCGAGGTCACTGGAGAAGCAGAAAGTAAGTTCCTTGAGGGCAGGGATGATTTCATTTTTGTCTCTATGCACAGTACCTATCACTCATATGGGAAGTCTTAACAAATGCCTGTTGTGTGGGCAAACGAATGGAATACACCAACCCAGAAACTTGAAATTTAAAAACATATGCTGTTTCTGGTAGGCAGCTCAGTTTGGCTCAGACTTAGCTGTTGCGAACGTAGCTAGGCACACAGATACATAAATGCGTGCCTAAACTCAACAGCTTTGCACGTGCAGTTTAGCAAGGCATAGATCCCCACATGGCTGTGGGCATAGATTCAATGCTTCCCAGGAACATGCCCAGAAAATGGAGCTCGGCTTTAGAGCACATATATGTATAACCACACATACACACAAGCACAATAAAATAAAATAAATAGAACGAGGAGCCAGGAAGATCAAATTACTTTCTTAGGAGCAGATGATCATTTTTTAAAAGAGGAAAAGCCAAGAATTTGAATCCAAACTGCGGTAGGTGAGGAAAGAAAAGGATTGGAAAGAAGAAGACTGAGCAGAGGGAGCCAATGCTTTCTTTTATTAGTATGATTTTAGGAGCGCTCATTACTGATAGCTCTCAGCGTTTCCCTAATTAGGCTGTCCCTGTGTTCTTTGAGGGCTTCCAGACCCGGCACAATCTTGCAGTAACATTAAATTTGTTATTTGGCCACTGAGAAAATGGAATCGGGAGTTGAGAGAAGGGAATGGGCAGAGGGAGTGAAAGCTTTGTGAGATTCTGGGCTTGGAAAAGTTAAGAAAAAAGCTAGGGGGAAAAACTCCACAACTCCTTCATTGATTAGACACTTTCACCTCTCTCCTTTCCCATTCTTCCACTCTACTTTTCTGTCTCAGGCCAAAAATTAAAACAAGAATTGGTGTGGAGAAAGGAATTATTATTTTCTTTGTCTCTGACCTGTTCTTCAAAGGCAAGTGATTTTTAATTAATGGGGAGGTGGGGATGGAAAATGTAAAGCAACCTCTGGGCTACTCCCACACTGAAAGGAAAGATAGTGTAGCACTTTCAGGTTGGCAAAGCAAATCAATCCTTGCAGTCACTCTGAGGTAAGTGCTATCATTATGGGAAAACTGGAGACCCTGTGGCTTTAAGGCCACATGTGGCCCTTTAGGTCCTCAAGGGGAGCCTTTGACTGAATTTGACCACTCTCAAGGACCTAGAGGACACATGTGGCCTTAAGGCTGCAGGTTCTCCACTACTGGAGTTGCCCAGGAAGTACTGAGCTAAGTAACTCCAACTCCATGTCCCATGCTTTATCCATTACACCACCAAGGAATATTAGGTTTGGCTATGGAAGTGTTCAGCTAGAAAGGAAGCAGAGGCCATTTAGTTTTATCAGAACTTTGATCAATTAGAGTACTGAAAGAGGATATGCTAGATAATGATTTTTATTTATTTACTGAATTCAAGAGAAATGAGTATTTTTGTTTGTTTTGATTCTTTCTACTTTGCATTACATTTATTCTTCTGCAAGTCAGCAAATATTTAATAAGTCCCTATTATTTAAACACCTAAGTCTCTATATTAGATATGGGTGGGTAGAGATGAAGTAGAGTATAATGAGAAATAATAATAGCTTAAAAAAGCTGGCATTTAGAGCACCTTGAGATTTGCCAAAGCACTTTATCTGTTATCTCCTGCGAGGTAGGAGTTATTGTTATCCCCATTTTAAAGGTGAAGAGATGGAGAGTGAAAGGTTATGACTTCCTAGGTGTAAGTTTCTGAGGCAGGATTCAAACCTAGACCTTCCTGATTCCAAGTCTATGTCCTCATGGAGCTCAAGTCTAATGAAGGACCATATTATTTATTTTGCTTTTCTTCAGTCTTGTTTTGTTTTTAAGATAGTCGTGATAAAACAGTAAAAGCACATCGTTAAATCTGGTGTCTTACGTTTTGGGTTCATCGTTTTTCTTTGCTTTAAGAGAAGGGAAAGAGGATGGGTCTTTTTCCAGAAATGACTGGGAGAGAAAAAGCATCCATAAAACATTTTTAAAATGTAATGGTGAAGACATGGTTGTAACAGAATGTTTATAGAATAGACATACTCTACTTGAGAGTGCCTGGTCCAAAGCAGTTTCACAATAATGACATCATTTTCCTGTTCAAAAAGCCCCTTTTTCTTAAAAGATAAAAGGCAAACTCATTAACCTGGTAATAAAGGGCATCCACAATCTGACTCTAATTCACCTGGCCAGCCTAACTTTACAGTACTGCACCTCTGCTCATTGAGTAACAGTGGAGATAGTCCTGAACTTGGTTGGAGGGAACAAAGGACCTGAGTTCAAATCCCATTTCTGACACTTATGACCTTAACTTGGACAAGCCATTCTCGCTAGACCTAAGTTTTCATATAGGTAAAATTAAGTGTTGGGATAAGATGACTTCTGAGGTCCCTTCCAGATCTCAGTCTGTGATTCTATACAGATTCTACTTACCAACCAAATGATACTATTAGCCTTTTTTTTGTCAAGGCAGTTGGGGTGAGGTGACTTGCTCAGGGTCACCCAGCTAATACTAATTGTCAGGTGTTTGAGGCTGGATTCCTCAGTCCTAGAGACAATAAATCACAAGCATTTATTAAGCAGCGACTTTGACCCAGGGTAGGCCCTAGGTGTACAAAGACAAAGCCTAGTACATACTCCTTCCATAGTAAGAATAATTATTCTCTTCCTTCAAAACTCGTCTCCGTCACCAGCCCCTTTATGAAGCCTTCTTTGATGTCCTTGCTAGATGTGACTGACCCCTTCCTCTCCAATCCCTTGGACAGTCAGTCAGTCTCTCAATCAGTCAACAGGCAGTCATTAAACTCTCACTGTGGGCAGCTAGATGGCACAGTGGATAGAGTGCCAGGCCTAGGGTCAGGAAGACTCATCTTAGTGGGTTCAGATCTGGCCTCAGATGCTTACTAGTTGTATAACCCTGGTCAAATCCCTTAACCCTGTTAACCTCAGTTTCTTTATCTGTAAAATGAACTGGAGAAGGAAATGGCAAATGACTCCAGTATCTCTGCCAAGGAAACCCCAAATGGAATCAGGAGGGACTAAACAACTGAATAATGGGCCAAGCTAAGAACTGGGGATACAAAGAAAGGTAAAAACAATCCCTGCCCTAAAGGAGCTTACATTCCAATGGTGGTGACAACATGCAAAGAAATTATACATACAAGATAATACATGGAGAGTAATATGTCTGGAAAAATATGCAAATGATAAAGCAATGGAAATATATGCTATATATATAGAGCGAGGAAGAGAGTGTATATGGAAATATATACTCTAGGCTAACATAATTGTTTATCTTCTCACATTTTAGGTTCTTAGCAGGGTCATAAGCTCCTTGTGAAAGGCAGGCACTATGCTGTTATCGCCGTTGTGTCCCTAGCACCCAGGGCTGTAACCTGTACCGGCCAAGCTCTTACTATTTATTGTCACCCTAAAGTACAGGGTGGCTATAGTACTGGATGTGGTACAGGAAAGCTGAGTTTAAATCCAGGCTGCATGACCAAGTGACTTGGAACCTCAGTTATCTCATCCATAAAACAAAGAGATTGGATTGAATGATCTTCACCCTATCTTTCCAGTCTTATCCTTCTCCTCCAACTCTATAATGCAGTCGTATCAGCCTAATTGACCCTCACATAGAATCCTCCATTTTCCTTTTTCCTTTGCAATGGCTGACCCTCCTGCCTGGATTCTTCTCCTTCCTCACCATCACTTAGAATTCCCAGGTTCCTGAAAGACTCAGCTCAACTGCTGCCTTTTGAAGGTGACCTTTCCTCCTCCCAACGCATCCTGTTTGCTCTCTGTGTATCTATATCTACCTCTTATATATATGTTGTCCTCCTCTACAGAATACAATCTTCTTGAGGGCAGAATTTAGTTTGTCTGTTAGTCTCAGCTTTTGGAACAGTGCCTGGTACACAGTTAAGTACTTCATAAATGCTCGTTGATGGACTGGTTGATTGGTTGAGTGAAGGCCCCTTCCATCTCTAAAATCCTATAATCCTATGAAATGAATAATATTGAAATGGCTCAGTGCTTTAGAGTCTTGGAAATTTTCCCAGCCTGCCTTGTGACACTAAACAACTCTTTGCAAACCCAATATGGTGTGTCTAGAGGCCAGTTGTTGCAATGTGCTGACATACTTTGTACATACACACATGCTCACAGAGATGTTTAACAGTCACTATTCCTTGCATCTAGAAATAAATTTATTGCACAACTTTAGGGTAGGTAATATGCCTATTACTGTGAGGAAACAACAGGGCACTTTCATGCGTTTACATATAATTCAAAGCCAGAAGAAGCTGTCTTTGATAATACTTATTAGATTTTGCAGTTCACTTTAACCCAAAACCAGACTACCTTTTTTCTGGTTCATTTTTCGGCTCCTTAGTTTCATTCTGTATTTTCCCCCTCCCACTCACTAAGCAAAGATTTCTGGCCCTAGGTTTCAAGCACAACAGGAAAAGGAGTATGGTTTTGTTTTGTTATTAATTTAAGAACTTTAATTTTTTTAAAGTGAATTAACATCCATGTAAAATTTGGGTCTTCATCCTTCATTGCCTTTAAAAAAATATTTTGACCAAAGTCAGAGCCTAACCAGAAGAACCGTATCGGTTCTAGGCTGGGTGCTGTCAGTGTGTGGGTGGGTGGAGGTGACTCACCCCAGACAGCAGCCGCCACAACTATCAGACAGGGTGAACAGCCAGACTTCACATGCCAGGAGGAAGGAGGAGGAGGAGGAGGAGGAGAAAACAGCCTTGTGCTTAGAGGCCAGTTTGCAGGGCTGAATGCCTCTCCAGGTGTGACCAAGAGCTCATTCCCTCTTCTTGCCAACCATAAGTCTATAAATTATTCCAAGAACAGCTCACTCATGGCCCAGTGTCCCTTCATAGTGTTCCAAATGAGCAGAAACCATACTGAAAGGCAAAGGCTAAAGAAGAGGGGGAAGGGAGAAAATAACAACCCTTTCCCCCAAAGGATATAGTAAACCTAGAGACTGGCTCTTCATTTTCACCCTAATTTTCATTTATTGTTTTCTCAGTGTCTCAGAATGAAAGACTTAAAGCTGGAAAGGATCTCCCAGGTCACCTAGGCCAGTTCTCCATTATACAGATAAGAAAACTGAGTCTGGTGATTTGGCCCAGGTGACACAAGTAGTAAACTGCAGAGGCTAGACTAAAATCTAAACTCTTTAATGCCAAATCCGGCACTCTTTACACTGCCTCTTGCTTCATTAATCCCTGGTCTCTAAAAGGTCATGGCTTATAGATGAGTATAGAAACCCAATGCAGGTCAAAGAATTTGGAGTCAGGAAAACCTGATTTCAAATCTTGTTTCATCTATTTACTAGCTATGTCACCTTGGGTAAATCATTTACATTTCTTAGCCTTAATCTACTCATCTGTATAAGAGATAATAATAGTATCTATCTTTATGGGGGTCAAATGAGCTGATGTCCATAAAGAGCTTTGAAAAGAGCTTTAAAGCTCTCTCAAAACATCAGCTGTTGTTTTGTTATAGTTGGTATTACTATTGTTTATTACGATTCATTAAATTCTCATCTTTTTCAATGGCATTGATAGATATGGTCCTAGGATGAATTATCATTCTATTTTTTTTTAGATTGACTATTTCGTGGAATCTCTCAAGGAGATGAAATTACTGCTTTTCTGTAACTGTATTGGGATGTAAGTTCAGATTCCGTTGTCATTCAATCATTTCAGTCTTGTCTGACTTTCCACTACCCTGTCTGGGGTTTTCTTGGCAAAGATACTGGAGTGGTTTGCCATTTCTTTCTCTAGCTCATTTGACAGATAAGAAAACTGAGGCAAACAGGGTTAAGTGACTTGCCCAGGGTCACTAGACTAGTAAGCGTCAGAAGCCAGATTTGAACTCAGGGAGATGAGTCTTCCTGACTCCAGGCCTGCGCTCTGTGCACTATGGCCTAGCTGCCCCCTCACAAATATTCTGTAGGCTCCCTGAAGTCCTCTATGGAACAACTCCAGTAGCTAGTAGCAGGATGGGGTTGATACCTTATCTCATTACCCAAAGATTTTGATTTCTTTATATAGTTTTATATAGTTTAAAAAATTTATATAGTTGAAAAGCTAGCTTTATATAGTTTTATATAGTTTAAAAAATTTATATAGTTTAAAAGCTTCTAATTCCACATAACTTGAAGATTATGAATATTTGCTATGACGATTTTTATCAAAAACCTTGATCTCTATGAGCCCATCCGTCTCAAAATCTAAAAAAGTCTCACAGCTGGCCATTTGTTCAGTGTCTATGTGTTTGCATTGTGGGTTGAGTACACGTCAATGTTGTCCGGGCCAGGCCTTCTGGTTCCATTCTTGTGTCTTAGTCATTTCATAGGCTCCGTCTGGAGGAAAACCACTTTGAGTAGCATTCAACAAATCTATTCGTGTATCCCTGTTGTCTGCATTTACTGTGGCTCAGTGAAATGATATTTGTCTATGCCAAAAGTATTTCTGTAAATTTGTAACCTGCTTACTGTGTGTGCTTTGAGAACATCTAACGATCTGCACCAGCCCTCTCCTACACCTTGGACAGTATCCCCTCTTTACTTTTGCCTCCTGGCTTCCCTCCAGCTCAAATCTCACCTTCTGTAAGGGGTCTTTCCTAATTCCCCATTCCCACAGTCGCTTTGCCCTGAGATAGCCCTCCATTTACATCGCATATCTCTTGTATATACATGGCTATTTGTATATAAGAAAGAATATGACCTCTTTGAAGGCAGGGACAACATGTCTTTCTTTGTATCCCCTAGTTGGATGATGGAATCTAACGTTTGAGAAGCAGAAGAGAGGTCAGTACGGGGCACAGTGGAAGGAGCTCTGGGCCTGGAGTTAGGAAGACCTGAGTTCAAATCAGGCCTTAGACACTTAGCTGTGTGATCCTCAGCAAGTCACTTCAACCTGTTTGCTTCAGTTTCCTCCTCTGTAAAATGAGCTGGAGAAGGAAATGGCAAACCACTCCAGTATGTTTGCCATGAAAACCCCAAATAGTATCATGGAGAGCTGGACACAACTGAACAACAACCATACGTGTGATGGTGTTACTAGGATAAGGCGTCAGCCTCCGAGGAACTGAGATCTGAGAAAGACCTTTATTTAGAAAGGCCAAGGTCACCCACCTCATCCTGGTTCATCACAGTCATCTTGACCTTTGTCTTGCCACTGAAGTTGGATGACTCTGGAGGAGAGAGGAAGGCTGACAACTTTGTGCAGCTCTGCCTCACCTCAGTTAAATCCAATTCATTCTCAAGTCGACATCCCCCTCGAAATGTCATTGTTCCTCTTTGAGAAGGAAGCAGTGACAGCAATGCTGATGAGGATTCCCCACAGGATCAATTCAGTCAAAATAATCATAAGCATTTGTGAAGATGACAGAAATTGTTAAAGTGTTTATCCTACAATCCTGATCAGCTGCCTCATAAAGACATAAACTCACTTTCCCATTTGCAAAATAGGGGTGCAAATTTCTCACACCTACCAATGTCACAGCAAGGAAGTTCTAGTCATGAGTGAAGGAAATGTCTGCAATGTACCTAGAGCTTATTGCAGGAAAGACAATATGTAGCACTTGCAGTTGTTTCCTTGTTTCCAAGCATGTCTGACTCTTCGTGACCCCATCTGGGAGACTACTTGGCAAAAATTACTGTTTCCTTTTCCAGTTCATTTGACAAATGGGGAAACTGAGGCAAATAGGGTTTAAATGACTTGCCCAGGGTCACACAGCTGGTAAGTGTCTGAAGTCACATATGAACTCAGGTCTTCCTGACTCCAGGCTCAGCTACAATGACACCAATTTTAAGAGACAGTAGGTACTAACAACCTAAAGAAGAGGACAAAAGATTTCGTGTAAACAGGAAATGAGCTATTCCCTTTGAAGGAAGAGGCTGAAGTGAGAAAAAAGTATATTCTAGATATGGGATACAACCTAAGTAAGGGTAGGGAGATAGAATGTGGCATGTTTTGTGGGAAGTCAGGTTTGACTGGAGCAAGATGTGTAAAATAGAGTAGTAAGGAATGATATTTGAAAGGTGGATGGGAACTATATTATGGAGGCCTTAAATGGCAGTCTGGAGAGTTTATATTTTATCCGCCCACATATACACCTCTACCCTTAAACACCATTTCTAGGTTGGGATAGACAAACCACCAGCAGTTCCTCCTGAGACCGGGACTTGTGCTTTGTAAACTATAAAGAAAGGGCTTTGTAAAAGGCACATCATCATCACGATTACAATAGTCTCAATATTAGATGTTTTCACTAGGGCATGGACCCAGAAGATAGTATCAGCAGGGCCTGAATTCCTCAAGTGTCTCAGCCCCTCCCTTTCTTGCCCCCCATTCCTTCCTCCTTTTCATCCTTCTGAAAAGTTATAATCTCATGTTAACCTCTCAGCCTTTTTTTTTGAAGGTCAGGTAGAGAGTGGATGTGGAGGAATTGTGTCTGGACATTTGTTTCCCTCTTTTTCCCCCTTTTAAAATTTTCCCTGACTGGGAGGCTTTGATGTGAATTGTCTCTAAGGCTGGAGCCTTCGTGGCTGATTAAGTCAGAGGGTCCTCCCTAGTTTTGTTGACCCATGAATGGAACCTCTCCAGTGCTCACTGGAGTGGGGATCCTTGCTCCACCTCCCTCACCACCCCCACCCCCACTTCCAGGCCTCCACCCAAAATGGCCTGATGGATTAATCCTACTATTTAAGCAAAAGTGGGATGGTAAGTGAAAATGAAGGGATGCTGGAAATAGGGTGGAGATGCTGGAGGGGTGGCAGGAGGAGGGAGAGAATCCTAGGCTGTTCAAGCCAGAAAGTGCCCTTACAGATTCAGCTAGCTCAATGCCTTCATTTCACAGATGGGACTTGGGGCCAGAGCCATGAAATCCTTTTGCCAAACTGACAGAAAAAGTCAGTTAATGCCAGAGTGAGGATTAAAACAGATTTTCTTGGTATCTTGTCCAGTGGGTGTTGTGCTATACCCTAGGTAAATTCTCAGAAGAAAGGTTTGAATAGGTAGTGTAGGGTGTTCTAGCAGACAGAGTGACTGACGCGGTGTCAGAAAGACCTGGGTTCGAATTCGGCTGCAGATATTTACTGGGTATATGACCCTGGACAAGGACAGTTTTACCGGGCTTTAGTTTCTCCATCTGCCAAATGGAGATAGTAATAGTAAGAGCAGATATTTCATGAGGCTCCAATATAAGGAACAGAATTGGAGTCATCACAATCAGGTTTAAGGTTTGTAGCACCTTCGATTCTCACAATAACCCCGAGGAGGGAGGTGCTATTAGTGTTCCCATTTTATAAATAAAGAAACTGAGGCACAAAGTGTTCAAGCAGTTTGCCCAGGGTAATACAGGTAGTAAGTGTCTGAGGCGGATTCAAATTCAAGCTTCCTGGCTTCAAATTCTGCTCTCTCTCTCTCTCTCTCTCTCTTTCTCTTTTTCTCTCCTTCCTTCCCTCTCTCCCTCCTTCTCTCCCTCTCCCTCTCTCTCATACATATACATATATATACATATATATATATATATATATATACATAAGCTATTACAAAATTTTCCATTGTTCTTGATTTAAAAAATTCAGTCATTTGAGCAGGCCAACCACACACACAAAGTAAACTAGAACCATGTATTTTCTTCTTTGACTGTTGGAAAGTCCCAAGCATAGTTTAATGGAATTGAGAAAGCTATCCTGTTCATTTTTTTCTCCTTATCCCTTTTCTGTCCTCTAAACTTTTAACCTTCTTAAATTTATGGGTTATCTAGTCCTTGCTTTATAGAACCTGGGATCAAGTATCCCCCCTCCCCTTTTTTTATATAAACAAGGCTTCTCCATCTACTTTCATTGGAATACAAAGCAGAGCTGATCCTAGGCTAATTTTTGAGAGAAAATTTGTTTTCTCTTCCCCTACCTGGGGCTGAGGATTCTCCCACTCCCACTCTTCCCCATACCAATCGCATACCCCAGGGTCCTTTATCTTTCTTTACCACCTTCCCCCCCTGCCCTTCCCCCAAGTCTACTCCTCTTTGTGACTTCTTTATATCTATCAGTAATTCCTCCATTCATTCAGTGTCCCATCATGGAAACTTTGATATTATTTATTTTACCTTCTGTTTTTCCCCAGCATTCATTCAAGAAATCAAATACTCCTTAAGTACCTATGTGCAAGTCACTGTATAGTGCACTGGAGACACAAAAGCAATGTAATAGTGAGGATAAAACCAGAAAGAGCTCTGGCAGAAAACATGGGTTCTCTAACACTTGGGCAAGTCACTTAACTTTCATAAGCCTCAGTGTCCTCATCTGTAAAATGAGGTAGTTGTATTAGATGACCTGAGGGATCCTTTCCAGCTTTCTATCTATCATCCTATTGTCCTCCACACAAAAACTATATATAATCCGAGCTAGAGGGTGGTTGGAAAAAAGGAGAGCTGCAGACAGAGAGCTTAGGAGTCTTTGAGAAATGAGAGAGAATCCTTTCAGCTGGGGATAGGGGTGGGGGGAGCAGGAATCAGGGAGAGCTTCATGGAGGAGGTGGTCTCTAAATTGAGTCTTGAAGGGAAAGGATTTCAACAGGTAGAGATGTGGAGAGAATATACTCCAAGCACAGAGGACAGGGCTGTGAGAATAAAGAGAGGCAAGAGACTACATGAAAACTCTGGAGATGGTCAGTCACGTACTTTGGCTAGGAGAATGTAAAGGACAGTCAAGTCCCATTCATCCAGCTTTGCCTCTCATTGGAGGCAGAGACCTTATCTAAACGCAACACCTAGCATGCTGTTCTCCATGTATTAGATACTTAATATTTTTGAATTTAATTTCATGGCCATGTGACATAGTGGGGATAGTGTTGAATTTGGCATCAGGAAGTCCACTTCAAATTACTTGCTCTGGGCATTTTTGAACTGTATGACCTTGGATAAATCACTTTTACCTCTCTGAGGCTCAGTTTCCCCATCTATAAAATGAGGGGGTTAAACTCAAAGACCTCCAAGAAATCTTCTAGTATTAAATCTAAATAAATTACTATCTAAAATTGGTATGACTTGGGAAAACATCTACTTCCAAACCTTAAGGAGAGAATGATGGTAGAGCTGGGAGCAGAAATCGAAATTGAAATTGAAAACCATCTCAAATACAGACACTAAAAGGTATCAGATGTGAAGGCTTGGGTCTATACAAGTCGATCCCCAGTACACTTAGTAGACAGTGCCCCCATGCCATTTTCTTGAATTCTCCTGGAGTAGGAAATCAGCCCTAGCAAAATCCCATGATACCTGGCCAGCCAATAGTCTGAATTGCTAGAGCCAGCCAGCCATTGTTTTTGTCTCTCTACCTTGAAAAATGCAGAAATTGTCAAGAGTTCTGAATATAAAAAAAGATCTTTGAAGTTACTGAAGCTGGATGCTTTGAGCTATCATCAAATCTCAGTGAGCACAGGCCTCCAGATACAAAGATAATAGACTAAATTGGGAATTCAGACACATTATATCAATGTGGGGAGAGGTATCAAGCTTCTTTGATTCAGATTCAAAAGACCATGGGGGTCAAGAAGGCAGCAGGAAATGTATAACTTCCCGGAGGAGACTTGGGTAATTTTCCAGTTGTTCATTTTCTCTGGCTCTAAAGAAGCGCCCTTGGCATTGAGATTCAAGACTTCAGGCTGGATTTCTCAATTGTTCTGCTTGACTTTCCTGAAACGGTGTTGGAATGGTGGGTGGCCAGCTAGTCCTGGAGTGAAACCAGGAACTCCTACAGAAAAGAAAGGAAATCTAAGAGGGAAGGAAGGGGAAAAAAATCTTTTCTTTTTGAGATCATTGGGTCTGGTGCCATGGTGGCTCCCTGACAAAAATAAATCTAAACATAACCACCTGGTTATTGGGAATATATGGCTCCCAGGAACTATGCGATAGGAGCTAGGGAAGACACAGGGAGAAGGGATAGTCAAGGCCAAAGGTGGAAATTTGGTGGCTCCTACTTTATTTTTTAAGGACAAGATCTACGTTTTGTCAAAGAAGCCCAGTTAATTAATTATGGAACCCCCTTCCCTTAGATTGTCTTTCTACAATGTGTCTATTTAGAAATATGTATGACCTGCCTCACTCAGTGCACATCTGAGGAAGAGTTGTAAGCAGGAAATCAATCATTTAGGAAGGTATGTAGAGTATCTGAGTAAGAAGGACACTCAAGTCTGTTAGTGTTTCTCTGTGAGGCAACAAGAGTTGCCCAAGTATGACTAGAAGTCTGGCTTTCAATGGGATCGTTTAGGAACACGGTCAGATCCTACATGCTCATTCATTCATTAATTAATTCAGCAAATTACTGAACACATCTAAGGTGTAAGACACTGTTTTATGTACCTTGAGAGATCTGAAGATTTTCTACTGTCCCTGCCTTCTTGGATTTTACAATTATTTAATGAAGCCAAGATGTGCCCAAATTCCTTTGGTAGATGGCAAGAACAGCGCAGAAGCTAAGTGGAACATGGCTTGAATATTAGACTAGGAAACAGGAAGACCTAAATTCAAATCCTGCCTTAGACACTTATTACTGCTTTAACTTTATATAAGTAACTTAATCTGTCTGTGCCTCAGTTTCCTCATATGTAAAAGTAGAGATAATAATAGCACCTACCTACCTGCAAAGTTGTTTTGAATAGCAAATGAATAGAGTCTGTAAAACATTGTTGGAAGATGTGGTTTTAGATTTCAGGTCTATTTTTTTTTCAATTTCCCTGTTAGTCCTTCTTGATACAGTTTTGAAATAGTGGCCAGTTATTCCTAGTAGGAGGAAAGGGGAAGAGAGGGAGTCAGGAACTCCTGTGGCTGATCTAAAGGAATCCAAGAGAAGAAAAATAGAAAAGCCAATATATATTTACAAATGCTAGTTTTCCTCTTCCTCCTTCTCCTCCTCTTCTTCCTCCTTGTCTTTCTTCTTCCTCTTCTTCACCTTCACCTTCTTCTTCTTCTTCTTCTTCTTCTTCTTCTTCTTCTTCTTCTTCTTCTTCTTTTCATCTTCTTCATTATGAAGAAGACCTCGTATGAACTACTATATTCAGAGGGAGGTGGTTGCCCACAGGATCAAGCAATGGGTCTGGAATATGGAAGACTTGAGTTCAAATCTGGTCTCAGACTTGTACTTGTTCTCAGACTCTGGTCAAATCACTTAACCTCTACTTACCTCAGTTTCCTCAACTGTAAAATGAAAATAATCATAACACCTACTTTGCAGTGTGGTTTTGAGGATGAAATTAGATATTTATAAAAGCACTTAGGATACTGCCTGGCCCATAATAGGTGTTATATAAGTGCTTATTCCCTTCCCTCTATCTCACAAAACACTCATTCTACAAGAGAGAGAGAAAGAGAGAGAGAGAGAGAGTAAGAGAGAGAGGGAGGGAAGGAGGGAGGGAGAGAGTGCACAAATAATGGTTTATAGAGGAGCAAAAGATTTCAATATATGTATGACTGGAGGCAAAAGAAAATTTGTATGCAAAGATAAATGAAAGGGCCTCTATTCTCTCAAATACTGACTTTGCACACAGGATAAAAGAGTGTTTTCTTTTTACTTGAAAGGCCTGAAAAATTTGTGATTAGGCAAAAAAATAACAAAAATATAGAATCAGAAGTTGAAATCTGTGCTTCAACCAAAAGAAAGTCTGAAAAGCTTTATTTAGGCTGCCCAAAGAAAGCAGATTAAATTCAAATTAAGAATATTATGAATAATTGATATGTAGTAAGTTTGCAAAGCATTTTCTGGATGAAAGCACATTTGAGTCTTCCTTACAATAACCCTATAAGACAGATGCGGTGGGAATTATCCTTCTCATTTTACAGAGGAGGAAATTGAGACACAAGGTAGTTAAGTGATAGGGCCTGCAGTTTAGCTGCCAGTAAGCGTCAAGGGCAGGATCCAAACCTAGGTTTTGCAGTGCACTATCTGCTATGGCATCTTGCTTCTGTAACAATAATATAGGTTAAAGACCTAAAAGTCAGGAAGATCTAAATTCAAATGCTGCCTCAGACACTAACTGTGCGACCCTGCAAGTCCCTTAACCTCCGCCTGCCGTTGTTTCCTTAACTGTAAAATGGGGATAATATTAATACCTACCTCACAAGGTGGTTGTAAGGGTTAGATGAGATAGTATTTGTAAAGAGCGCTTAGTCTAGTGCTTGGCTACAGTGCTACACAAATACTTCTTCCCTTCCCTCCCTCTCAAAGGGTGTTCTGTTGTAGAAGTGAGGTGTGCTGGGAATTGTACAGAACTTATGCTTATGCCTGTCCAAGTTTCCTGACTCACCTCTATTTTGCCATAGCAAAGAACGATCCTTTGTCATGAATGAAATTTGAGAACCACCATTCAAGGAAAAGTATCTATGCTTTATGGAACACCATTCCGAAAGTCAATGGAGCTAGGTCGGTCTATCTTCTGAAATTTAGAAGAACCAAAGGAAGTGAAAAATTAAACACACTGTTCCTGAGACTCATTGATGAAGCCTCACCAGCCGCTGCCTGGATGAATTGTTGGCTGTCAAAATTCTTTGATTTTCCCAGTTCCTACTCACTACTAACAGCAGAACAGTCCCCTAAATCAGAAAGGACTTGGGATTACCAGCAGGTGGCAATAGAGGTAATAGTGTCTTTGGAAATGAATAGTCCAGAACAGCCCCTTAATCATAAAACCATAGATTTAGACTTAGAAGGGACTTTGGAGGTCAAGTCTAATACCCTTATTTTATAGATGAGGAAATTGAAGCCTAGAGAAGTGGTAAGAGCTAATAAATATCAGAATCAAAAGCTTAACCCAGGGATAAAGAAGCTTCTAGGCTAGTTAGAGTCTCTGGCTTAATGCCTGTCAAGGAGGTAGGAGGATGTCTACCCCAAGCATGTCAAGACTTCTTCTGGTGCAAGGCGCAGACAAGAACAGTTTGTTTCAATGGCCAGGAAGGCAACTAAAGCAAGCACTGTGGAGCACGTAGAGCTTGGTCAAGCATCATAAGTGCCAAGGTCACCCACCATATGCCAGGCCATCACTAGTTGTCTTGATTTCTTCTTGCCACTGGAATTTGATGACTCTGGAAGACAGAGTGCAGCTGAGGACTTTGTACAACTCTGCCTCATCTTAATCGAATTCATGCTGTAGTCAAGAAATCATGAGTGATGTAATTTGTTGTCTTAGAAAATGAAGGACTATCACCATCTCTTCTTTAAAATGTACCTTCAGACCTGATTTTCGTTTGGCCACAGCACTGAAGTCCAGAGGATAATTTTCCTCCTATGAAGTTACTATTACTCTTCCAATCCTAATGGAAGCCCTGAGCTGCTGCTGCTGTTGCTTTTTCTTTCTTTCTTTCTTTCTTTCTTCTTCTTCTTCTTCTTCTTCTTCTTCTTCTTCTTCTTCTTCTTCTTCTTCTTCTTCTTCTTCTTCCTCCTTCCTTCTTCTTCTCCTTCTCCTTCCTCCTCTTCTTATTCCTCTTCTTCTGTTTTTTAACTTTTAGTTTTTAAAATTTTCAGTTCCAAATTCTCTCCTCCCCCACCCATTGAGAACACAAGAAATATAATATCATTATACCTGTGAAATCATGCAAAACATAATTCCACATTAGCCATGTTACAAGAAAACAGAAAAGAAGAAGAAAAGAAGCAAGAAAAATAAAGAAAGTGGGGAAAAGTATGCTTCAATCTGTAGTCAGAATCCATCAGTTCTCTCTCTCTGGATGTGGATAGCATTTTTTTATCATGATTTCTTTAAAATTGTTGTGGGTCATTGTATTGATTAGGTAAGTCTTTCACAATTAATTATTGTTACAATATGGCTGTTACTGTATAAATTGTTCTCTGGTTTTGCTCATTTCACTTTACATCAGTTCATAAAAGTCTTCCCAGGTTTTCCTGAAGCCATCCCTTCATCATTTCTTATAGCACAATAGCATCCCATCATAACTTGTTCAGTCATTCCCCACTTAATGGGTATCCTTTCAATTTCCAATTCTTTGCCACCACAACAAGAGAAACTCTGAAGTTCCAGTAAAAGTAAAGAACTGTGAATGTGGGTTAACCCATTTATGTCCCATTTTCCCTTATTACCCTGATCAACAAACAGCCCCCACCCCACCCTCGTAGATTTTATTGGAGGTGGAGAGGAAGTCTCAGAACGCTGAAATAAATGCTGGTTTCATATTTTGAAAAGAGGCTGGTCTACTCTTCAGAAAAACAAAAATTAGGGAATTACTACCAAAGGAACTTTGACTCAAGTTAGCAAACTTTTTGACCATCCAGGTAAGGATACCAAGTAAATTTCTAGAGACTCATAGAGGAAAACACTAGACTAGATGTCAGACCTAGATTCTGGTCTCATCTCTGCCCTAACTCACTAAGTGACCTTGTCCAATTTGCTTTCTATCTCTGATCCTTGGTTTTCCCACCTTTACAAAGAGGGAATTGGACTGGATGGCACCTAAAATCTAACATTCTATAACTTAGTATTTTAGACAAATGGAAAACCTCTAGAATTTTAGGGTAAATAAATCTTTATGTCAAAAAATAAGTTTTCAAGTTGAAAAATAAACCTAGACAAGTTATTATTAATGGAGAAAGGAATGTTCTAAGTGGCTGCATAGACAAGTAGAATTTCAAAGAGCAATAGTTAAAGGATATCACTTACTACTCACATATCCATAGCTCTGTTCCATAAGAATAGTAATGTGTGGCAAGAATAGTTTATCTAACTACTATTTACCCAAGGATGTAGCAAACCTTCTCTTCCCTCTACCCCTTCCATTTCTTCTCTCCTCCCTTTCTCCATATACCCTTCTTTCTCTGTCTTCCCCTTCTTCTTTTCCTTTCTTCTTCAATTCCAACTCCTTTTTCTTTCTTCTCCCATCTCTCTCTTTCTTACCTTTACCTTCCCCACTGTTGCCATTCTCCATCCTAGCTCTTCTCCTTAAATGAACAAAATATTAATGATATCATGGCTAGAGAGCCAGTCTAGAAACCATGGTAGATCTCAGTTCAACTCCCCTTTCAAATATGTGTGGACTGTGAACAGGATATTGGACTTCTCAGTGCTCTAGGACCAGTAAACTGCCCATAAAGACCCCTGCAAGGAGCACATTGACTACAAAAACCACATATTAATATCATCTATGTTTTATTATTTTTTATTAATTTTTATTAATCTTGTCAAATTTCCTAATTACATTTTAATCTGATTCAGGCCAGTTTTGTGGGAGTTTTGTGGGCACTGAAGCCCAGGCATACATTTGACACCTCTCCTTCAAGTTGCAGAGAAAATGCCAACCTGCTAGTAGATAGTGTTTACCCACCTAGGAGTTCTCCACATCAATGAAATTATAAGTCCAGTCCATGTTTCTTTTTTTTTGGGGGGGGGGTGTTATTTTAGAGATGATGAAACAGAAAAATAAGGTGACTTGCCCTAGGTCATATGGCTAGCTAGTTCGGCCTTCTCATTTTTTTTTCCAGTTAAATTTATTTATTTAACTTTTTACATTCATTTTCACAAAATTTTGGGTTCCAAATTTTCGCCCCATTTTCCCCTCCCCCCACCCCAATACACCAAGCATTCTAATTTCCCCTATCACCAATCTGCCCTCTCTTCTATCATCCCTCCCTTCCCTTGTCCCCATCTTCTCTCTTGTCCTGTAGGGCCAGATAACTTTCTATTCCCCATTACCTGTATTTCTTATTTCCTAGTAGCAAGAACAATACTCAACAGTTGTTCCTGAGCTTTGAGTTCCAACTTCTCCCCATCCCTTCCTCCCCACCCATTTCCTTTGGGAAGCCAGGCAATTCAAGACAGGCCATATCTGTATAGTTTTGCAAATGACTTCCATAATAGTTGTGTTGTGTAAGACTGACTATATTTCCCTCCCTCCTATCCTGCCCCCCATTGCTTCTATTCTCTCTTTTGATTCTGTCCCTCCCCAAGAGTGTTGATTTCAAATTGCTCCCTCCTCTCATTGCCCTCCCTTCCATCATCCCCCCTACACTGCTTATCCCCTTCTCCCCCACTCTCCTGTATTGTAAGATAGGTTTTCATACCAAAATGAGTGTGCATTTTACCTTTAGTCGAATGTGAGGAGAGTAAACTTCATGTTTTTCTCTCAGCTCCCCTCTTTTTCCCTCCACTAAAAAGTCTCCTGCCTGCCTCTTCTATGAGAGATAATTTGCCCCTTTCCATTTCTCCCTCTCTCCTCCCAATACATTTCTCTCTCACCACTTAACTTCATTTTTTAAAGATATGATCCCATCCTATTCAATTCACTCTGTGCTCTCTGTCTCTGTGTGTGCATGCACGTGTGTATGTGTGTGTGCACGTGTGCATGTGTGCGTGTGTGTGTGTGTGTGTGTAACCCCACCAACTACCCAGATACTGAGAAGTTTCAAGAGTTACAAATATTGTCCTTCCATGTAGGAATGCAAACAGTTCAACTTTAGTAAGTCCCTTATGACTTCTCTTTGCTGTTTACCTTTTCGTGCTTCTTTTCATTCTTGTATTTGAAAGTCAAATTTTCTTTTCAGCTCTGATCTTTTCATCAAAAATTCTTGAAAGTCCTCTATTTCCTTGAAAGACCATTTTTTCCCCTGAAGTATTATACTTAGTTTTGCTGGGTAGGTGATTCTTGGTTTTAGTCCTAGTTCCTTTGACTTCTGGAATATCCTATTCCATGCCCTTTGATCCCTTAATGTAGAAGCTGCTAAATCTTGTGTTATCCTGATTGTATTTCCACAATACTGGAATTGTTTCTTTCTAGCTGCTTGCAATATTTTCTCCTTGACCTGGTAATTCTGGAATTGGTCCACAATGTTCCTAGGAGTTTCTCTTTTTGGATCTCTTTCAGGCGGTGATCAGTGGATCCTTTGAATATTTATTCTGCCCTCTGATTCTAGAATATCAGGGCAGTTTTCCTTGATAATTTCATGAGAGACGATGTCTAGGCTCTTTTTTTGATCATGGCTTTCAGGTAGTCCCATAATTTTTAAATTGTCTCTCCTGGATCTGTTTTCCAGGTCACTTGTTTTTCCAATGAGATATTTCACATTATCTTTCATTTTTCCATTCTTTTGGTTTTGTTTGGTGATTTCTTGGTTTCTCAGAAAGCCATTAGCCTCCATCTGTTCCATTCTAACTTTTAAAGAACTATTTTCTTCAGTGAGTTTTGGGACCTCCTTTTCCATTTGGCTAATTCTGCTTTTTAAAGCACTCTTCTCCTCACTGGCTTTTTGAACCTCTTTTACCAGTTTAGTTAGCCTATTTTTCAAGGTGTTATTTTCTTCAGCATTTTTTGGGGTCTCCTTTAGCAAGGTGTTGACCTGCTTTTCATGCTTTTCTTGCATCTCTCTCATTTCTCTTCCCAGTTTTTCCTCCACCTGTCTAACTTGATTTTCAAAATCCTTTTTGAGCTCTTCCATGGCCTGAGCCCACTGAATATTTATTTTGGGTGTTTGGTATACAGAAGCCTTGACTTCTATGTCTTTCCCTGATGGTAAGCATTGTTCTTCCTCATCATAAAGGATGGGAGAAGATATCTGTTCACTAAGAAAGTAGCCTTCTATCATCTTATTTTTTTTTCCGTTTTCTGGGCATTTTCCCAGCCAGTTGCTTGACTTTTGAGATTCCTTTCCACACCCACCTTGCCTCCAGATCCTCCCAGCTAGTGCTTGGGTCTGAGATTCAAATGCTGCTTCCCAGCCTCAGGGCTTTTGGCAGGGGTGGGGCTGCTATTCAGTGTGAAATTGAGTTCAGCTGCTTGGGTGGCAGCAGGGCCACTACACAGGGCTCAGATCCCTCAGTGGGTTTATGTGGAGATCTTCAACAATAGATCCAAGCTCCTGTCTGCTTTGGGAGCCCCTGTCTGTTGCTGCCTCTGCTGCTGCCTCCCGAGGGGGCCTGAGTTATGGAGACACCCTGCTCCCCTCTCAGCCATCCACAAAGTTTCTCTCACTGACCTTTGGCACCTGTGGGTGGAGGGGCCTGGGTGGTTGCTGGAGATTCCATCCCTGAAGCCTGCTTGGATCTGCTCCCCTTGGTGCTACATGGCCAAGGCAGGGCTGGGCTCTGCTCTGGGTGCAGTGCATGATGGACCTTTGGTGTTGGTTTTTCAGGGCTCTCTGAAACAGAAATCTCCTCCACTCCTTTTTTCTGTGGCTTCTGCTGCTCCAGAATTTGTTGGGAGCTCTTTTTTACAGGTATTTTATGGGTTGTGGGTTAGGAGCTAGCATGTGAATCTTTCAGCTCTGCCATCTTGGCTCTGCCCCCTCAGCCTTCTCATTTTAGGCATGTGGGATATGAGGACCAAGGAGGTAAAGGGAAGTGTCATCAATGCTTCCTCTTCCACCTCACTTCCATCCTCATTCGTACTCAGACTGGTCAAACATTGTTGTGACTTTAAGATTGGAATAGGGACTCCATTTGATTGTTTCAGAAATAACAAAAGTCTGTTGATTATATGTCACTTTAGAGGGTGGTATATACTGGGAATAATCCAGAACTTCACTCTTGGCCACATATTGTTTAAAAATTTTGTCCGACACTTGAATGAGGGCACAGATGGTATGCATATCAAATTTTTAAGGGGCAGACACAAAAATGAGAGGGATAGAAAACATATTGGATGACAAGGAAGTCAAAGAAAGAAAGAAAGATTTCACATGCTTCAAAATATTCACAGCAACACTTATTTTGTGTTAAGAAATACTGGAGGGGGGGCAGAACCAAGATGGTGGAGTGGAAGCAGTGACCTGCTACAGCTCTCCCCCAAGTCCCTTCAATAAACTTGTAAACAAATTACTCTAAACAAATTCTAGAACAACAGAAGCCACAAAATAACAGACTGTAGCAAATTTCCAGTCCAAGACAATATGGAAGGTCAATGGGGAGGGTCTATCATACCAGGTTGGGAGCAGAGAGCAGTTTAACCCTGCCAGCACTGACTGAGCAGGGAGCAGGCCTTAGGGAACTGAATCACTGGTGGCTACCATGGTTTCCTGACTTCTCCACCCACAAATGCTGAAGACAGTTTCAAAAATCAGTGGAAACGGTCTCTTACCTGGTTGAGAGCAAAGCATGGTTCAGCCCAAGCCACAGTCCCAGGGCAACTGTACTCACTGCTGAAGCAGAGGTTGCTTCGGGAGTCCTCCACTTAAAGCTCAAAAGTCAAGTAATTGACTGAGAAAATGAGCAAATGGGGAAAAGAAATAGACAGTAGCTTCTTACTTTCTCAGTGAAGAGGTATTTTCTGACATCACTGGTGACAAGGAATGTCAAAACATTCAGCCAGAAGAAGACAACAAAGTCAAAGCTCCTTCATCCAAAGCCTCTAAGAAAAATACGAATTGGTCTCAGGCCATGGAAGAGCTCAAAAACAATTTTAAAAACCAAGTCAAAGAAGTAGAGGAAAGATTGAGAAGGAAAATGAGAGTGATGCAAGAAAATCATGAAAAACTAGCCAACAACTTGCTAAAGGAAACCCAAAAGTGCTGAAGAAAACACCACCTTTAAAATTAGACTAAACCAAATGAAAAGAAGTCCAAAAAGCCAATGAAGAGAGGAATGCCTTAAAAAGCAGAATAAGCCAAATGGAAAAAGAGGTCCAAAGGCTCACTTAAGAAAATAATTCTTTAAAAATTAGAATGGAAGCTAACGACTTTGTGAGAAATCAAGAAATTAAAAAACAAAACCAAAAGAATAAAAAAATAGCTGACAATGTGAAGTATCTCATTGGAAAAATAACTGACCTGGAAAATGGATCCAGGGGAAATTATTTAAAAATTATTGGACTGTCTGAAAACTATGATCAAAAAAGAGCCTAGACATCATCTTTCAAGAAATTATCAAGGAAAACTGCCCTGATATTCTAGAACCAGAGGGTAAAATGAAAATGGAAAGAATCCACTGATCACCTCCTGAAAGAGAACCCAAAAGGAAAACTCCTAGGAATATTGTAGTCAAATTCCAGAGTTCCCAGGTCAAGGAGAAAATATTGCAAGTGACCAGAAAGAAACAATTCAAGTATTATGGAAATATAATCAGGATAACACAGGATTTAGCAACTTCTGCCCTAAGGGATCAGAGGGAATATGATATTCTGGCAATCAAAGGAGATAAGATTAAAACCAAAAATCACCTACTCAGTGAAATTGACTAATACTTCAGGGGAAAAATGGAACTTCAGTGAAATACAGGATTTCTAGCATTCTTGTTGAAAAGACCAGAACTAAATAGAAAATTTGATTTTCAAATGAAAGAATCAAGAGCACCATGAAAAGGCAAATAGGAAAGAGAAGCCATAAGGAATTTATTATGGTTGAACTGCCTACATTTCTACATGGAAAGATATTTGTAATTCACAAGACCTTTCTCAGTATTAGGAAAGTTGGAGGGAACATATATATACATATATATGTGTATATATGTATTTATGTGTGTATATGTATGTATGTGTATATATATACATATGTATGTATATATATGGAGAGAGAGACAGCGCACAGGCTGAGCTGAATATGAAGGGATTATATCTAAAAAAGAAAATTAAGGGTTGAAAAGAAAGTACTAGGAGAAAGCAAAAGGGAGAGGAAGAATGTAATAAATCGTCTCACATAAAAGAGGCAAGAAAAAGTTTTTACAATAGAGGGGAAGAAAGGGAAGGTGAGAAGGAATAAGCGAACCTCCTTTCACTGGATTTGGCTTCAGGAGGGAATAAAATGCACACTCAATTAGGTATGGAAGTTCATCTTACCTTACAGGAAAGCAGGGGCGAAGGGGATAAGAGAGGGGGGATGATAGAAGGGACAGCCGATTGGGGAATGAGGTAAACAGAAGCAAACACTTTGGTAGAGCACCAGGCCAAAGGAGAGAATTAAATAAATGAAGGGTGGGACAGAATAGAGGGAAATATAGTTAGTCTTTTACAACATCACTGTTATGGAAGTGTTTTGTGACCACACATGTATAACCTTTATTGAATTGCTTGCCTTCTTGATGAGGGTGGGTGGGGAGGGAGGAAGGGAGAGAACATGGAACTCAAAGCTTTAAAAATGAATGTTAGAGGTTGTTTTTACATGCAACTAGGAAATAGATATAAAAGCAATGGGATATAGAAATCTATATTACCCTACAGGAAAATAAAAGGGAAGGGGATGGGGAGAGGGTGATAGAAAGGAGGGTGGATTGGAGGAAAGGGCAAAAGGGCAATCAGAATACATACTGTCCAGGGGTGTGGGCAGGGTGGGAGATGGGGAGAAAATTTGAAATTCAAAATTTTGTGGAAGTGAATGTTGAAAACTGAAAATAAATAAATTTATATAAAACTAAATAAAAAGAAATAATGGAAACAAAGTAGATAACCCATCAATTGAAGAATGGTTGAATGAATTTAATGGACTATTAGTGCACCTTAAGAATAATGAATAAGAAGAATTCAGAGAAGAATGGAAAGGGTCAGTTAATAAAGACTGAATAAAACAGAACCAAGAAATTTATACCTACAGTGACCACAGCAAGGTAACGAAAAGACCAAAAGAGTAAAATTGAAAGGAAAATGATAATGACCAGGCTTGACCCCCAGAAAGGAAGAGAAATGAGAAATTATGATATAGAAGATTGTATATACTACCAGATAATATGTTAATTGTTTTCTACTGATTTGGTTTTTTTCTTTTCTATTCTTTGCTGTCAAATGTGACTTGCTTGAGAGAAGAGAAAAGGATACATTTGGAAATTAGAATAATGTAAAAAGAAAAGGTTTAAATAAAATATGTTTTTAAAGATATAAGGCTGGAAAGGTAGGTTGTGGAAGGCTTTTAATGTCAAGTGATGATGTTTGGATTCCAATTTATATAGTCAATAGGAAGCAAATGAAAGTTTTAAAACAGACAAGGAACATGCTCAGAACCATACATTAGGATGGTTAGTCTGGCAGTAGAGTTTAGAATGGTTTAAAAGGTAGAGGTAGTTAGGTGTCACTGAGCCTGGAGTCAAGAAGACCTGAGTTCAAATCCAGTCTTAGACACTTACTAGCCTTGTGACCTGTAACTGCAAATCATTTAATCTCTGTTTGCCTTAATCTACTGGAGAAGGAAATGGCAAACCACTCTAGTCTTTGCAAGAAAACTCCAAGTAGAGTATTGATTTGGTGTGCTATGGTCTATGGGGTCATGAAGAGTCAGACAGAACTCAAAAAAACAAAAAGATAGAAAACCTGGAGGCAATGAGACCAATTTAAAATCATTGCAATAATCCACATAAGAGATGATGAGGCCCTAAACTAATACGGTGGTCATTGGTATGGAAAGAAGGACATGTAGGTCAGACATATTGAAAAGATAAACTCCATAAGATTTGGAGATGATGGGGTATTGTGGGTTGAAGGAGAGAGAAGTTTCAAAGTTGACTGAGATTTTGAGCCTCAGTGACTAGAAGGATAATAATTCCATCAATAAAGATAGAGAACCCAAAACTCAAAACACGTTTTGGGGTAAAGATAATTAATTGGGCTTCGGACTTTGGACATATTGAGTTTGAAGTACTAGAAGAACTAGACCGAGATGTCCTAAAGGCAGTGAGGAATTCAGGACGAAAAGTAGGAATTGCAAAGAACATGACTATGTGTTTAATATGTTTCAACAATGTGGCCTAGATGCTAAGTAGATAATGCAAACAAAGGTTAATATGACCTTAATCTGCATTAATATATAGTAGTATAGTAAAATAATATAGTGTCCAGATAAAAGGAGAGTCTTCTCTCTCTTCAGAGCACATTTGGAATGCCACATTCAGGTCTGATTGCTACTGAGTCACTGACAAACTGTACACTGACAGAGTTAAACCCCCAGGACAGTCACTTATGTACCCATTGTCACAGTGTTAATAATAATGTTGGAGGCAGAATTTGAATCATGGTCTTTTGGTTTCAGTAGTAGTGTTCTTTCTACTATGTTACACCCTCTCTCAATTAACTATAATTCCCAATAGTTTTACATGATTGTACATGTACGACCTGTATCAGATTGCTTGCCATCTTGGGGAGGGGGGAGAGAAGGAAGGGGGGAAACAAATTTGGAATTCAAAATATTATAAAAGATGAATATGGAAAATTGTCTTTATATGTAATTGAAAAAAATATAATACTATTTACATTTTTAAAAAACATAATTCACTATAGAATAGGATGAACTCCTAGAAAACTACAAAGAAAGTATTATGAGAAGCCAGTTAGGGGATGGTAACGTACATCTGGAGGCAGGGGGAGAGGAGGGAAGGGAGAGTATCAAGAAAGTCTTCATGAAGGAGATGCTGTTTGAGATAGATGTGGGAGGATCAAAACTTCAACAGTAATGAGTGAAGGGGAGAAGGAAGAAAGATATCCCAGACATAGGGCAGAATAGAGTCACAGAGTGAGTTAAGTACAATGCATTTAGGGATATGGTGAATTAAAGAATTGGATGTAAAGGCAGTTAAATACAAATTTAAGATGGAGGGAATGGCAGTTGAAAGAGAACATAGTAGTTCATGTCAAAGAGAATGGTGAGGATGACAAGGCAAACCTCACAGTATCAAGAATACTGCTTAAAGTTTGTAAATCTATGTCATAGAAGGAATGTTTGATAAATAGGTGGTATTTGGAGGGATTTAGGAAGAATATGAGATCTCCCTTCTAATATATGAAGGGCTCTCATATGAAAAGATTAGCTCTGTTCTATGATGGACCAGAGAGCAGGAAGTAAAAGCAACGAGTGTGTTATGAGAGCAATGAGTTATAAAGAAGCAGATTTCCGTTCAGTATGAAGGAAAAACTTAAAGTAGTCCCACAATACATGATCATAAAAGCAGAAAATTAGAGTTGGAAAGAAACTTCTACTCCTTTAGCAGGTAGAAACAACTAAGCTTCCTCAACTGGTTAGCAACTGGTTATTAGTTAAATATGGAAATATGTTTTGCAAGATTGCATATGTATAACCCATATCAAATCACTTACCCTTTCGGGGAGGGGTAGGTGAGGTAGGAGAGAGAAAATTTGGAATTCAATTTTTTAAAATTTATTTATTTATTTTTAGTTTTCGACATTCATTTCCACAACATTTTGAATTCCAAATTTTCTCCCTGTCTCTCCCCTCTTCTCCACCCCAAGTAGGCATGCATTTTGATTACCCCATTTCTCCAATCTGCTTTCCCTTTTACCATCCCCCCTCAATTCCTTCCCCTTTACTTTCTTGAAGTGCAAGACAGGTTTCTATACCCCATTACCTGTATATCTTATTTCCCAGTTGAATGCAAAAACAATTTTTTAACATTTGTTTTTAAAATTTTGAGTTCTAGATTCTCTCACTTCTTCCTTTCCCACCCACCTTCATTGAGAAGGCAAGTAATTCAATATAGGTTATACATGTATAGTTATGTAAAACACCTCCATAATAGTCATGTTTGAAAGACTAACTATATTTCCCTCCATCTTATCCCACCCCCCCAATTATTCTATTTTCTCCTTTGACCTTATCCCTTTTCAAAAATGTTTGCTTCTGACTACCCCTTCCCTCAATCTGCCCTCCCTTCTATCATACTTCCTTTCTTATTCCCTTCCTCCCTACTTTCCTGTAGGTTTAGATACCCAATTGAGTGTGTATGTTATTCCCTCCACAAGCCAAATTCCATGAGAATAAGGTTCACTCATTCCTTCTCACCTCCCCCCCTTCCCCACCATTGTGAAACCTTTTTCTTGCCTCTTTTATGTGAGATAATGTACCCTATTCTATCTCTCCCTTTCTCCTTCTCCCAATATATTCCTCTCTCACTCCTTAATTTTATTACTTTTTAGGTATCATCCCTTCATATTCAACTTACCCTGTGCCCTCTACCTAAGTATCTATTTATCGATCGATTGATCTATCTATCTATCTATCTATCTATCTATCTATCTATCTATCTATCTATTTCTTCCAACTACCCTAATACTGAGAAAAGTCTCATGTGTTACAAATTTTATCTTTCCATGTTAGAATATAAAGAGTTCAGCTTTAATAAGTCTCTTATGATTTCTCTTTCCTGTTTACCTTTTCATGCTTATCTTGATTTTTGTATTTGAAGGTCAGATTTTCTATTCAGTTCTCATCTTTTCATCAAGAATGCTTGAAAGTCCTCTATTTCATTGAATATCCATTTTTCCCCTGAAGTATTATATTCAGTTTTGCTGGGTATATCCAGTATTGTCATTCCAGATATTCTGGAATATCATATTCCTAGACCTTTGATTCCTTGATGTAGATTAATGCTAGATCTTGTGTTACCCTGATTGTATTTCCATAATACTCAAATTATTTCTTTCTGGCTGCTTGCAATATTTTCTCCCTGACTTGGGAACTCTGAAATTTGGCTAAATATTCCTAAAGTTTTCCTTTTGGGGTCACTTTTCGCAGGCAATCAGTGGATTTTTTTTCTTTTCTATTTTACCCTCTGATTCTAGAATATCAGGTCAGTTTCCCTTGATCATTTCTTGAAAAATGACATCTAGGCTTTTTTCAATTGTGGCTTTCAGGTAGTCTCATAATTTTTAAATTGTCTTTCCTGGATCTATTTTCCAGGTTTGTTGTTTTCCAATGAAATACTTCACTTCATCGTCTATTTTTTTCACTCTGTTGGTTCTATTTTATAATTTCTTGATTTCTCATCAAGTCATTAGTTTCCATTTGCTCCATTCTAATTTTGAAGGAATCATTTTCTTCAGTAAGCTTTTGGACTTCTTTTTTCCATTTGGCCAGCTCTTCTTTTTAAGGCATTCTTCTCCTCATTGGCATTTTGGATCTCTTTTGCCATTTGGGTTAGTCCATTTTTTAAGGTCTTACTTCCTTCAGTATTTTTTTGGGTTTCCTTTAGCAAGCTATTGACACGTTTTTCATGATTTTATTGCATCATTCTCATATCTCTTCCCAATTTTTCCTCTACTTCTTTGACTTGATTTTCAAAAATCCTTTTTGAGGTCTTTCATGGTCTGAGACCAATTCATATTTTTCTTGGACGTTTTTGATGTAAGAGCTTTGACTTTGTTATCTTCTAATTTCATGTTTTGATTTTCTTTGTCACCAAAGTAAGATTCTATAGTCTGAGTTCTTTTACAATGTTTCCTCATCTTCCCAGCCAGATATTTGACTTTCTAATTCTTTTTCAAGGTAGGACTCTGCTTCCAGTGGTGGTAGTGGTGGTGGTGGGTGTATTGTCCCAGGCTTCAGGGATTTTGTATCAGCCACTTGATCCCCCACTGTCTGTGGGCCTGCAGCTCTGGAAACAGCCTCTACCACTGCTATTTCTCTCACCACCAGAGCTACAGCCACCCCCACCACCCCTACCACCCTGGAGCCAGACATGACCATACTTGGCCCTCCTCTTTCACCCATGTCCCACAGAGTTTTCCCACTGACCTTTTTGGTTTTTGTGGGTTGAGAAGTCAGGAAATTGTCACAGCTGCCAATGATTCAGTCCCCTAAGGTCTACTCTGGGCCATCTATGCCAGCGTGCCCCATGCTAGACTATGCTCAACTCTCTGCCTGGTGAGATAGACCCTTCCTGTCAGCTTTCTAGATTGTCTTGGACTGGGATTTGTTTCACTCTATCATTTTGTGAGTTTTGTAGCTCTAGAATTTGTTTAGAGTCAGGTTTTTTTACAGGTATTTGGAGCGCTTTGGAGGAGAACTCAGGGAAGTCCCTGCTTTTATTCTGTCATATTGGCTCCACCCTTCAAAACTCAAAATTTTAAAAAATGAATGTTAAAATTATCTTTACATATAATTATAAAAATAAAATATTATTTTTAAAAGAATGATTAGTTAAAATAGAAATCTAACATGTGGGACTTCCAAAATGAGCTCTTTCTTTGTGCAATCATCTCTGTATATAATTCCAACCATAGGGTCCCCAATGGCTCCCACACTACACCCATATCACCACCATGTGCCTTGTTTTATAGAGTTTGACCCAGGTGCCAGAATGACTTGTGATGACTCTGGAAAGGTGGTAGGAATGTAAAGGATGTTTTTTAGTTCCATAGTTGGTTGATTGGTTGGTTGGTTGCTGTTCTTCATTCTGGAAGAGGACCAAAATGACATTACTATACTAGGATCAAGTTAGAATGCATCCAGCTGTGGCTTATCAGATGAGCTCACAATGCTCTACCACAGGTTAGGCACAAATAGTTAATGTGAACATTTGGAGTGGGTTCTCTAAATTTGTGCATCTTGCATTTCTTTTGAGCTATTTCAGTTCTGCTTTGTTTATAGAGTATAGTCCTTTTTCTGATGGGGGCACACTAGGGTGGGCAGTCCTGTGCCAATGTCTCCCATGTCACACAATCAATTCCAAAGTTCTTAAGAGAGACCTTGAGAGTATCCTTGTGTCACTTCTGACCACCATGTGAGTGCTTATCCTGTGTGAGCTCTCCATGAAATAGTTTTTTAGGTAAACATATGTTTGGCATTCAAACAACATGGCTAGTCCATCAGAGTAGCACTCTCGGCAATAGAGTTTGAATGTTTGGCAGCTTAATTTGAGAAAGGACCTGTGTCTGTAATCTTCTCCTTCCCGATGATCTTCAGAATCTTCCTAAGATGATTCAGATGGAAGCCACTCAGTTTCCTGGCATGGCACTAGTAGACTGTCCAAGTTTCACAGACATACAGTAACAAGGTCAGCACCATGACTCTGTAGACATCCAGCTCTTCCACATAGTTATATGGATAATGGTTTGGGGAGGGGAAAGACTTGGTAGGTAGACCAACAAAGATATCATGACAACCAAGTGAAATTTAAGGGGAGATACCAGTTGAAATAGATATAGTTGCCCAAGTCAGAATTTGGCTAGAATGACAAGGAAAACTCTCTAAAGGTACAGAATTATGCAGTAACTACCAGGAGTTGGGGGACAGGGGTTGAGATTATAATTGAGCATTTCCTTCAGTGACCTATGATATAACTTAGATATTTTCAGTTCAACGGAGCAAGTATTTATTAAGCACCTACCATATGCCTGGCATTAGTCCTCAGAAGGATAAACAACTTGTTATCAGGCTAATGAGAGGTCTCCTGACAAAGTGCTATGATATAATGAGACCATCAGCAGAAAAGACACTGGAACAGAAAAGTCAGATGTTGTTCAGTAGTTTTGGTCATGTCTGACTCTTGGTGACCCTATTTAGAGTTTTCTTGGCAAAGATACTGGAGTGTTTTGCCATTTCCTTCTCCAGCTCATTTCACAAATGAGGAAACTGAGGCAAACAGGGTTAAGTGACTTACCCAGGGTTACACAGCAAGTAAATATTTGAGGCCAGATTTGATCTCAGGTTCTTCTGACTCCAGACATAGAGCTCTCTCCACTAACCACCTAGCCCATGTAGTCAGAAGCCCTTGGTTCAAATATTAGCCTTGTCACTTGCTGCTTGTGTGATCTTACAGAAGTCACTAACCTTGTTTGTCCCAGTTTCCTCATTTGTAAAATGAGAGGCTGAAACATGAGGATCTCGAAGGACCCTTCCTGGTCTAAATCTTTCCTCCTAAGACCTCGCTTTTGCTTGGGATAGCTGCAAGGTTCCACACATGTGCACATTTGGCTCATCCTCAGGCCCCAATTCACCCAAGGGGTGTGTATGTTGGCTGACCAACACAGTCCCTGTCATATGTTGCTGTTTATTTAACAATACTGAATTTCGCAACACCTCTCGTGCCAAAGTCTTTTTTTTCCCTTTCAAAATAAACACAACAATAGCTTTATGTAACTAGGATAGCACCTGGCATTTCAGCGTAGCATCTACACTGCTACTTACAACATCTCTAAGTGTGATGGCAAGTTAAATAGATATAAATTCAGCCTTATGGGAAAGCACTTTACAGTGAAATTTATTTCCATTCTGTAGCTAGGGAGACAGGTTCTTTTTAACAACAGGGCCAATACTAAACCCCTCAAGCAGGAAAGTTCCCTTAATAGTTGTTGGGGGTAATGACTTAAATCAGAGGATCATTGAATGCCAGGCCTGGAAGGGATCTTAAGAGATCTTCTAGTCCTAATCCCTCATTTTAGAAAGCAGGAAACTGAGGCACAGAATTCAGACACTTCCCTCCCCCTGTTTTGAAGTCTCCTCTCAGCATCATCATTATTAATATCATTAATATTAATTAATTAATATTAAGACTTCTGAAATGATGGAAGCTGAAGAAATTTCAGGCAGAGAAAGCCTGTAGGCATAAGTCTGCATCTATATTAAGGCCCAATCAACTGAAGAGTACTCACGATTTGTCATTATGGAAGTAATCTGAATCGTGGATATTCTGTGAGTTGAGGATTCCCAAGGATAATATTAATAATATAGAGGCACCTTGGGGTGGTGGAAAGAGACCTAGCCTCAGAGTCAGCACCACTTGGGGCCAGTTCTGAGCCCTGAAAGCCTACTAAATGTGTGATCCAGGCAAGTTAGGTCTTCTTGGTGCCCAGGCAACTCTCTCAGACTTCAAGGGCTTCCTATAGGGGCTTCCCAAAGAGTTCCCTATATCAATGAAATCACAAACTAAGACTGAAAGATACTTTCTCAAAAAGAAAATTTATAATGGTCACAGACTGTTAGATTGTAAAACTCCTAGAGGGCAAAACTTGTTTTGCCTCCTTTTGTATCACCAGCACATAAGACACTGCCTAGCCCATAGTAGGTACTTAAAGGTCTATTGATTGATTATGATATGATTTCCCTTATATTATATCATAGTGTTGCAAATATTTTGGATGAGACCTATAATTTCACTGATGCGGGGAATTGTCTGTGAGGGAACTCCTACCAATTCACATAAGCACCTGCTCTGAAACTTGTATTCTAAGGGAATTGCCTGTGGGCACTGAGAGTTTAGTGACTTGATCAGGATCACACATTTATTATGTCAGGGATGGGAGAAGGATCCAAGTCTTCCTTACTTTGAGGTTAGTTCTCTATCAATACTACCCCACAGTGCCTCACTAAAGGGGAGAGAAATGAGGTTCAGTGACTTGTCACAGTGTCACACAGTGAGGGATGGGGCCAGATTTTCATCTAAAGAATTTGACCCCATGTGTCCGATTCTTTCCCTACACATCACACCACCTCTATTTTTAAAATAAATGTCTGGTGGCAGCATAGCGTGGTCATAGTAGATAGTGTGCTGAGGTTAGGAGTCCATAAGCTCAGGGTTTAAATCCTGTATCTGATATTTGTTAACCCTCTCACCCTGGGTCAATTATCTAATCTTCATGTGGCTTGAGCTACTCCCTAGGATATAACCACTAAGATGGAGAGAGTGCTCCCACACTGAGGAAATCACAGAGCCTTTCTGTATTCTCCAACATACTCACTTAAGTAGATATTTAGATATGAGGTGTAGTTATAATGTAATGCAAAAGGTTCCACAGACAAAATAACATAAATATATTGCTGCTGGATCCAGAGGTTGGTGTCACTGAATAGACTTAGTCACATAACATTCTTCCAACACTAAACGCTCTCTCCTCTTTCTTTGTCACTTTCTCCATCTCCCCTCTTCTCTCCTCCACTTTTCTCTCTTCTCTTTCTGTCTCTCTCCCCCACAATCCAGTCTCTGTCTCTATCTCTCTTTAATTCCATAGTACACCTAACACATGCTGTTGCTGTGCAGCATGAGCGTGTGGTGGGGCTGGAGAACATCAGAGGCAATTCATCATTTTCCTTCTGCTCTCTGCAAGGTCAGGTTCCTGACACACTCTAAGATACTCATATGCATAAATAAAATAAACACCTGGATGGGTTATGATCCCCAGGTTTCTTGAGCTCTTTTCACAGTTCCATCCTGACTTTGGTACTCTCTAGACAGGCAGAATTAGATGCAAATTCCATTTCATTTTGCTTCTCAGTATGTCCTTCCCACTCAACAGAAATGCAACCGTTCTCTGTGGTCAGTATCAATGTTTTTCCCCATCAATGCTTTTCTTACAAATATTTGGCAGCAGGGCCTTTTCCCTACCTATTCATGAATCCTCCAAAACCCCAGGATTTCTAGTGGAGAGTCAAATGAGCTCACTTCCAAGTTTTGGGGAAGAATACTGTTCAAAAAAGGTTTGTTATTGCACATAGTCAATGAGTTGAGAAAATAGGCCTTTTTTGTTGGATTCCTCAAGGGAGGCCAAAATATTAGAAATATAAGACTCTGTTCTCTTTCCATGGAATAGTTTGTTTACTTGATCCACCCCAGCTGGCATAAAACCATCCCATGAGGAATTTGAGAGCTTGAGGCAGAAAGGTGGAGGAGAGGCACCATTTTCAAGAACTCCAAGGCTAAAGGGATAGAGTTTCTATAAGGAATAAAGAGAGAAAGCATCTGCCCACTTTTGGCCATGTCAAATGCTTCACTGCTTTGGCCTAAATTGTTGGGATTGTTTTGTTTGCAAAATCACAGCTTAGCAAAATTTGAAGCCCATCTGATTTGTTCAAACATTTGGACCAAGAGATGGTATTAGAAAGAAAAGAGAGTATAATGATGCCCATGCTAAATACTGAGACATTTTAGGATTCTATAGCACTTTAGGGAGGCCTATGTTCTCTTTTTTCTTAGGTGCTATTTTCATTCCTATATTATTTATTTTTGAATAATATTTTATTTTCCCCAATTACATGTAAGAACAATTTTTAATATTTGTTGCTGCTTTTTTTTTAAGTTTTGAGTTCCAGGGGGTTGGATCCAAGATGGCAGAGTAGAAAGATGCATATACTCTAGTGCTTCCCCCACAGCCCACAAAATACCTGTAAAAAATGACTCTCAACAAATTCCAAAGCAGCAGAAGCCACAGAACAACAGAGTGAAAGAGGTTTCCAGCCAATGGTAACCTGGAAGGCTGACAGGAAAGGTCTATCCCATGGGACACTGAGCAGAGTGGAGCCCAGCCCTGGTTGTGCCGTACTGGGAAGAACAGGACCTGAACAGACCTCCTGGGCAGAATTCCCAGCATGGAGGGTCCCAGATTCCTCAACCTACAAGCAACAAAGAAAGCTCCAAAAGTCAGTGTGGGAGGGCTTTCCCAGATAGGAGAGAGGGGAACAGGGTCCCGCCAGCAGTGGCCCCAAGTGGTAGCACAGGTAGTGGCAGCAGTAGCAGCAGGTGGTGGGCAGCTTTGAAGGCAGTGGAAGCAGCCTGGGTCCATTGTCCAGGCAGCTAAGCTTGAAGCCTCTAGGAGAATTGAGCAGCTGATCTGAATCTCAGTCTTGAGCACAGTCGTGCGGGGAGGAGGAGCACTAAGACCCTCCTCTTGACAAAGGATTCAGAAGTCAAGTAACTGACTGGGAACATGTCCAAAAAAGGGGAAACAAATAAGACCATAGAAGGTTACTTTCTTGGTGAACAGGTGTCTCCTTCCATCCTTTTGGATGAGGAAGAACAAGGCATACTGTCAGAGGAAGTCAAGGCTTCTGCCTCCAGTACCTCCAAAATGAATATGAAATGGGTTCCAGTCATAGAAGAGCTTGAAAAGTGAGTCAGCAGGTTGCTAAAGGAGAAGCAAAAAAAATTCTGAGGAAAATAACACCTTTAAAATTGGCTAACTCAATTGGAAAAGGAGATCCAAAAAGCCAATGAGGAGAAGGAGGCTTTAAAAAGCAGAACTAGCCAAATGGAAAAGAAGGTTCAAAAGCTCACTGAACAAAACAGTTCTTTAAAAGAGAGAGTGGAGTTCATGAAAGCTAATGACTATGAGATAAACCAAGAAGTTACAAAACAAAACCAAAAGACTGAAAAAATGGAAGGTAATGTGAAACATCTCATTGGAAAAAACAACTGATCTGGAAAATAGATCCAGGAGAAACAATTTTAAAATTATGGGACTACCTGAAAGCCATAATCAAAAAAAAGAACCTTGACATTATCTTTCACGAAATTATCAAGGAAAACTGCCCTGACATTCTAGAACCAGAAGGCACAATAAATATTGAAAGAATCCACTGATCACCTCCTGAAAGAGACCTGAAAAGAGAAACTCCCAGGAATATTATGGCCAAATTTCAGAGTTCCCAAGTCAAGGAGAAAATATTTCAAGCAGCTAGAAAGAAATAATTTGAGTACTGTGGAAATACAATCAGGATAACACAGGATGTGGCACCTTCTACATTAAGGAATCAAAGGACTTAGAATAGGATATTCCAGAAATCAAAGGAACTAGGATTAAAACTAAGAATCACCTCCTTAGCAAAACTGAGTATGATACTTCAAGGAGAAAAAAATGGTGATTCAATGATATAGAGGACTTCCAAGCATTCATGATGAAAAGATCAGAACTGAATAGAAAATTTGACTTTCAAATACAAGAATCAAGAGAAGTATGAAACAGTAAACAGGAAAGAGAAATCATAAAGGACTTTCTCTAGGGGAACTGTTTACATTCCTACATGGAAAGATAATATTTGTAACTCTTGAGACTTTTCTCAGTATTTGGGTAAGTGGAGGGATTATACACACACACCACACACACACACACACACAGAGAGAGTACAGGTTGAGCTGAATCAGTAGAGATGATATCCATAAAAAAAAAAATTAAATTAAGGGGTGAGAGAGGAAAATATTGGGAGAAGAAAGGGAGAAATGGAGTGGGGAAGACTGTCACTCATAAAAGAGATAAGAAAAATCTTTTTCAGAAGAGGAGGAAAAAGAAGAGGTAAGAGGGGAAAAGGGAAGCTTACTCTCTTCACATATGGCTTAAGGAGGGAATAACATGCTCACTAAATTTGGTGTGAAAATCTATCTTATACTCTAGGAAAGCAGGGGAGAAGGGGACAAGTGGGGTGAGGGGAATGATAGAAGGGAGGGCAAATGGGAGAAGGGAGTAACTAGAAGTAAACACTTTTGGGAAGGGACAAGGTCAAATGAGAAAATGGAAAAAGAAAGGGGATACAAGGTAGGATGAAGGACAATATAGTTAGTCTTACACAACATGACTCTTAGGGAAGTCTTTTGAATAACTACATGTATAGCCTATATTGAATTGCTTGCCATCTCAGTGAAGATGGATAGGGAGGGAGAGAGGGAGAGAAGTTGGAATTCAAACTATTAGAAATGAATGTTGAGAATTATTATTGCATATAACTGGCAAATAAGAAATACAAGTAATGGGGTATGGAAATTTATCTTGCCTACAAGAACAGAGAGAAGATGGGGATAAGGGAAGGGTGGGGTGTGATATAAGGGAGGGTACACTGAGGGAAGGGGTAATCAGAATGCAAGGTATTATGGGATGGAGAAGGGAAGACATAGGGAGAAAAATTGGAACTCAAACTTTTGTGGAAATGAAGGTCAAAATCTAAAACTAAATAAATAAATAAAATAAAAAGTTTTGCATTCCACATTCTGTTGCTCCCTCACCCCCTCAGTTCTCCTTGAAATGGTAAGTCATCTAGTAGAGGTTTTATGTGTTCAATCATGTAAAAGATTGTCCTATTAGCCATTTTGTGCAAGAAGAGAAGGAAGGAAGGAAAGAAGGAAGGAAGGAAGGAAGGAAGGAAGGAAGGAAGGAAGGAAGGAAGGAAGGAAGGAAGGAAGGAAGGAAGGAAGGAAGGAAGGAAGGAAGGAAGAAAGGAAGGAAGGAAGGAAGGAAGGAAGGAAGGAAGGAAGGAAGGAAGGAAGGAAGGAAGGAAGGAAGGAAGGAAGGAAGGGAGGGAGGGAAAAGAAAGAGAAAGGAAAAGAGGGGAGGAAAGAAGAGAGGGAGGGAATGGAGAAGTGAAAAATAGCAATCTTCAGTCTGTCAGACAATATCAGTTCTTTCTCCAGAGGTGGAAAGCATTTTTCATTATAAATCCTCTGGGATTATCTTGGATCATTGTATTGCTAAGAATAGCTAAGTCATTCACAGTCGATCTTTGTACAGTATTACTGTTATTATGTACAGTGTTCTCCTGGTTCTGTTCACTTCATTTTGTATCAGTTCATGTAAGTCTTTCCAGGATTTTCTGAAATCATTCTCCCTGTCATTTCTCATTGTACAATAATATTCCATTATAATCCTATACTATGACTTGTTCAGTCATTCTCCAACTGATAAGCATCTCCTCAATTTCCAATTATTAGCCACTACAAAAAGAACTGCTATAAACACTTTTTTTACAAATAGATTTTTTCTTTTTCTTCCTCTCTTTGGGATATAGGTGTAGCAGTGAAGGCCATTAGTCATCTTAGGGATCCAAAAAGATAGCAATTTCCTGAGGGATGTGGCAGACTGATTTTAGACCATCTGCCAGGTATCAGTATTTAAAATCCTCACTAAGTGGGGGCTATGGTATTAGACATTGTGAAGAATTAATACTGCTGATAACCCCTAAGATCTTACATCTGAAACAGCACTTTATAGTTTACAAAGTGCTTGTACACACGTTATCTCATTTAAGCTAAGCAGTGGAATAGAAGAGAGGTGATTTTAAGAGAGTTAAGTTCAAGGCTCAGATTTCTTCCTGGTATGGTTCAGCAACATTCCTTGTCCATCAATTGAGGGGGTTGGTCTAGGGAACCTCTAGAATCCCATCCAGCACTAAAGCGAGAAAAACAGAAAGCATGGACTGTCTCTCAGGGGCACGCATTCTACATAGGGGACATTTTGCTTTGGTTAAAAATGCTAGCTAATGGTGTCATGCATTATTCTAAAATGCCTATGCCCGCAGCGTATTTCCCAGCAATCAGGCATTGAGCACACCCCCTCTCTTGCCTCTGTAAGAGAAGGCTCAGAGGAAGGCCTTTTCTAAGCAATCAGGATCTGAATCCAATTGAATCTATGTCCTGTCACCAGTGTTACTCAATTGTACCATAATTCCCCTGATCACATTTGTGGGAGAATGTGGAATTCTGTCCTGCTGTTATTTTCTCTGCTGTGGGCAAAAATAAGTGCATACGCAAGAGTTAAATCCATTCTTTAGACTCCGGTGATTTCATACTGTTCTACCATAGCATGGTTTCTTCTCTGTTGTTCTTGTTTAGTCTTTTCAGTAGTGTCTGACTCTTCATGACCCTGTTTGGGGTTTTCTTGGCAAAGTGGTTTGCCACTTCCTTCTCCAGCTCACTTTACAGATGAAGAAATTGAGATAATCAGGGTTATGGGACTTGCCCAGTGTCACAGCTAGCAACATCGGAGGCCAGATTTGAACTCAGAAGATGAATCTTTCTGATTCCAGGCCATTGTGCCATCTAGCTGCCCTGGCTTCTTCTCTACTTCCAGGTTAAAAGGGGAAAAAAATATGTGTTTGTGTGTGCATACATATATGTGTATATATGCCCACATGCATGCATATATGTGTGCATACATGCTCATATACATGTGCATATATGTATATACACATATACTTGTGTATATGTATACAACATGTATGTATATAGTATGCATGTGGGTACATATATACAGATATTGTGGGTGCATGTATATATGTGTATGTGTGTATATAAATATGCACATATGTACATATACATACACACATATAGGCAGGAATAAAGAAGGACTGAGCTCAAATCTGTCCTCATTCTCCTACTAGCTATATAATCCTGGATAAGTCATTTAACCCTTGTCTGCCTCAGTTTCCTCATCTGTAAAAGGAAGGTAATGACAGCACCTACCTCCTAAGGTTGTAAAGCATTGAAGTATTATATAAATGTTAGTTATTATTATTATCACTATTATGATTAAGAATCGCTGTGGACTTTTGCCTGTTACATTGGACATTTTGCCTAGCCCTTATTGCCGGACTCTGGCCCCTGGGGAAAGTAATAAGACAATGAGTAGAAATGGTCACTCTGGCACACATTAACTATGTGGCCTTGGTCAAGTCAGATGCTCCAGGACTACAAATTACAAAAGTATTGCTAATGAAGGAAATGTTCCACAGTGGAAACAATCAGCGAGCATTTAATAAACACCTACTATGTGCTGGGCAGGGTAGCTAGGTGGCACAGTGGACAGAGGGCTGGGCCTGGAGTCAGGTAAACATGAGTTCAAAAGTGACCTCAGATACTAGCTGTGAAACCCTGGGCAAGTCAATTAATCCTGTTTGCCTCAATTTCCCCATCTTTAAAATGAGCTGGAGGAGGAAATGGAAAACTACTCTCATATCTTTACCAAGAAAACCCCAAAAGGGGTCACAAAAAGTCAGACATGACTGAAAAATGCATAAACAATATGTTGAGGGCTTTGTTAAACACTAGGGCTATAGAAAGACAAAAATGAAAAAATCATTGTTCTCAAGAGGCGGATAACTGATAAAATCACATCCCTTTCAAAAAACAAAAATATTGACCTCGTCATTTTCCTGTATAAAATTGACTCTCACTCTCCACATCAAGTTTAGACTAACCACTGTTGCCTAACATGATGCTGGAATTTAAAAAATATTAAGTCATGATGAATTGCTTGAGTCTTCTCATATATCATTAATAACTGGGATCCTTGGAAATTCGCCTAAAAAAGCCAAGAAATACTTTTTAAACCTCATTCAACCTACAACAAACTCTTATGTTGTAAAAAAAAAAAAGATGTGACCCCCTTCTTCTCTCTCCTTCTTCATAACAGTAAGTTAGGAGGAAACAAGCCCTTGTCTGGAATTGTAGCAACTTGCTCAGGCGGACACACAGTCATGAAAGAGAAGAAAGAGAATTTGACTTTCTTTCAGATCCCTCAGTAGGTGTGATGATCCCCTATTTCCCTTAGTCTCCTCCTACTATGTGTTAGGTCCTGAAAAGTCCAGGCACTCTTCCCATCCCAATGTGATTTGCCTCCAATTCCCACCTTATGGGCAACTACTGATTTTCATAACCCATTTTAGAAGGTTGGTAAGTCAGAACCAAGATATTAAAAGAACTCAGTACTGGAAAATCATAAGCAGCAGGTATCTTTTTCATTTAACTGATGCTTAACAAGTGACAACAACAGACTTGAACACCTTGGGGCTAAAAGTGAGACACGAAAACCTCTAAGTGGCTCTTGGTTTTGGTAAGGGCTACCACCGGACTGAAAATATACAGGACAGTTCTAATTTTCATGGGTGTGTCTGCTGTTCAGCAGTCCAACTGACCTGGATCTCGGTTCATTTAAAGAGTGTATTTTAGGGTCTATTTTAGGCAACCCACTGCTACATCTCTCTTTGCAATACTGACAGATAAACTCCCTCAACTCACAGTAGTCCCAAACCATGATTATAATTATAATTCTTTCAAGAGGAAGTAAGAAAGGCAACACTTAAATTATTTTTAAAATATTTTAAAATATATATATATGCATATATGCATTTTGTGATAAAGTAATATGTAAAAGATAATATATAATAAAATAATATATTACATAATAAAATAGCTTATATAATAAAACAATATTCTGTTACATGACAAAATATTGTTATATATTATAAAATATTATTTGATTTAAATATATACATTTCATAAAATACTATATAATGTTATAAATGTATACAAACCTATTATATAATATGTTATATAATAAAACATTTACACATATATGTTATGTACATAGCTATATCTTCACTTATATATTGCTTTATGTTTCACAAAGTGCTCTACATAAACTATCTTGCTCTATCCTCCTGATAACCCTGTAAAGATTAGACAGGACAGTTCTTTTTTATCTCCATTTTTCTGATGAGGAAACTAAGATTCAGGGAAGTAGAGTCAAAGACAACAAGTCAGGACTTGAACCCAAGACTTCAAATCCAGATTTCTCCCATCATAGTGCAGCCATCATAATATGGAATAGCCAGGTGGGGAACCTGACCTTCTAGGTCCTTGGATATAGCTTTTTGACTGACTCCAAGTTTCACAGAACCAATTCTTTTATTAAGGAGATTTGTTCTGTGAAGTTTGGATTCAGTCAAAGGGTCACACTTGAGGACATAGAGGGCCACATGGGGCCTCAAGGTCACAGGTTCCCCACCCCTGGAATCTAACCTGAAAAGTATATACCCTGACTGGGGAAGTGCAGGGAAGAAGAAAGGGAAAAGGGAAAGGAATAAGGGAAGGCAAGGCTAAGCAAGAGAAGAAGCATTTATATAAAATGTGCATACTCTTTGACCCCAGCAATACTGCTTCTAGGGCTGTATCCCAAAGAGATCATAAAAAATGGGAAAAAGTCCCACATGTGCAAAAATATTTATAGCAGCTGTCTTTGTGGTGGCCAAGAAATGGAAATCGAGGGGATGCCTGGACAAGTTGTGGTACCTGAATGTAATGGAATACTATTGTATTGATATAAAATGATGAACAGGTGGACTTCAGAAAAATCTGGAAAGACTTACATGAACTGATGCTGAGTGAAATGAGCAGAGCCAGGAGAACATTATACACATATAGTGTGTAAGGGCTGTTTCTGATAGACTTAGCCCTTCACAGCAAGGCAAGGACCTAAAACATTCCCAAAGGACTCTTGATGCAAAAATGCCCATCCACGTCCAGAGAAAGAACTATGGAATCAGAACGCAGAATGAAGCAGACTATTTTATCTTGTATTACGTTTCAGTTTGGTTTGATTTTTCTCATGGTTTCTCCGATTATTTTTAATTCTTCTATGTAGCATGACTAATGTGAAAATATATTTAATAGGAATGTATGTGTAGAACCCATGTAAGATTGCATACCGTCTTGGGGAGGGTGGATGGAGGGAGAATAGAGGAAGGGGGAGAAAATTTAAAACTTATGGACGTGATTATTGAAAACTGAAAACAAATAAATTAATTAAATTTATAAAAAGAAAGGAAATGAATAATTAAAACCCCAAGGAGCACCCCCCTTCCCAAAAAAAAGAGAAGGATTTATGTAGCATCTTTATGTTCCAGGCACTGAGCTAAGCATTTTACAATTATTTCATGTGATCTTCACAATAGTTCTGATAGGTAGGCATCATTATCCCCATTCTACAGTCGAGAAAAGCAAGGGAAACAAAGGTTCAGTGACTCACCCAAGGTCACAACACTAGGAAGCATCTGAGGGCCATTTTGAAGTTAAGTTTGTTTTTCTTTGCGGTCACCCCAATATCTATTTTTAACTCCTTCCAAGCAGACTTAATCAATTTGTCCCATGGCCCTGCCTTCACCAGAGATCATAATAGATTTAAAGTTGGAAGAAACCTTAATAACAGTCCAATTAGACTAACCCACATGTTTTTACAGATGAGGAAACAGGGCCAGAGAAGCTGTGATTTACCTAGATCCCATAGGTAAGAAAAGGCAAAGCTATGATTTGCATTCAGGTCCACTGCCTCCTGATCCAACTTTCTTGACCTTGTCCCATGCTACTTCCATCTTGAGCAGGGAATCAGCCATAGTTCAAGGGTGGGAAAAGATGAAAGAAGAGAAAGAAAGAAAGAAAGAAAGAAAGAAAGAAAGAAAGAAAGAAAGAAAAGAAAGAAAAGAAGAGAAAGAAAGAAAGAAAGAAAGAAAGAAAGAAAGAAAGAAAGAAAGAAAGAAAGAAAGAAAGAAAGAAAGAAAGAAGAAAGAAAGAAGAAAGAAAGAAAGAAAGAAAGGAAGGAAGGAAGGAAGAGGAAGGAAGGAAGGAAGGAAGGAAGGAAGGAAGGAAGGAAGGAAGGAAGAAGAAGGAAGGAAGGAAGAAGAAAAAGGAAGGAAGGAAGGAAGGAAGGAGAGGAAGGAAGGAAGGAAGGAAGGAAGGAAGGAAGGAAGGAAGGAAGGAAGGAAGGAAGGAAGGAAGGAAGGAAGGAAGGAAGAGTGATGTCGTGAGGATTCAACATGAGGCTCTCAGGGGGAAGCTGACAGGTTTATGCCCTTAAAAGTCTACTGGAGGCTTGGATGAGTGGGGGAAGAAGAAATGTGTCCTGAGGATGGAACTGTGGGCAGGAAGCTTGTCTACTCTGGGCCCTGAAGTCTCCTGTCTGCTTGCACAAAGAGACAGCTACTTCCATTTATGGTCTTCATCCTCTCATCCTCTCATTCCTCTTTTTCTTAAGTGGGTCTGGAACTGGGAAAACATCTGCACTGGTTTTGGCTGCATGTGATTTATAAATACTCCCTGAGGGTCCCCCTCTCTCCTCTCCCTTCTCCTCCTCTTCACCTCTGGGGCTCAGGGGTTTCATTTTCTTTCTTTCTTTCTGTTAAAGCAAGCCTTGTGTTTTTTGAGACTGGGTCACCTTGATTTATTATGCTCTGGACTCATTAACAAAAGACTCTGGGGACAGGTCATTTATTTTCTGAGTGGCGATTTCCTCTCCTGCCCCAGCAGGAGTATAGTGGAGCTCAGACTTATATTAGCTACACTGTCAACCATGGGGGAACTGAATGGAGTTGTGAAAGTTCAGAGGGCCAGAAAATGTACCTTCTCTTAAAAGATTGTCTCCCCCCTCCACCGCCTCTCTAACAGTTCTTTCTTGTCTCCCTACTCACTACGGGTGAGCTAAGTCTTTGGTGCCCTGTCTTCTCCCATTTCCCAGACTCCTTTATTTAGACTCATCCTCCATCTTGGTTTCAGTTATAAGTAGCTCTTTGTATGTGTCCAGTTCCCCACTTGGCTCTCCCCTTCCATCTTGGGATGGTTAAACACTATACTTCCATGGAGTTTTTGTTTCTCCTTTTTAGAGGTATAACAACTCTAATCATCAATTTGGCTGCTGTGACCCTATCACTCTCCTACTCAATAAACTCCAGTGACTCCCCATTGCCTCTAGGATAAAACACAAACTCCTCTGCTGATGCTTAAAGCCTTTCATGACCCTGGCCTCAAACTATCTTTCCACACTCATTGATCCTTATTCCTCTGTCCTACACTCTGAAATCCAGACAAACCGGTTTTCTCTCTGCTTCATCTCCTATCTTCACCACTTTTTGCACTGGCTGTGCCTGGTGCTTGGAATGCCCTCCCTTCTCACATCAGTTTCATTCCTCCAATCTTTCAAGAGGCAATTTAAACAGCGCCTTGCTAGAAACAAACTTGACACACAAAAAAAGGTATCAAGAAAAATTTATTAAAAATGGAGTTCAGAAGAGGGAAGGTCTACGTTCCTTCCCCTGAAGGAATGGGTAGCTTCTAGCATGACCACATGAAGCACTAAAACCAGGTCAGGATGAGGCAGGACCCACATAGAATTCTGAACTTCAGATTTCCTGCGATACTGACCTCTGGCCATGCAACTTAACATTCTCCTCTGATAGGCTTTCCCTCAGACAACTTATTGAGCAAGTGCATGTTCGCCTCACCGTACTAGGTCACACCCCAGCAAAGTGTGGAAATAAAACTTACTTTCTGTTTTCCCCATGAACCTCCTACATGAAGCCTGACCTCAGCTTGTCTCCTTGCCCCATTTGCTAGTGCCTTCCCTCCAAACTACCTAGCATTTAATTACTTTGGGTTTGCTAGTTTTATATTTATATGTAGAAACTTATGCATGTACTTCTTGTCTCTCCTCCTTTAGAAAGTAAGGTCCTTACAAACAGGGACTTTTTTACTCTGTTTTTGTATCACTGCTCTCTAGTACATAGTACTCTAGTACTTGGCACATAGTAGGCACTTAAAAAATGCTTTTTGGTTAATCCCTTCACTTTATGGTAAGAAGAGCTGAGATGTTCAAATATGATGAGATTGGATCAAACTGAAAAGTACATGGAATGGAGAAATAGTTTCAGAGCAGTAAGTTTGCAGAAGGAAGCAGACAACTCCAGTACAAAGAATCAACTAACCCGCTAAATACAACTGAGAAAGAAAAAGACATGGGGGTCCTACTGAGCCACAAGCTAAGAAAGCAATAAGGCAAAATGATCTTGGGATGCGTTAACATGAAAGAATAACCTTAATCCTTCCCAATATCAAAAACAAATCAGACCATTATTGGAATATCTTGTCTAGGTTTGGGCTTCAAAATCTGAGTTTGGAATAATTTAGGTAAAGTCCAGAGAAGAACAATGAAAATTATTAAAGAGCTATAAAATAAAATCCTTCTTTTGAAGGAAAAGTATAGAAATTGGCACTGTTTAGTGGGAGACTAAGTCAGAGCATATAGATTACTCAATTAAACCCACACCCACCACTAATGACACCATGCAAAGTGTTCCATTGATGCTGGATTTTTATATGTGAAAGACAACATACCATATTATTTTTTTTCAGATACTTTCGCCTCTGAGTCACTGACTCATCACAGACCTATTTCTTTCTACCTGCTTTACATGAATTATATGAAGCGGATAGAAGGTTGAACTTGAAGTGGAAATAACTGGATTCAAATCCCAAGTCAGACACTACATGTGCAACCCTGAGCAAGTCAATTAACCTCTCTGAGACTAAATTTTCTCACCTGTAAACAAGAGTATTACTAGCTCCCACCTTACAGGGATTTTTTGAGGATCAGATGGGATTGCATAAAAACTCTATAAACCTGAAAGTGCAGTATAAATATGAGCAATTATTATACTACAAGCTATATCTCAAGCTAACAAATGAGAGTGGTTGACTGCTTTTAGAAACCACAATCTTTTCTTTACCTCTCTCTTCTTCAAATGGAGACATCAGTAAGTAAAGAAAAAGTGAGAAAGCCTGTAGTCAGAGGAAAGGGGACCACGGATTTAGAGCTGGGAGGGATGCTAGAGGCCATCAAGTCCAACCCTCTCATTTTACAGATGAGGAAACTGAGACACGTTGCAGATAAATGATTTCCCAGGGTCGGACAGTTAGTTAAGCAACTGATTGAGGCAATATTTGAACCCAGATCTCGCTGACTCCAAGTCTAGTTCCCTATCTGTTAGACCTCAATGCCTTGCAAAAAGCTTGAATTTGAAGCGTATTGTTTCACTAAGCCATAAAGAGTAATTGGCTTCTGGAGAAATTAGGCATCCATTTTGTTTGTTTGGTGGTAGAAGCAGTGGTACTTTTCTAATAAAAAACACTATAGGCATAAGAAACCAAGACAGACCATAAAAGACTAAGTTGACTTCTATCCCAGAGTTGGGGAGAGTGTAAAACCAACCCAGCCAGAAGTATACTCTAACAGAACAATTTCGTGCAGGCTGGAGGACACAGATGAGATGACCCCTGACGCTGTTCTACTGCCATGAATTTCAGCTCCACCCTAGAATCTCCTGGGAAGAGTTCAACCTCCACTGAGCTTGGAACAACAAATTTAACAAACAACAGCCAGGAATCTCTAGGCGCTCTCTGGCTAGGAGTGTGACGGGAAGCAAGATGGTTAGTGAGAAACTTGGCATACCTCTTTTTCTTCAATTTGGGCCCCTTCCCCATGGGAAGCAAAATGAAGAAGAAAATGGGAAAGGGAAAGGGAAAATAATAATAGAGATAATTGAGAAAAGAGAATAAGCACGTCTAATGGAAACCAGCTGCCAGAGCTGGAGAGGAGAGAAGGGAAAGACTCTTGCCTGTTGGGGAGATATTTAGGGTTTCTCTCTCTAACCTACCTTTGGAGGGGCATGTCAGAGCACAAAGAGTGTGGGCAGATTGCTAAGGCGAATGGAGAAGGGGACATCTTCAATATGCATTAGGAATAGGAGATATGATATTGCCCTTGGCCACTCTCCACCCCCACCCCGCCTTCATTTTTAACTGGAGCTGATTCAAACCTGCTGCTCTTGGAAAGGGGCCATTAGTGGGGTCTTTGACAAAGGGAAAGTGGATACAGGAGAGAACATAAATGTGAGAGAGCAGGGTAATTGGAAAGAATGAACAAATTGAGTAAAATTATAAGGAGGACATAGAACGAATGAACAAACAGGACGATGAGGGGCACAAAATGATTTAGAGATGAATATTCCAGGTAGAAAGTGCAAAAATCAGAGACGACAGAAAGGAGAGAGATGTGAGTGTTTATAGTTAGTGTTGGCTCCGAGGTATCTTCCCTCTCCCTAATTCAGAGATCTAGAGCTATATTTGATGTCCTACTCTCCTCAGAAACTAGTGTCTTCTTGGTTTCTGAGATCTTCTGGACCATTAGCATCACTTATGAAAATAACTTTTAAGGCTAGGGATGTGACTTTGTGGTAGCAAAAACTGGAAACTGGAAAACAAAGTGGGTTGCCCATTGATTGAAGAATGGCTGAACAGACTGTGGTATGTGGATATAATAGAATATTATTTTGTTTTTGTTTTTCAGTCATTTCAGTCATATCCAACTCTTCATGACCCTATTCGGAGTTTTCTTGGCAAAGACACTGAAGTGGTTTGACATTTCCTTCTCCAGCTCATTTTACAGATGAGGAAACTGAGTCAAACGGGGTTAAGCGGTTTGCCCAAGGTCACAAAGCTAAGTAAGTATCTGAGACCAGTTCTAAACCCATGAAGATGAGTCTTCCTGACTCCAGACCCTGCACTCTTTTCACTGGGTCACCTCACTGCTTGCACTATGGGAAACAATGACTATGGGGATTTAGAGAAAGATGAGAAGACTTGTCTGAACTGATGCAGAGCGAAGTAAGCAGGACCAAGGAAACAATGTGCAATGATTCTAATCATGTAATTGAAGTTAATGTTGAAAGGAATCCAAACTTGGCTTAATTGTAATGACCAGTCTTGGCCCTAATGAGGAAATTATAAAAACACACTTTTCTAGGTAGCAAGATGGAGTACTAGATGCAGAATATTGAATATTCTGTCAGATATAGTCACTGTGTTGGCTGTTCTATTTAACTGTTTTTTCTATGTTATATTCTGTGTTCAATAGTAGCAGTAGATGGTAGAGTGGTACATTGGGAAAGGACTATTGTATACATATAAAAATCTTTCAAAATATTAATAAAGATAGGGGTAATAACTGTGTATGAGAATCGATAACTGAATCTGGAACTGTTGTTTTCATTTCAGGGGAGACCAGCTAACAACTTGGGACTCTGCAGACAACCTAGAGACAATTCCAGGGGTAGTGTGAGCCACAGAATAAAGTAGAAACTCCAAAGAACATTGAATTAAAGTTGAAAGGGACCTTAGAAATCCTCTATAACAATTCCCTTTTTTAATGGATGAGGAGACTAGGTCAAAACTTTCCCTAGGTCACCCAGATAGCAAACAGCTGAATTGGCGTTCAAAACCAGGTCTTTGGACTACAAATCTAGCTCTTTCTTTCTCCACTGCCTTTTCTAGGAATTACAGCATAGACAGATAAATGATTTAATGACTAGAAGGATGTGCCCCTGCCATGTTCTGCTTACTGAGTGTGTCCAGCAAGTTCACAAGAGATTTAAAGGCTGAAAAGGGTGAAGAAGCATGCTGCCTTAACTCTCCACTCCCCAAAACTCATTTAAACTTCATAAGGGGTGGTCCAGAAGGATAGGGACTCTCTCTTGACAATTGTGTGTTGCAAATGTTAAAAAATGTTTTTACATGCAACTGGGAAATAAGATATACAGGCAATGGGGTATAGAAATCTACCTTGCCCTATAGGAAAATAGAAGGGAAGGGAATAAGGAGTGGGGAGGAATAAAAGGAAGGGCAGACTAGGAGAAGGGGAAATCAGAATGCATGCTGTCTTCTGTAGGAGAGATGGGGAGAAAATTTGAAACTCAAAATCTTGTGGAAGTGAATGTTGAAAACCAAAATAAATTAATTAATGACAATTGTGTGTTCCTTTCTTATTTTGATGAAACTTATTCCAAACCTTCTGACTACAATAAGTGGACCCTAGTTTTATTAATAAACCCATGACACCAAATAGCTTATTTCTACTGGCTCTGCATTACTGTTAGTGACATTATCTAAATGACTGACGCAGTCCTGGATTATATTCCTCTTGTCCCTTCTGTTTTCTCTTGGGCTCTCCTCTCTCATTCAAAATATTGACCCCTTTTTATTAGCTCAGCAACAACCTTTTTGTATAAATAGCTTTGGTACAAAAACTAACAAAAATAGCAACTCTTCTCCGATGAAAAGGGGTCTGTATTTGGAAAAAAGTCCAGCTGAGATGAATGTTCCTTCCACTGCAATCACCCTTCTCTAACTGGCTTATCAGTGGTCAAAAATAGGTTCATTTAGTCTACAGGCAATAAAATCATAGATTTAGCAGGGGAGGGACTTATGAGGTGGCCTACATTTGTTTTTATAAATGAGGAAAACTAAAACCTAGGTAGTGGCTTAACAAAATTAAAGACAATAAATAGAGGAGGGATTTCATTCAAGCCCTCTGACTCTAGCCAATAGTCTTTGCATTAGTATCACAATGACTCTACTTTATATCTAGGGGTAGATAGGGGTGTTCAGAGAGGGTTAGCACCTCTGGTGTGAGGACTGCTGGACTCTTCAGAGCTGCTCATCCACCTTTAGCTCAAGAAGTTGTAACATGGATCAGCGCAGCAGCTCCTGAGACCTTCAGCCCGAAGATCAAACTCCGGTAAGTCACTTACTTGAACTTCCGGGAGCCAGGATGGCGGAGTGATCAGCTAATGCTCTCTCCTTCCCCCTTGATGACCATGAAAGAACCATAAAATATCTCCCCAGAAAAATCCCAGATCAGTAGAATTAGAAGAAGGAGACCAATAGTCTCATAACACCTGAGACGAGGAAAATAGCTAAGGGGGATTCCTCATACAGTGGCAGAGGCAAACCGGAAGGACAGAGGACCCAGGGCAGAGAAAATTTGCACTAGGACCCAGGCAAGCCTCAGCACCAGGAGAGGAGCCCCAGGAGGGTTGGGAACACGCATTAGCATCTAGGCGTGCCTCAGCTGTCCAGGGGAATCAGAAAGACAATAGGGCAGTTGGGATTACCAGCCCCTGAGCTTGCCTTTGCCTCAATTCAGCTAAGGAAATCTCCTGGGACCAGACCACTCCTCTCCCACACAACAAGCTAAACCCAGGGCTGATCAGGGAAACACCAAACAAATACCTGCTTTTAGCTTTTTCACACATCAGCTCAGCAAAAAGTTCTCCAGCTTCTGACTGAAAGAACCAGAAGCCACAACACTCAATCAAAATCATGAATAGGAAAAAGAAGAGGGCTGAAAGAACCATAGAATCTTTCTATGGGGATAAGGACCAAAACACAAGCCCCAAAGAGGTCACAGCTGAGACTGCACTTCCATCTGAAACTTCAGAAGGGACTATGAACTACTCGCAAGTACAAGCAGCTCTCCTGGAACAGCTGAAGAAGGAAATAGAAGATAAACTGGCCAATGATTTTAAAATTATTAAGAAAGAATTCACTGATGAGAACATCTCCCTGAAAAGGAAAATTGAACAAATGGAAAAAGAAGTTCAAAAATTAACTGGAGAAAATAAATTCCTGAAAGGCCAAATGGAAAAGGAAGTACAAAAATTAACTGGAGAAAATAGCTTCTTAAAAGGAAAAATTGGGCAGATGGAAAAAGAGATACAAAAGTTAACAGAAGAAAACAATGTGATGAAGATTAGAATTGGGCAAGTAGAAACTAATGACTCAATGAGACAGCAAGAATCAGTCAAACAAAATCTAAAGAATGAAAAGATAGAAGAAAATGTAAAATATCTAATTGGAAAAACAACTGACCTGGAAAATAGATCCAGAAGAGAAAACTTAAGAATTATTGGCCTGCCAGAAACCCAGGATGGAGAAAAGAGCCTGGACAATATCTTCCAGGAAATCATCAAGGAAAACTGCCCAGAAGTACTAGATTCAGAGGGCAAAATAGTCATCGAAAGAATCTACCGTTCCCCTCCTGAAAGGGACCCCAAACTCAAAACCCCAAGAAATATAGTTGCCAAATTCCAGAGCTATCAAGTGAAGGAGAAAATATTACAAGCAGCCAGAAAGAAACAATTTAAATATCTAGGAGATACAATCAGGATTACACAGGACCTTGCAGCTTCTACATTAAAAGATCGAAAGAATTGGAACCCAATATTCCATAAGGCAAAGGAGCTGGGACTGCAACCAAGGATCAACTACCCAGCAAAGTTCAGCATAACATTTCAGGCAAGGAGAAAGTCATTCAACGAAGTAAGGGAATTCCAGAGTTTCCTGACCAAAACACCAGAACTTAATAGACAATTCGATCTTCAAATGCAGGTCTCAAGAGAATCATAAAAAGGTAAACAGTGGGGGGGGGGGGAACAACTTGCTACTCAATGAGGGCAAGTTGTTCACCTCCCTATAAGGGAAGATGATATCTATTTATCTCGAGAACTGTGCGTCTATTAAGAAATATAAAAGGGATAAGCATAGGGGGAACGGGTATAAAGTAAATGATATCATGATAAAAAATATGATTTAAGTATGAGAAGGGAGTGTAATAGGAGGTGTGAAAAGGAGGAAGCAGGAAATGGCAAATTACATCACAAGAAGAAGTACAAAATCATAGTAGAGGGAAAGAGGGGAGGGAGATGAGCATTGTGTGAGAGGTACTCTCATCGGATTTGTTTAAAGGACGGAACAATAAACTTAAGTAGAAAATCCTAACTAGCTCTATAAGCAGTGGGAGGGGAAGGGGGAAGAAAGGGGAGGGAGGCAAAAGGGAGGGAAGAAGCAATAAGAGTAAAGGGGAGTAAAAGGGAGGGGGACTAAAAGAAAGAGGGGAAGGCGGCAAGAGGAGGTGGTGAAAAGTAAATACTAGTGAGGAGGGGAAGGGAGACAGCAGAGCTAAAAGCACAAATGGTGGGAAAGAAGATGGAGGGAAATACACAGATTGTAATCATAACTGTGAATGTGAATGGAATGAATTCTCCCATAAAACGGAGACGGATAGCAGAATGGATTAAAAGCCATAATCCAACAATATGCTGCTTACAAGAAACACATTTGAAACGGGGGCATACACATAGGATAAAGGTTAAAGGATGGAGCAGAATATATTGTGCTTCAGCTGATGTAAGAAAGGCAGGAGTAGCAATCCTTATCTCAGACAAAGCAAAAGCAGAAATAGATCTAATCAAAAGGGATAAGGATGGAAACTATATCCTGCTAAAAGGCACCATAGACAATGAAGCAATATCATTACTAAACATGTATGCTCCAAGTGGTATAGCATCCAGATTCTTAGAGGAGAGATTGAGGGAGTTGAAGGAAGAAATTGACAGCAAAACTATACTAGTGGGGGACCTCAACCTCCCTCTTTCTGAACTTGATAAATCTAACCTCAAAATAAACAAGAAAGAGGTTAAGGAGGTAAATAAAACTCTAGATAAGGTAGATATGATAGATCTTTGGAGAAAATTGAATGGGAATAGAAAGGAATATACCTTTTTCTCAGCAGTACATGGAACATTTACAAAAATTGACCATGTACTAGGACATAAAAATCTCAAAATCCAGTGCAGAAAGGCAGAGATAATCCGTGCATCCTTCTAAGATCATAATGCAATAAAAATTATATGTAATAAAAGGTCATGGAAAGATAAAGCAAAAATCAGTTGGAAACTAAATAATTTAATCCTAAAGAAGGAATGGGTTAAAGAAGAAATCATAGAAACAATCAACAACTTCATTCAAGAGAATGACAATAATGAGACAACCTACCAAATCTTATGGGATACTGCAAAAGCAGTTCTTAGGGGAAGTTTTATATCTTTGAATGCCTACATAAATAAAATAGAGAAAGAGGAGGTCAACGACTTGGGTATGCAGCTGAAAAAGCTAGAAAAAGAACAAATTGAAAATCCCCAAGAAAATACCAAATTAGAAATACTGAAAACCAAAGGAGAGATTAATAAAATTGAAATTAAGAAAACTATTGAATTAATAAATAAAACCAATAGTTGGTTTTATGAAAAAACTAATAAAATTGATAAACCTTTGGTCAATTTGATTAAAAAAAAGAAAGAAGAAAATCATATTACTAATATTAAAAATGAAAGGGGTGAACTCACCTCCAATGAGGAGGAAATTAAAACAATAATTAGAAATTATTTTGCCCAACTTTATGCCCACAAATTCGATAATCTAAATGAGATGGATGAATATTTTAAAAAATACAAATTGCCCAGATTAACAGAAGAGGAAATTGAATACTTAAACAACCCCATCTCAGAAAAAGAAATTGAACAAGCCATCAATGAACTCCCTAGGAAAAAATCTCCAGGACCAGATGGATTCACAAGTGAATTCTATCAAACCTTTAAAGAACAGTTAATTCCAATACTATATAGACTATTTGGGAAAATTGGGGAAGAAGGAGTACTCCCAAATTCTTTCTATGATACAAATATGGTTTTGATACCCAAGCCAGGAAGAGATAAAACAGAAAAAGAAAATTATAGACCAATTTCTCTAATGAATATAGATGCAAAAATTTTCAACAAGATTTTAGCAAAACGAATACAGCATCTTATCAAGAGAATAATACATTATGATCAGGTAGGTTTCATACCAGGAATGCAGGGCTGGTTCAATATTAGGAAAACTATTAGCATTATCAATCATATCAACAAAAAAACCAACAAAAACCACATGATTATCTCAATTGATGCAGAAAAAGCTTTTGACAAAATACAACACCCATTCCTATTAAAAACACTGGAGAACATAGGAATAAAGGGAACTTTCCATAAAATAATAAGCAGTATCTACCTAAAACCGTCAGCAAGCATTATATGCAATGGAGATAAGCTAGAGGCATTTCCAATAAGGTCAGGGGTGAATCAAGGATGCCCATTATCACCACTATTATTCAATATGGTACTAGAAATGTTAGCGGTAGCAATTAGACAAGATAAAGAAATTGAAGGAATAAAAATAGCCAAAGAAGAAACTAAGTTATCACTCTTTGCAGATGATATGATGATATATTTAGAGAATCCCAGAGATTCAAGTAAAAAGCTACTTGAAATAATAAACAACTTTGGCAAAGTTGCAGGTTACAAAATAAACCCACACAAATCTTCTGCATTCCTATATATTAGCAACAAAGTCCAACACCAAGAGATAGAAAGAGAAATCCCATTTAAAGCTAGAGTAGACACTATAAAATACTTAGGAGTTTACCTGCCAAAACAAACCCAGGGATTATATGAACACAATTACAAGACACTTTTTGCACAAATAAAGTCAGATTTAAGTAAGTGGAAAAGCATCAGTTGTTCATGGGTAGGCTGAGCTAATATAATAAAAATGACAATTCTACCTAAATTAATCTACTTATTTAGTGCCATACCAATTAAACTATCAGATAATTATTTTCTAGAGCTGGATAAAATAATATCAAAATTCATTTGGAAAAACAAAAGGTCCAGAATATCAAAGGGACTAATGAAAAGAAATGCTTGGGAAGGTGGCCTAGCGCTACCAGACCTCAAATTGTATTATAAAGCAGCAATTATCAAAACCACTTGGTATTGGCTAAGAAACAGAGGGGTAGACAAATGGAATAGGCTTGGCACTCAAGACACAGTTGGCAAGGAATATAGCAACCTCCTGTTTGACAAACCCAAAGATCCCAGCTTCTGGGATAAGAACTCATTGTTCGACAAAAATTGCTGGGAAAACTGGTTAACTGTGTGGCGGAAATTAGGCATAGACCTATGCCTGACACCGTACACAAGAATAAAGTCCAAATGGGTACATGATTTAGGTATAAAGATTGATACCATGAATAAACTGGAGAAGCAAGGTATAGTGTATTTATCAGATTTATGGAGAGGGGAAGAATTTTTTTCTAAAGAAACGATAGAAAGCATTATGAAATGCAAGATGGATAATTTTGATTACTTTAAACTGAAAAGTTTTTGCACAACCAAACCCAATGCAACCAAAATTCGGAGGGATGTAGTAAATTGGGAAAAAAATTTTACAGCTAAGCTCGGGGATAAAGGCCTCATTTCTAGAATATATAGAGAACTGACTCAAATATATAACCATCCAAGTCATTCCCCAATTGATAAATGGTCAAAGGATATGAACAAGCAATTTTCAGGGGAAGAAATCAAAAATATCTATAATCATATGAAAAAGTGCTCTAAATCACTATTGATTAGAGAGATGCAAATCAAAACAACTCTGAGGTACCACATCACACCTGTAAGATTGGCAAACATGACAGAACAAGAAAATGATAAATGCTGGAGAGGATGTGGGAGAGTTGGAACACTAATTCATTGTTGGTGGAGCTGTGAGATCATCCAACCCTTCTGGAGAACGGTTTGGAACTATGCCCAAAGGGCTACAAAAATGTGCATACCCTTTGACCCAGAAATATCGCTACTAGGATTGTATCCCCAAGAGATTATAAAAACGGGAAAGGGCCCCACGTGTACAAAAATATTTATAGCAGCACTCTTTGTGGTAGCCAAAAACTGGAAGTCAAGGGGATGCCCATCAATTGGGGAATGGCTGAATAAATTATGGTATATGAATGTAATGGAGTACTATTGTGCCATAAGAAATGATGAACAAGAAGACTTCAGGGAGGCCTGGAAGGACTTATATGATCTGATGCTGAGCGAAAGGAGCAGAACCAGGAGAACTTTGTGCACAGCAACGACCACAGTGTGCGAGAGTTTTTTCTGGTAGACTTGGAACTTTGTAATAACACAAGAACTTACTGAGAAAAAAAAAATCCTAATGTCGGTCTTCTAAGGCAAAATGTCTTCCACACTCAGAGAAAGAAATATGGAAGTCACTTGCAGAATGTAGCAGATCATGTTTGTGTGTGGGTGGGTTTCAGTGTATTATGTGTTGATTTGTTATATGATTTCTTCCATTTATTTTAGTTCGACTACATAGCATGAATATAGTGAAAATGTGCTCAATAGGAAAGTATATGTAGAACCTAAACAGAATTGTATGCTGTCATGGGGAGGGAGGGGGGTATTGGGGGAAGGGTGGGGGGGAATAAAATCTTAACTTTAAGGAAAAGATTGTAAAACATTAAAAAAAAAATTCCCTGCAAAATAAAAAAAAAAAAAAGAAGAAGAAGAAGTTGTAACATGCACCCCAGTGAAGCCATCTCTACAGATAGGCTGCACCAGGTTGAGAATAACCAACTCTGTCAGTGAGTTAGAGGAATGTCTATCCCAAGCATGTGAAGATTTTCCCCAGTGGAATGGATGGATGAGAATAATGTATTCCAATGGCCATGAAGCAGGTGCTGTAAAGAGCTTAGAGCTTGGTTAGACATCAAAGATGCCAATGTCATCCACTGTATCCTAGGCTATGCCAGTAAGGTTGACCTTTGTCCATCCTGTTCTTAGAAATCTTTGGAGAAAGCCTTGCCTAATCTTCCACAGTATACTATACAAATAACACATTTTCCTATATTTAACTTCAATGCTTGTTTAATATGTGAGACCTGAGCTGCCCCACCCCCCCCCACCCTAGTCTGTTCAGGGAAAATCTTGTTGCGCTTTCACTAACATTGAAACTTAAAATCATATCTTCTTAAGGTCTAAACTATCGTTTTTAATGGAATGCTATAGTGAGCTACATCAGTGCTTTTAAAGCAACAATATAGTATATAATTTTTGTTTTGCATAGAACTCTCACCATACTGAAGATAAGGTGGTGAGATGAGACTATGTGTGAGTAGGATAAGTTTTAACTATTACTCTGTCATAAGGAAATGTGTAGGGGGGACAGGGTAGGAACAATTAGATTAGAAGTTGGCATGAAGCACTAAGGAATTTTCTTGGAATTAAAAACTTGCAATTCTAAGTGTCATGATTTATTAGACCATTTTCCCCAGACTACATGGGTAGACTTTCTAAAGAAAAGTCATATGACCTTAAGAGACAAAGCTGAATAATGAAAAGAATGCCAGCCTGGAAAATCCAGGTTCAAATATATGAACGTGGGAAAGTCACTTAATGGGCAGTTATTGAGTATAGTGGATACAGTAATCAACTTTGAGTTAGGAACAACTGAGTTCAAAACATGCCTCAGACACTTAATAGCTATCAGTTAAACTTCTCAGCCTTAGTTTCTTCATCTGTAAAATGATGTTAATAATAGCACCTAAATCCTGGTGTTGTTGTAGGGATAAAATAAGAAAACACTTGTAAAGTGTTTTGCAAATCTTCCAGCATTATAAATGTTAGTTATTCTTATTAATTTCTCTCAACCATGCTTTCCTTCTCTGTAAAATTGGAATAATAACTGTAAGTTATGCCTCATAATGGTTTAAAGGAATAAATGAGATACTACACAGTATCACTAAAGTCAGGGTAGTTCAAGCTTTAATCAGCTTTTTAAAAACTTAAATAAACTTAAAATTGCACTGACTTTTTGGACACCTTGTATAAAGCACTTTGCAAACCTTAAAGAGCTAAATAAATAATTTCTTATCCATAGCTATGGCCAAATTTTAAAAAAAAAGACCCATGCTTTTGAAGGAGTAAGTTTTCTCTCAATAAAAATTCCCTGTCCTTCCTCAACTTTGCTTGAATTAGAGAAAGCATACAAATGTTTTCAGTGGCCACTAACATGGTACTCTCTGAAAGACCCCACCCACAAAGCTAGATGAAGAGACATGATTCCCCCACCTTTTAGGAGCTTGCAACCAATAATCAAAGCAAAACATCATTAATAAAGGCGTACAGACCTAGGGGAACCAGAACTATGTAAGTATTTCAAAACTGCTTTGTCAATGGGACATATTAGCTTCCTTTTAGAAGTAGTATGGTATAGTAGCTACAGGACTGCTGTTGTTGAGTTGAATCGGACTTTTTATGACCCCATTTGAGGTTTTCTCAGCAAAGATTTTGCAATGGTTTACCATTCCCCTCTCCAATTCATTTTAAAGATGGGGAAACTGAGGCAAACAGGGTTAAGTGATTTGCCCAAGATCACACTGCTAGCAAGTACCTGATGCCATATTTAAACTCAGGTCTTCTTAACTCTATGCACTGTGCCACCTAACTGACCAAGAGTCTCACACAGAGCATTTGAGCTGAAGTTTGGAGATATCTAGGGATTCTGAGAGTCAGGTGAGAGGAAGAAGGACCTTCCAGGCATGCAGAATAGTTATGGAGATGGAGTGATGGAAGAATATCATGTGTGAGGAGTTGCAAAAAAGACCATTTAGCTAGAGAGTAGAATTCTGTGATGCCTGTTGTACTACCACCATCTACCAACAGAAGGAAGACTAAAGCTGGCATCAAAAGCTTTCTCCATATTACAAGCCCAAGTGGGGTAGGCAGTGAGAGGACTCAATTATTGTATCCCTTTTGGAGACTGACTCCCTTTTAGCAGTGCCTAGCTAGCAAGAACTGGCTGTACAATTAGCATTTCTGAGCTCTAGGGGGTTTCATGAATGCTTTTAAAATTCTTCACTTTTTATTTTTAGCCTCTTTTTCAAACATACACAAAGCATATTGCACTATGTATTAAACAGGCACACATGTTTAATAATGAAAAATCTTTCCAATAGTTTCTGATGGATTCCAGCCTGATTTCAATCACAATGGTTTGCAGCATCAGTAGGTCATCTCCATATGTATTTGGTAAGATGATAGGATTCATCTCCATCACACCATAGTATGTGTCAGAATCAATTTTTGAAAAGTCTGATTGATGCTTTTTGTATTTTATACCACAATTGCCTCCCAATATAACTTTCCTTTCATGGAGGAAAATTTTTAACAAAGAAAAACAGTTAAATATAAACAACTACTTGTACTGACAAATTTGTTGTTGCTCAGTGATTTTTCAGTCCTCTCTGACTCTTTGTGACTCCCACTGGGGTTCACTTGGCAAAGATACTGGAGCAGTTTGCCATTTCTTTCTCCAGCTCATTTTATAGATGACGAAACTGAAGCAAACAGGGTTAAGTGACTTACCCAGGGTCATTCAGCTCATGTCTGAGACTGGATTTGAACTCAGGAAGGTGGGTCTTCCTGACTCCATGCCTAGCATTCACTCCAGCTACTGGGCCACCTAGCTGCTAGCTGACAAAAAAGGTTGCTTGTGTTTACCTCCAGCATTCTGTGTCTATTGTCCTCCACTTTTGTTCATTTTTCTCTATGTTATTTAGGTCATTATGTGTACTTGGTTCTACTTTCTTCACTCTATATCAGTTCATACAAGTCTTCTCTTATTCTCCGAATTTCCCTATTTATCATTTCTTATGGTGCAAGACTATTTCTTTGCATCTATAAAGCATAGTCTATTTGGCCATTCCTGATCATTCAGGTCTTATTTTGTTTCCAGTTGTGGTTTTTTTGTTTATTTTTTACTACTGGATGTATTAAGTTAGAAAACCTCGGACAGAGGTGAGGATAAGGATAATTTATTCTTTTTGAACTAAGGTGCTCTTGTGTATAATCTTTGGTGGGAGGAATCTTTGGGGAACCTATCTATATGTCCTCTGCCTCAGATAACCAAGAGTTAGTTTGTCATGATATCATATTGACTAGATAGGGGAGAGGAAGAGAGACAGAGAGACAGACAGACAGAGAAAGAGAGAGACAGAAAGACAGAGACAGAGAGAAGGAGAGAGAGACAGACAGAGACAGAGAGGAGAGAGACAGAGAGAGAAAGACAGAGAGAGACAGAGAGAGAAGGAAAGAGACAGAGACAGGGACAGAAAGACATAGAGACAAACAGACAGAGAGAGAAGGAGAGACAGAGACAGAGAAGGAGAGAGAGAGAGAGAAAGAAAGAAAGAAAGAAAGAAAGAAAGAAAGAAAGAAAGAAAGAAAGAAAGAAAGAAAGAAAGAAAGAAAGAAAGAAAGAAAGAAAGAAAGAGGGAGGGAGAAGAAGAGGAAGAATTAGAAAGAGAAGGAGGAGAAAGAGAGTATTTATTAACCCTTAAAGCAGGCCTACATAACACAGGGCCTGCAGTCCACTTGCAGCCAAGCCTGTGAAACATGTAGGGTTGTCCCTGCACACACTTTCCTGTTTGTCATGTGACTCACAGCAACCGACCATCTTCAGTCAGTCTCCAGTCTAACCTATCTGCCACTTGAAGTTTAACAAATTTTAATTTTGGCCCTTACCCACAGGCATGTTTGGCAGATCTTCTTTAGTGTGTACAAGACCCTGTTCTAAAGACTATAGAAGGCAATCAAAACAGTTCCTATCCTCAAAAAGTTCACATTCCAGGGAGGGAAGACTGAACATAAAGGATGCTGGAAAGCTGGGGGGTGAAAGAGGGAGGGTACTCAGGGACATGAAAGAAGAATGCCAGAAGTGTCTCTAATATCAGGTGAAAAGAGCTGGCCAAAGGAAGGTATGTATGACCTACTTTCCCATCTAAGGGCAAGAGGTTGGTAAATATCTTCCACTACTTTAATTCATCTCTCCCCCTTCCTTTCCTTCTCCCCTTTTGCTGATTTTTGAAAAAAAGGAGGGAATAAAATGATGAGATCCTGGGCTGGGCTGGAGGAGAGCAGACTCACCTGAGTTGAACATCCTGACTTGAATTGCTATAGGTTGAGGAGGTTTAAAAACAAGTCCAAACACTCCTGCTAAGGAATTGGCAGCCTCTACCTAAGCCACATTTCAGTGACTCTCCAGAGCTCTAATGGAAATTGAAAAGTAAGTCAAGTTCTTCCCCAGCGTGGGCCTTTCCTTCCTTTCCCTCCCCTGCTATGAAATCTCCATGTGTCTTGTTCATGGCCTCATGCTGCCTTCCATGGGCCTTTGGAAATCTTCAACTCCCCTAGATCTGTTTGTCTCCAAAAACTTCCAGCCTCCAATTCTACTCCTAGCCTCCCTTTTAAAGTAGCCAATCAGGTTTTTGTTAAAGCAATCAATAATAAAGTGTGAATAATCAAGGCATTGGCCTTGGAGTCAGGAAGATCTGAGTTGAAATTCTGTCTCCCACTTCTGTGGGACCTGGGAAAATCATACAACCTTTCTCAGCCTCTCTTCTCACTTGTAAAATGAGGGGACTAGATTTGGTGATCTCTAATCTAAGGTCCCTCCCAACTATAAATCCACGATGCTATGAACCCTTCATGGTGTTTTTGCTTCTCAATGGAAAGAAGAGAAAAGAAAAAAAAAGCTTTGTCAACCCAGAAGAAATTCCAGCTAGTGAAATGCATGGTGCAATGTTGAAGTACATTTCAAAAGAGGAAAAGGTAGAAATGATTGATTGAATATGGAAGATGGGAAAGAAGTGTGAAGTCAAGTATCACACTTAGGAAAAGGTGGTCCCTTTGGACTCTTTTTGTGCTTGAAGCCCGTTAAAAACCCTAAATCTTTTTTTAGACAAAATTGTTTAGCCGTATCTCTCTAGTCTTATTTTTTAGGCAAATGGGGGTGACTTGGTCACACATTTAGTAAGTGTGTGATGCCATATTTGAACTCAGATCTTCCTGACTCCAGGGCTGATGCTCTGTGCCACCTAGCTGTCTTTAATGCTTCTCTTGTGAGGTTGATTCTTTTTGAACCCAAGTATGAGGCCTTATATTTATTCCCACTAAATGTGGTATTACTACATTCAGCCCTGTGTTGTAGCCTGCCAAGTTTTGGAATCTCAACTCAGTTTTCCCATGTGCCTCTTATTTTTCCAGCTTTGTAATACCAATGGAGTAGTCTTTGACCTCAAAAATCTTACATTTGGTGGGAGGAGATGATCTGGACAGATAATTATATACAATATGAGATTATTTCATTCTTTGTATTTGTATACTCAGGGTTAAGCACAATGCCTTGAATGCAGAAAACAGTATTTGTAGAGTGATTGATAAAACTATATATATATATATATATACATACATATATATATATACATACATATATATATATATATATATATATATATATATATATATATATATATATATAAAATAGTTGATGGAAGAGTTACTGGGGGATCCAGAAAGTCTTAATTTGAGCTGAGTATTGAGGGAAATTGCAGCTTCTAAGAAGCCCAGGTGAAGAGGGACTATATTCTAGGTAGAAAGTACAAGACTGCACAAATGCAAAGAGAGATTTGAACTCAGGTCTTCTTGACTCCAAGACCAGCATTCTATTCACAGTATCACTCATTAAAAACTAAATATTTGTGTGGTAGGATACAACTTCATTCTTTTTGTTATTTCTAATTTTTTTATTTATTTATTTTCAGATTTTGACATTCATTTCCACAAAATGTTGAGTTCCAATTTTCCCCTCCTCTCTCCCCTCCCCCAACCCCATAACACCTTGCATTCTAATTACTCCTTCCCTCAGTGTGCCCTTCCTTCTATCACACCCCTCCTTCCCTTATCCCCATCTTCTCTCTTTTCTTGTAGGGTAAGATAAATTTCTATACCCCATTACCTGTATTTTTTATTTCCCAGCCAAATGCAATAATAATTCTCAATATTCATTTCTAATACTTTGAATTCCAACTTCTCTCTCTCCCTTCCTCCCTATCCATCCTCACTGAGAAGGCAAGCAATTCAGTACAGGCTATGTATGTGTTGTTTTGTAAAAGACTTCCACAATAGTCATGTTGTATAAGACTAACTATATTGCCCTCCATCCTACCCTTGTCCCCCCTTTTTTTCTATTCTCTCCTTTGACCTTGTCCCTTCCCAAAAGCTTTTATTTCTAGTTACTCTCTTCTCCCATTTGCCCTTCCTTCTATCATTCCCCTCACCCCACTTTTCCCCTTCTCCCCTACTTTCCTGTAGTGTAACATAGATTTTCATATCAAATTTAGTGAGCATGTTATTCCCTCCTTTAGCCATACGTGAAAAGAGTAAGCTTCCCTTTCCTCCTCCTCTGAAAAAGAGTTTTCTTATCTCTTTTATGAGTGATAGCCTGCCCTATTCCATTTCTCCTTTTCTCTTCACAATTTTTCCTCTCTCCACCCTTAATTTTATTTTATTTTTTTATGGATATCGTCTCTATTGATTCAACTCAACCTGTGCTCTATATGTGTGTGTGTGTGTGTATGTGTGTGTGTGGTGTAATCCCTCCACCTACCCAAATACTGAGAAAAGTCTCAAGAGTTACAGATATTATCTTTCCATGTAGGAGTGTAAACAGTTCAGCTTTAGAAAATCCTTTATGATTTCTCTCTTCTGTTTACCTTTTCATGCTTCTCTTGATTCTTGTATTTGAAAGTCAAATTTTCTATTCAGTTCTGATCTTTTCATCATGAATGCTTGGAAGTCCTCTATATCATTGAATGAACATTTATTCCCTTGAAGTATTGCACTCAGTTTTGCTGGGTAGGTGATTCTTAGTTTTAATCCAAGTTCCTTTGATTTCTGGAATATCTCATTCCAAGCCCTTCAGTCCCCTAATATAGAAGCTGCCAGATGCTGTGTTATCCTAATTATATTTCCACAATACTCGAATTATTTCTTTCTAGTGGCTTGCAATATATTCTCTTTGACCTGGGAACTCTGAAATTTGGCCACAATATTCCTGGGAGTTTCTCTTTTCAGATCTCCTTCAGGAGGTGATCAGTGGATTCTTCAATATTTATTTTGACCTCTGGTTCTAGAATGTCAGGGCAGTTTTCCTTAATAATTTCATGAAGGATAATGTCTAGGCTCTTTTTTTAATCATGGCTTTCAGATAGTCCCATCATTTTTAAATTGTCTCTCCTGGATCTATTTTCCAGGTCAGTTATTTTTTCCAATGAGATGTTTCACATTGTCTTCCATTTTTTTCAGTCTTTTGGCTTTGTTTTGTAACTTCTTGGTTTATCTCATAGTCATTAGCTTCCCTAAACTCCACTCTCTCTTTTAAAGAACTATTTTGTTCGGTGAGCTTTTGAACCTCTTTTCCATTTGGCTAGTTCTGCTTTTTAAAGCCTCCTTCTCCTTATTGGCTTTTTGGACCTCTTTTTCCAATTGAGTTAGCCTATTTTTAAAGGTGTTATTTTCCTCAGCACTTTTTTTTTTGCTTCTCCTTTAGCAAGCTACTGACTTGCTTTTCAAGCTCTTCTATGGCTGGAATCCATTTCATATTCATTTTGGAGGTACTGGAGGCAGAAGCCTTAACTTCTGACAGTATGCCTTGTTCTTCCTCATCCAAAAGATGGAAGGAGATAGCTGCTCACCAAGAAAGTAACCTTCTGTGGTCTTATTTTTTTTCCTTTTTTTGGACATTTTCCCAGCCAGTTACTTGACTTCTGAATTCTTTGTCAAGAGGAGGATTGTAGTGCTCCTCCTCCTCCCAGGACTGTATTCAGAGCTGAGATTCAGATCAGCTGCTCTATTCCCCCAGAGACTTTAAGCTGAGTTGCCTGGAAAATGGATCCAGGCTGCTTCTGTGGCCAACGTAGCCACCTGCCACCTACTGCTGCGACCGCTGCTGCTGCTGCCACCTCTGCTGCCTATGCTGCCACTTGGTATTAATGCTTGGGGGACCCCACTCCCCTCTCTCCCAACTGGGAAAGCCCTCCCACACTGACCTTTGAAGCTTTCTTTGTTGCTTGTGGGTTGAGGTATCTGGGACCCTCTATGTTGGGAATTCTGCCCCAGAGGTCTGTTCAGGTCCCGTTCCTCCCTGTGCTGCCCAGGGCTCCACTCTGCTCAGGGTTCTGTGAGATAGACCTTTTCTGTCAGCCTTCCAGGTTACCTTTGGCTGGAAACTTCTTTCATTCTGTTGTTCTGTGGCTTCTGCTGCTCTACAATTTGTTGAGAATCATTTTTTACAGGTATTTATTTCTAATTTTTTTTTTAAATTTCAAACCTACTCCTCTCTACATTTACTATGCTTTAGATAAAGTGAGCTACTTAAGATCTCCCATATATATGTCAAACTTTTATGCTTTCATGTTTTCACACATGTCTTCTGACTAGAATGCCTTTCCTCTCTCTCCCACCCCTTCAACCTCTTAAATTCAAGGGTCAAATCAGATACTTCTCTGATCCTAGTTAATAATGGTTTCCCCCACCCATTACAACTTTATACAGTACTTTGCATTTCTTTTATGAAATTATCAAGTATTATTTTATACTACATTTTTAAAAATGGATTTAGTGATCATTTTTTAACATAACAGGTACTCTTAAGCAAATAGTTCTTCCAAGTACAAGTTCAAGTATAGAGTACATTCCCCAAGACATGTTTGATTACTGATTATTAACTGGAGTCCTTTAACTTAGGTAACTCATCAATAGCATTGACCACTGATCAGTTCTTTGTTGTCTCTCTTTGATTATTGTCTGTATTTGCTTTGTTGCAATAATTGTGTGTATTTCAGACTCTGCTGTTTTTATTGTGCATCAGTTCATTCAAGTCTTCCCATTTTTCTCTGCATTCTTTATAGTCACCATTCCTTAAGGAGCAGTAAAATTCCATTATGTTCATATACAATAATTTGTTTAGTCATTCTGTAATCATTGGGCACATGTTTTGTTTCCAGCTTCTTTGTCAACACAGAATAATGCTGCTAAGAACATTTTTGTTTGTGTGAGTCTTTTCTTTCTGTCAAATAATAGTCTTTGAAATTTAGTCCCAGTTGTGATCTCTTAATAAAAGTGTATGGATGATTTAGTAACTTTATTTTGCATAATTCCAAACTATTTTCCAGAGCAATTGAACCAGTTCACAGTTCTGCCATCAGTGAATTATTGAGTCTGTCTTCACAAAATTCTTCTAACAATAAGTTTTCCCACTTTCACCATCTTTGCTAGTTCTTCAATTGAAGGGAGAGAATACCTCAGGGTTATTTTAATTTGCATTTTAATATTTTTAGGTGCTTGAGGGGGGAAGCTATTAATATCTTTGATCATTTGTCCATTGGGAAATGTCTCAATTTTATAAATCAGTGTTAATTCTCTATGAATCTTGGATCTCATACTTTTGTCAGAGGTAGTTAATGTAAAGATTTTATCCAGTCTCTATCTTTTCTCCTGATACTTACTGCATTAATTTTTATTTTTGCAATAGCTTTCAATTTTTACATAATTAGGATTATATATTTTGTTTGTTATGATCTTTTCTACCTATTATCTGGTCATAAATTTTTCTCTATAAAATTATGATAGACATAATTTTCCCTTCTCTACTTTTATATGGAGTAACATTTTCTATTTTGAGTTATAAAATAGAAGTTGCTGATCCAAACCCATATTTTGCTAAACTACTTTTCAGTTTTTCCAGAAGTTCTTGTGAAATAAAGGGTCCATTTTCAAGGAATTTGTATATTTGATTTTGTGGGACTCAGGTGCCATAGCATAGGGAAAAGAGAAAGTCAGGAAGATTTCACTTAATTTCTCAGCTTTGGAACATAGTACATATGTGTTTATTGACCAACTGACCATGCCTAGTGTTTGCAAAGGGAGATTCCTCACTGGATGATCTCTATGAAGTGACAGGTCTGCCTCCTCCCTTCCAAAAAAAGCTATTATGTGAATTTGTCTCCAAGTGTTGCTTATCTAGGTCAATCCACTGACCCACTTTCCTGTTTTTTCACCCAATTCCAGGTAGTTTTGATAATGGCTAATTTGGAGTACAGTTTGAGATCCTCCCCTTCTTCCTTTTCTTTTTCATTATATCCCTTGATATCCTTGACCTTTGATTCCTCCAAGTTATGATGTTGTCTAAGTTTACAAAACATTCCTTTGTTGAGGTTGTGCGTCAGTCTTTTTGCCCCTGTTATATCCTGTTATTGGACTCTGAGCTCCACGAGTCAAGTTAACAAGCCAAGAAGCATTTATTAAGTGCGTACTATGTGCTGGACACCCATGCTAAGCTCTAGGGATACATTATTTAAACTTTCTTAAAGCTCCCCCCATAAATAGAAAGTGTTCAACATAATAAGGGATTAATAAGTGGGGGTCATCTATATTGGAATCAGAAAAGGACAAGAAGTTTTGAGCACAAGGGCAAGAGTATTCCATTACATTCATAAAGCACAGTCTATTCAGCCAGTCTCTGAGCAATAGACTCCCATTTTGTTTCCAACTGGGCAAAGGGAATCTAGAAGACTTTCTGGGTAAATGACAACAATAATAGCATTTATATAGCACTTTAATGTTTACAAAATACTTCATAAATATTGTCTCATTTGCTCCTCAAAATAACTAGGGAAGATAGGTGCTGTTGTCATTCCCATTGCACAGATGATTAAACTGTGATTAAATAATTAAATTAATTAATTAAATTTAATTTTTAAAAAATTAAATAAACAGAGATTAAATAACTTGTCCCGAGTCACATAGCTCATGAGTGTCCCAAGGTCAGATTCAAACTCACTTCTTCCTCACTTGAGATCCAATGCTCTATCCACTGTCACAGCTGCCTAAATCCAGAAATGTCACAAATTCAGGGTTTGGATAGTTCCAAAAAGATCTAACCAAAAAAGCACTCTGCTTCCTTAGCAATTGAGGGAACTGAAACATGTATCTCTGATCTTGGACATAAGTGCATAAAGGTAAGGATGGTTTAGTAAGAAAGAACAGTGACCCTAAGAAACACCATATAGGCTGACCTGGAAGGAAAACAGAGAAAGCCCAGAAGAAATTGCATAATATTTTAAGCTTAACAAAAATGGACTATGTGTTAGAAGACCTTGGTTCAGTTCTAGACTGTGTAACTATAGGCATATTAATTCACCCCTCGAGGCCTCAGCTTCCTGTCAATGGAGCAGATTGGCCTCCATGATCTCTCAAAGGTCCCTCTCTTATTCTAGGACTGGTAAACTGAGCAATGGAAGGTTATGAGCCTGTGAGTGGCCTGTTCTTTATAAAATCTGTATAGCTTTGGCCTGTGGCAAACTGGTGATTGTGCTTTACTGTTGTGGACAGTGAAGGAGAAGGATTTGTTCTTTTTGCTCAGTCGTGTCCTGCTCTTCATGACCCCATTTAGGGTTTACTTGGAAAAAATACTGGAGGGGTTTACCATTTCCTTCTCCAGTTCATTTTACAGATGAGGAAACTGAGGAAAACAGGGTTAAGTAATTTACCCAGGGTCACACAGCTAGTAAATGTCTGAGGCTGGATTTGAACTCAGGTCAGGTTTTCCTGACTCCAGGCCCAGCGTTCTATCCACTAATGAAAAATAAAATAAATAAAAAAGAAAAGGCTATGTATTCTGATTCCTTTCGGCAAAGAGAGACCTCCCCAATCCTACCTTTGCAAGGGAAAATGTTCAGAGGGCCTTCTGTTTCTGGGTGAGTTTGGGTCTGTCTACATAAGTGGTTGCTGTGCTCACTGAGGAGTTCACAGTAGGTAGCTGCAGATTCTAGGTCCTTTAAATACCCCCTTCTAAGTTTCTCCAGTACTCCAGACTCCCCACTTAGAGGTTTGTGAGGGCACCTGCTATGGCCATTTGCCTCACACTATAAAATGCCATCTGGTTGACCTCTTGGGGGTCTCTTGTTCATACAGGAAGTCCCTGTTGTCCCAACTTCCTGATGTCCTCAGAGCTTCTGAAAGGTTGCACTTGTGGTCTTGATAATTTCCTTTAGATTTAGGCCTGCCCAAGGAATTGAACTTAAATCTGTTTGCGGAGCCCCTCTCTCACAGGACTTATTTCTTTTGTCCTTCTAAGAAGCCAGGGAAAATGTTGCCCTTTTCTATTTCAGCTCAGGATAACAGCCCTTCTCCTCCTCTTCCTTGGAGCACTTTCTCCCCACCCCCATCTGCAAAAAGGAGGGAGTTAGAACAGATGATGTCTCAAGTCCCTTCCAGCCCTAATCCTGTGAGCCTTTCATGTGGAAGGAGTCTGCAGATTTTGACAACTTGGGCCATAGCTCAGAGGACCTCCTGTTGTCTTAGTCTCCTTCCCCTCACTCTATCCATCTCTTATCAAGGGCTGAGTTTTGTATCACTCCCAGACCCTGCTATACTGCTTTGCCCACTGTGAATGCCAATGCTAATTAGCCACCTTGTGTTGGCCACATTAAGGGTTTTAAGCTGCCTCCTATCAAGAAATAAGGGGAAAGGGGGGAGGAAGAGGAAGATAAAATGAATAGGATCGCAGAAGTGGAAGATACCTTAGAAAACATCTACTTCAGGGGTTCTTAATCTTTTTTTGTATCATAGACTCCCTTGACAATTTGATGAAGCCTATAGACCCCTTCTCAGAATCATGTTTTCAAACACATGAGGTAAAATACAGAAGGAGATGCAATTTATATTGAAATAGTTATCAATATAATTTTTTTTAAAAAAAGCAAACAAACCAAAATCATGGGCCTCAGGTTAAGAACCCCTGATCTAGTTTAAATCTATTATTTTACAGATGAAAAAACTGAGGCCAAGAGTGGGAAGTGACTTTCTTTTCCTCTCTTTCATTTGATCAGCCTTTTCTGTCCACCCCTCAACACACTTTTCTCTTCTGTTTTTCCTCTTCTAATACTGTTACTTTTCTTTTTCCCATTTTCTTCCCATTTCCATTTCTCTCACTCCCTTGTGTCTATGTAATCATATATTTCTCTTCCTCCAGCAACTCAAACAGTTTGGAATTCATATTGGCAACTGAATTTCCTCCCTCTTAGGCAGGTTTTTTTTTTTTTTTTAAATAAAGCACAATGAATGCATCCAATTGAGAAAGAAAAGTCTCAGACCCCAGGCCTTAGTTTTCCCCTAACAAGGCCCCTTCCAACTCAGCTCCAGGAAAACCGTCTCCGGGAGCTGAAGCCAGGAGAGGCCCTGCCTAGGGCCTGAGCTCATAAAGCCCAGGTGTGCTCAAGCCCCACATCTCCGTCAGTCTTAGAACATGAGCCTCCCTCAGTAACAGTCAAAGAGCTGTGTGCTCCCTGCCAAGAAATCGGAAAGTCGTGCAGAGGGCCAACAAGAGCAGGCGTCAGATTTCTGCCCTGAGACACTGTCTGACACAGCACATGGACAATTTCACTGTGGGTAACCACAGGCTTATCAGGGTTCGAAATCTCATCAAGAAATTCCGCCTGATCATTTTCCATCTTTCTTTCTCCATTCACCTCTCTTCCTCTCTCCCATTCTTTTTCTCTTTTTCTTTGTTCCTCCCTTTCTCCCCTCTCTTTCTGTCTCCTCTTCCTCTCTCCCTCTTGTCCCCTTCTCTGTCTCTCTACCTCCCTGGTCCTCCCTCTCTCTGTGTCTGTCTCTATCTCTTCCTCACTTTCTCTCTCTCCCTCTTCTCCCCTCCTCTCTCCCTCTTTCTCTCTATTCATCTTTTTTTCTCTCTCTCCCTTTCCTCCCTTCTCCCTAACTTTCTCTCTCTCCTCCCCTTTTCTCTCTCCCTGTTGCTTTCTCTCCCTCTCCTCCCCTTTCTCTTACCACTTTATATCTCTCCTTTATCCCTCTCACCATCTCTCTCATTGTCTTTTTCTCTCTATCTACTTTCTCTTTCATCCCTTCCTCTTTCTCCTATCTCTCCCCTCTGTCATTTTCTTCTTTCTCTATCTCTGTCTTTTTCTGTCTCTATCTCTCTCTGTATCTGTCTCTCTCTCTGACTCTTGATATTTATACACATAATGGCTCCTTCCCATCTCTTTTTCTTTTTCTTTGCTGACTTTCTCCCCACCCCAGCTTGTGCCTGTTTCTCCCCTCTTTCCCTACATTGCTTTCCATTTCTCCCTCATTTTTTAGTCTCTTGCTCTCCTTTCTTCCTTGGAAGCCTTTCACTCTGACTCTGTCTCCTTCCCTTTCTCTTTGCGCCTTTCTGATCTGTTTCTTTTGACATGGGTCCCAGGCCTCCTGCCAAGTTTCAGATCCATTAGTGAGGTGCCTTGCTGACTGAAGCACGAATCAGGACTGATCCGGGAGCAATTAGCAGCTGCTCGCACCTCATCTGGAAGACATTAGCCAGAGCTGGAAGCAGAAGGAGAGAAACAAGAAGACTCCCTATCCATGCCAAACGGAATAAATCTCCTATTTCTGAAACATTAAAGGATCCCAATCCAGCAGATATATTACTGAAGATAATGGGGATACAAATAGAAATAGAATAATGCCCTGTAGGATGTAAGGTTAAAGAGGCCTATTAGCTTGCCCTGGGTTTCCTCCAAAGTGTGGTTTAGGTGTGCAAATACCAGCCAGAAAATGTAGTATCTTTGTCTCCCATGACAATCCCAAAGTGTACAAATACCTTTACAATCTCAATTCAGAGCAATCCAATTCAACCAACATTTTGTTTAATGTTACTGTGTGCAGAGGCAGTATGGTATGGTGACTAGGGAACTGGTCTTAGCATCTGGAAGACCTGGGTTCAAGTTCTTACCTCTGATGCGTACTGACTGTGACACCCGGGTCACTTAACCTCTCAGTGATTTTAGGCAGCTCACAAGAGTATACTCAACAGCATTGGTAGGATGAATTCCCTCATCCCAAGAGTCCACAGGTCCAGTCCCTGAGCCCCATTTCTTCTGTGTACTTAGCACTGTGATAGGTGCTGGGAGAAACATGAAGCTGGTGGAACTTACACCGACAGAGAATAGCAATAGAGAATAGAGAAATAGCTTTCTCTGTCTTTCTCTCTCTCTTTCTCTCTCTCTCATAGACACACACACACGTGTGCACACACACACACACACACATATATATACCCCTTTATAAAAAAGTACAAAAAATTACTTAGAAGGTTGCTTGGGACAAGAGAGATCAAAGAAGACTTCAAGGAAGATGGCATTGGAGTTGGCCATCAAAGGAATTCAGCAAGAGAAAAACTGGAGCAGCGAAAGTAGAAGACTGAAATCTATCTTGGGCAGACACAAATATATTAAATTTCCTGATGGACAAAATAAACCAGATATCAAATCTTCAATACAAACATGTTCATGAAATAACAAAAATAGAAATGTCTAGCAAGTCCTAAGGTCTAAGGCTATGTTCCCACATCAATTGCAAATCAGGCTATTACTATTATTAATAATACTCTTAGTAGTAGTGTAGTATAATTATTGCTGAGTCAGGTCTGACTCTTTGTGACCCCATGGACCATACTGTCCATGGGATTTTCTTGACAAAGTTGTGGGCGTAGTTTGCATTTCTTTCTCCAGTAATTTAAGGCAAATAGAGATTAAGTGACTTGTGCAGGGTCACAGAACTAGTAAGTGTCTGAGGCTGGATTTGAGTTCAGGTCTTTCTGATTCCAGGCCTGGCACCCTATCCACTGCACTGCCTAGCTGCCCATAGTTTACATTATACTGCAGATTACAACGTTGTTGGTTGGTCCTTTAGTCAGGTCCAGCTCTTTGTGACCTTGTATGGGGTTTTCTTGGGAAAGACACTGGAGTGGTTTGCCATTTTCTTCTTCAGCTCATTTTACAGATGAGGAAACTGAGGCAAGCAGGGTTAAGTGATTTGCTCAGGGTCACACAACTAGTTTGAGGCTGGATCTGAACTCAGTTTTTCTGACTCCAGGCTCAGTGTTTTATCTATTGAGCCACCTAACTGCCTCCAAAATAATTATTAGTAAGGATCATTTCATTCTTTATATGTATCCCCAACACCTGGGAGAATGCCTAGAAGGCATGGAGTAGACACGACACTTCAAGTGGGCAATGTTGGATTTGCAGGAAGACCTGCATTCAAATCCTGCCTCAGGCATGTTAGCTGTATGACCCTGAGATCACTTAATATCTCTCCACTTCAATTTCCTTATCTGCAAAATGATGGTAATAAGAGTACCTACCCTTCAGGGTTGTTTTGAAGAACAAATCAGATATGTGAAATACTTTGCAAACCTTTAAGCACTATATAAATGCTAGTTATGGTTATTATTATTAGATTACAGCTGAAAAAGCAATACTGCTAGTTGAGAACCAATGGTAGTTGTAGCAGCAGTGTTATATATAACTCACTCTTTTTAATTAAATACATTAAAAAAAATTTTTGTTACTCTGAACTTGACAAACACCAGCAAATATGAATATTGCTATATACAAAGAAAGAACAGAGAAAGTGGATTGTGCATAAACCGACACATTTCCATTACATACTTTTTAAAGGTATATAATAAATTTATCACCTTCATTCCAGGCATGCCCTGCTTGTCTGTTATCTCCCTCCTTCTGAATAACTCATTTTAAGGTTTGCAAAGCACTGTGCTCACAAAACAGCCCTGTGCCAGAAAGAGTAGAAGAATTATTATCCCCAAGAAAAGTGAAGAAACTGAGGTAAAAGAAATGAACAGACTTGTCCAGTGTCAAACAGTGCAGAATTTTCCCTACTTGGACTTGAGCCCAGGCCTTCTGGCTCTTTCCATTATGTTGACTGTGACGTTGGAAAGTTAGCCTCATTTTTTTTTCTTAAATGAAATTTAAGGCCATGATTGATATTGTTTTCTGTTTGGATATACTTTTTTTCCAAAAAAAATCTAGAAGTTTCCCTGAGAACAGAGAAACCTCAGGTTCATGGTTTTCTGACCAAGATAGTAAAACCTAGTTTTGTTGAAGATTTGGCCTCTAGCACAGTGCATGGAACATAGTAGGAACTCAACAAATGGTTGTGGAATCTAGTTAAGTTCATTAAGTGCCCCTAAACTATTTTTTAAACACTTGGGTCTGGTTAAAACCCAACATGAATTTTTTTTCAAGCACTTTTTTCCCCCTTAATCTGAAAACACATGTGTATTTTAAGGGAAATTTAATCCATATGCTTCTGATTCACTTACACTTAAATCATCAAAATATTGTTTTGCAAGACCTGTTTGATGTCCAAAAAGTCATGAATGCTGTTTCAAAGTTGGGGGAAGTAAAGAAAAGCTTTATTTCTGGAAAAAAAACAAGAAGTTCCATTCTTCCAAGAATAATCTGACTTGAGTACACCAAAAGGTTTGAGATCCTTTCAAAACCCTTAATCTCAAGAACCTAGTGGAGAGGTGTAGACCTGGCACTAGCCACACTAGGTTCCTCCTTGTTTCCATCAGGCAGCCATAGATGGAGGTTGTAGCTTTGATACTTCTTTGCTATCTCAAGTGCTTTTGGAACCATGAGCCCTCAATACCTGACCATGACAAAAGGCTGATCTTGCTGGAGACTCCAAAGATTATTTTGCAATAAATAGCCAAGATTCATGTTCAATGTGTATTCTTGGAAAATGGCTTTCTGTGGCCTGATTATTGTATTAAGCAGATAAAACAGAAATCCCCCTTGGGTTAGAAAACCCCTTTGAAGTTTTAAAGGAAGTACCTGGCAAACACAATTCACAAGAATGCATTTCAAAGATAGCATGTTCCAAGTTGGACTCAGCAAAACTTCTTGAGAGGCTCTTGATCTTAAGAAGAGACACACTATGGGAAGTTTCTCATGCAAGCATCCAGTGGAGGTTATGACCCTGTGTGGCCTGAAAACAATCTCTTTATTTAGGCATATCCCACTTTGCTCACAAGCAAAATGAGCACAAGCTGCTAGCTAAGTGAGTGTAAGGAAATGTTTAAAAACATTTTTAAAATCATCATCATTAACAAGAAACTGTGTAGGTGACAGATATGGTGGACATAATTGCACATAAAGGAGGCCCTTCCAAAAGGAATACATTGCATTGAGGATATGTAAGAAGAAAAGTGAAAACATTGATTGCTGCTGAGACACAGACTTGAAGAGCAGCATTTAGGAGGGATGTAATCATTTATCCTGTCTACCTCAGTTTTCTCAACTGGAGTCAGGAAAACCTAAGTTCAAATCCAGCCTCACACACTTAGTAGCTGTGTGACTCTGGGCAATTCACTTAACTTTTATTTGCCTCAGTTTCCTCATCTGTAAAAGGGGGATAATAATAGCACCTGCCTCCATAATTGTTTTGATGATTAAATGGATAATATTTGTAAGGCACTTAGCACAGTATCTGTCCATAGTAGGAACTTAATACCTTGCTGAGTGGCAAATCACCCAAGTATAATGTACAATTACCTATCTGTACCCCAAAACAGGGCTGGGAAAAAGTATTTGTGTGCTATAGACACAGTTCCAAAGTTGCACCTCTTGTGAGTTATTGGACCAGAGGCTCTGGACCTTCACTGTGACACATATAACTTGTCATTTTCCTTTTAACCAGACCTGTGATTTCATCGGTACTAAGAATTCCCAATGAGGAAAATTCCTTTATGAATACAAATCTGAGCCTGCATTACAATTTATAGCCTTAGAATTGCTTGGATGCACTGAAAGATTAAGTGATTTATGCTCTGAACCTCAAAGATTCAGGGGAAATTGAACCCTCAGAAGTGTAGGTCAGCACAGGAACCCTGAACACACAGGGCAAGACCAAGCAGAGTGAACCACCCTATCCAGAAGCTCAACCTTGGGTTAGCCCTGGCACAAAACATATATAATATTCAGGAACTAAAGTTGTAGAGATAAGTAAATCAGAGATAATCATTGCAAATTCCTTAAGAACTGCAATGAAAGACTCAAAAGAAAAATTATGAATTGTCTACAAAGACTATATGAATACTTAAATAAAATGAGATCAAGGAGAGTGAATTCAAGAATCACTGGACTCTTTCAAAACCACAATCCACCCTCTTTTTCCCCCCAAAAGAAGTCTGGATACTATATTTCTAGAAATCATAAATGAAAACTGAAAAGATCTATTAGAAACAGAAGACAAAGTGAAGGTAGAAATAACTAATGGACCAATCACTTCCTGAAAGAAGCCCCCAAAAGAAAAGTCCCTGAAAGTGATAGCCAAAATCCAAAGTTACTATGTAAAAAGGAAAATGTTGCAAGCATCCAAAAAGATACAATTCAATTACCAAGAAACCACAGTTATGATTACACAAGACTTGGCAACTTCTATAATAAATGAGAGAAGGTCCTGGAATATATTTCAAAAGGCAAAAGAGTTAGGCTTACAACCAAGAATAATTTATTCTAAGTAAAAAGCCGAGGATACTCTTACAGGGGAAAAAAATAAATCTTTGATGTAATAGAGGATTTTTGAGCATTTCTGATGAAAAGATCAAAAACGTCTTTGGAGTTCTGAGACACAAGTTCAAGAGTCCAGGAAAAAAAACTAGAATGCTCTAGGGGTGGTCTATCAAGTGCTAAATCAGTTTTGGATTTAGAGATTGGATCAAATGTGGGCCAAGAGACAGCATTCTAGCAAATCCCTAAAGAAGAACTACTTGAGGGGGAAGAGGGAGAAGAAAACATTTTCATGTTGGCCTCAGCCTAGGTCTTCTTTCTCCCTTCCCCTTATTCATAGGAGGTCCTTGCAAGCTTTGGATTATTTGGGGAATTTGGGATTTTCCACATTCCCATTTGCTTCCCAGTATCATCCCCCAGGAAAGGAGGACCTAATAGGAGTGTCTGCAACTAGAGCCAAGAACAAACTGGATTCTTCCAAGGAGCCCAGTGGAAAAAGCTATGCCATGCCTAAGGGCAACCTATTTAACACTCAACAAAGTGGGAGGTGGGATGGGGGAAAGGACTTCTAGCAACGGGGATCTATGAGTTATCCCTTTATCCTATGTGCTCTCTAAGTTCGAAGCTACTCTTCCCTTGATTGTGTTTGTTCTGGTGGGAGAGTGTCTCATGGACTTTGGGGGAGATGCCTTGTAACAACTGTTCTTACTACAGTACTTTAGTTGATTCTTCTTTCTAAAGGCTAATTAAATATGGTGGACTGATTGCTATTCAACCGGAAGCATACCAATGGGAGCTCATAAGCTATAAATAACTAGAAAAACAACCTCCAACTCTTCAGTGCTACCTCTAGAGACCTGAGGGGCCAGAATATTTGAGCCCTGGAGACCCAAAACTCAGATCTTACTTATGCACAGAGAGAGAGAGAGAGAGAGAGAGAGAGGAAGAAAGAGAGAGAGAGAGAGAGATGAGTGGATAAGTGGATGAGTGGATAGATGGATGAATAGGTGATGTGCCTGGCACATACATAGTAGGTGCTTAATAAATGCTTGTTGATTGACAGACTGACACATAGTAAGCACCACAAATCATTTTTCATTTGTCAATTCATTCAACAATTTTGTGAGGTGGTTATTATTATCCCCACTTTATAGATGGGGAAATTGAGGAAACTAAGATTCAAAGTAATGAAATGGCTTGACCAGAGTTACACAGCCAGAAAGTGTCTGTCTGGATTTAAGCCTAGTTCTTCCTGATTCCCAGGCTGGTACCTGACCTACTATGCTATATATTCTGTCTTGCAGCCTACAAGCTAGAATTTTCTGGCATTTAATATGTGTTCATCTAGAAAAAGTATAATGTATTGTATAATGATAATAGCAATAGATAACATTTATATAATGCTTACTATGTACCAGATAATGTGTTAAGCACTTTACAATTATCTCATTTGAGCCTCACAACAACCCTAGGAGATAGGTGCTACTATCTCCATTTTACAAATGAGAAAACTTAGGCAACCAGAGGTTAAGAGATTTGCCCAGGGTCACATAGCTAGTAAATGTTTGAGGTCAGATTTAAACTCAGGTCTTCCTGACTCCAGGCCTAGCACTCTATCCACTATACCTCCAAGCTTCCTGTACCCCCTTTAGTGTTGTACCCTAGTCAGACACCCACCTTCCCTAACCCTAGTCCTGACTCCCACCCCTAAGTAAAGACCAGAAAGACAGAACTAGTGGTAGAGAAGTAGGAGTAGGGGATACTAGGAAAGGAGAATGGGAAATAGTAGCAGACTAATTGGTACTGATCCAAGCAGGCCGAAGGAAACAGAGGCCACAGCAACACTAAGTCTCTGTATGTATACTCTTAGCTTCCTTAGCATCTCTGGCAAACATGTAGTATAGGATCTTAGAATATTAGAGTTAGAAGAAACCTTTAGAGATCACCTAGTCCAGGGGTGGGGAACCTGCAGCCTCAAGGCCCTTTGACTGGATCCAATGTGGCCTCAAGGCCACAGGTCCCCACCCCTGATTCTAGTCCAACCCTCCCATCCTACAGACAAGGATTTAATAGTAACATGTTAATATAGCACTCTAAGATTTGCAAAGCACTTTCCATTCGTTTCATATGATCTTCAACTCTTCCCTGTGAGGTAGACCCTGCTATAACCCTCATTTTACAGATGAGGAAACTGAGCTCAGAAACAGCAAATGACTTGCCTGGAACTACACAGCTAATCCACTGTCTGAGCTGAGATTTGAAACCAGGTCTTACTAATTCCAAAGTCCAGTACTTTATTCACTACATTTGGCAGCCTGGGAACAGCGCTGGGAAAGATGTAAGGTACAAGGCTGTGCTTTCTAATATTATGGAAGCCTCTCACAGAAATAAAAATTTGTGTGAAGTGAGCAGAACCAGGAGAACGTTGTAAACAGTAACTAACAGCAATATTTTTCAAAGAATAATTATGAACAACCAAGTTATTCTGAGTATTATAAATATTCAAATCAACTAAAAGGACCTATGAAGGAAGACATTATCTCTAGAGAAAGAACTGATAAATAAAAGTATACATAGTATGATTTTACATGTATTTATAAATCTGTTTCAAATGGTGGCCTCTCTAATGGAGAGAGGGAGACAATCTGGAACTTAAAATGACAAAAATTATTTTTAATAAAAATAAAAGAATTTGTACATGATTTTCCATAGCCCTTGGGATAAACTCTTAGTGGGCACAGAGTAGTAGAAAAAATCTTGGGCAAATCCTTTCATCTGAGCCTCAGTTTCTTCATCTGTAAAATGAAAATGTTTTGCTTAATTAGTTCTGTTTTCCCTTCCAGTTCTGACATTCCATGATTCTGCCAATTAAGACATATCAGAATTATCATAATGTTGAAATTCTTGAAAGTGTTTCCATTGGAACAAGAAGGTCATTCTGTCCTGGATGGTCACTGAAAAAATCTAAAAACTTAGATAAAAAGAAAAAAAAATGAGAGTCGTGCATCTTGCTAGTGTGCCAGGCTTTTCAGGGAGAGATAGGATATTTGTCCATGGAGAAAATGATTGCAAAACTACCTAAATAGACAGTACCAAATTCCACAAAGTAAACACAGAGGAATTTGAAGACTGGGCCAAGCCATTAATAAAGGTTCAACTTACACTACGAAATAACTGTACTACTGAGGTTAGGATTCTGGAGAGAAAGGGGAAATGGACTGGTTTTCATCCCTTAGGTAGTGGTAGGAAAAACCTCTCTTCTTCTCACTCACCAACCACATTTAAGCCTGAAACCCCCCTGGGCAGAGAGCAGATCTCTTATCGGCTTTGTAAAAGCCTGCTTTCTTGCCTAACGCTAAACAGTATAGACGTTGTAAAACCTCACCTGTGTTCATCCAAGGGGAGGGAAAGGGAAATGAGCTATTCTGGAGAGCTGAAGGTTATCCCTTAAGGACCAAAATTTTACATTTTATGTTAACCCTTTGGAATGGAAATCACACTAAAATGTGTTAGGGACTACTTTGCCTTCTTGGGGCAAAGGCTATTGATCCAGAACTAGATTTTTTTAATGGCAAGGTCATCATAATATATGTAAATTATTGAATTACACATTTAACTCAGTTCAGCAAACATGTATTAAACACCTACTGTGTGTAGTGCATTATGGGAGGCTCTGGGGAAGAGATATAAGTTTGGGAAAGATAGTTGCTGTTGTCTTAGATTTTAGAGAATAGAAGGAGAATAACACACATATGTAAATCACTACACGGAGGCATCCTGTTATAGGAGGCAGAAAACCAGCTTCAGTGTCCAGAAGACTTTGGTTAAAGTCTTACCTCTGAAACATACTAGCTATTTGATTCTCTACGCCCCAGGAACCTCTAAACTGTACAGCAGATGCTGGCCAACCTGCATTGGTCAAGGGAGTTTCCTCACTGGGAGTTCCTTATGAAATGTGTGGGGTTTTTGAAAGATCAAAACAATATTACATCATAAACATACTTTTTGTTGAGTTGTTTCAGTCATTTTCAACTCTTCATAACTCCCATTTGGGGTTTTCTTGGCAAGGATACTGGAGTGGTTTGCTATTTCCTTCTCCAGTTCATTCAAACAAGGTTAAGTGACCTTCCCAGCAAGTATCTGAGGCTGGATTTGAACTTAGGTCTTCCTGATTCCAGGTCTGGCATTCTGTCTACTATGCCACTTAGCTGCCTGACAGATATACTAGAGAGGCACAAACAAATTCCATTAGTGATAACAGGCAGTCTCTCTGCCTTTATCTTTAGACAGCGCCTCACCATGTACCTTCCCTCTGCCTTTACTGCCACCAGTCTAGGACCAAAGAACTGACTTCCCCATGGAGAGAGATTCCTGGGGTAAAGCTGACCTGGCTCAGTCTTGGGGTCCAAGGTCCAGCCCTCCAGCCACCTTGCTTTGGCCTTGGCCATCTTCCTAATCTATACATATCACCCCACCCTTCCACTTCCTGCTCAAGGATTCAAAGCAACATTACTATTTTTTTAAGAGTTAAGTGACTTGTCCAGGGTCACACAGCCAGTAAGTGTCTGTGGTTGGATCTTAATTCAGGTCTTCCTGACTCAAAGGAACATTATGATTGCAGCTGTGAAGAGTGATCATTTACTGCCCTGTGGTTCCGCTCATAATTCTATTCTGTGTTCCTGACTCCTGCAGATTATGAGTTCTAGGATGTCTAAGGTTTCTGAAATCCTAGTCACCCACTCCCTACCTCCTCATACTCATCCATGTCAATGCAACTTATATCCCTTTCCCACTCTTCCCTAGCCTTCCACTAGGCCCTCTGGATTTTCATTCTATTGTTATCAAATTTCATATTAGAATTCTACAGAAATTACTTTTCATATATTTTATGAGAGATTGTATCTAAGGGATAAAGGACAGGAAAAAGTCAGACATAACACTGACATCTGGAACATGGGAGGCTGGGAAAATTGCTGTTATGTTGCCACAAAGGGAAAAAAAATGAACTTAGAAGGAAAGATCAGGTGGAAGGTGAAAGATAATTTATTTGAGGACATAATGAGGTTGCTCTGTCAGTAGGTATCAGGTGGTGAGGGCCTACCATGGCTATAACAAATACAATAATGCCTTCAGGTCCTTTTGAGATATAGAGGATTTTTTGATGCTGTAGAATAAGACTCAGGATGTGCGTGTGTGTGTGTGTGTGTGTGTGTGTGTGTGTGTGTGGTGTTTGTTTTAACTTTCATATCTTCTTTTTTAAAGTGTTTTTCTTCTCACCTCCTTTACTCTTAGACTATCAGTTTGTCACATACCCCTCCAGTAATCCCATCTGCCCATAACAGCCCTTTTCACCCTTAACCTGCTTTGGACTTAGAAACCAGGGAAGAAAGTTTGTGGGAGTTGCATGCAAAGTACAAGTAGAAATAAACTTTAAGTAGGGATGAGAAGGTTTCTCCTATAAATAAAATGTAGGACCATTGGGCAAGGATTTTGTAACAGATATTTTTGCTGTTCAGAAGTCTTTTGTGCTTCCTCACTAGAATGTGACTGTTGTGAATTGTCAAGGTATTACTGCCATCTATCATATGACACTCCGTGTCCTTAACCTCTGTGCCCAGCTCGGGCAGTCCCTCATGCCTGGAATGTGTTCTCACTTCACCACCTCCCTTTTATACTCCCGAGCCTCCAAAGTCCAGCCAAAACACTTCCTCCTACAGTAGGTGTTTCCTGATGCCCCCTCCCCATCTAACTATTCCTGCCTCCTCTTCCCACACTCGGAAATTATGTTGTATTTGTTCTGCATATGCATGTGTGTTCATGTTGTTTCTACTAAATAAAGAAATCATGATAACGATAATAGCTAGCATTTATTTAGTGTTTTAAGGTTTTCAAAACACTGCATGTGCTGTCTCATTTGGTCCTCACCTGTCTTAGCCTCAGTTTCCTTATCATAAAATAGGGATGATAATAGAACCTACCAACGGGGCAAGTCACTTAACCCTGTTTGCCTCAGTTTCCTCATCCGTAAAGGGAGCTGGAGAAGGAAATGACAAACCACTCCAGTATCTTTGCCAAGAAAATCCCAAATGGGGTCATGAAGAGTCAGACATGGTTAAAATGACTCAGCAACAATAACCAACACACACACACACACACACACACACACACACAGACACGAAATCTTCATAATGCTTCTAATGGACTTAATTTTTTTTAAGCCAGGGCTTTATGGAGATTCTATAGAAGGAAAGTTTCTCTTTCCTAATTTAGAACATTTGCTTTTTCTAGGAGCATAACTGCTATTGTCATACAGCACTGTCTGCTTTTCTGTTTTAAAACAAATCCCCTTTATGCGACACAAAACTGAGATTACATGATTTCCCCTCATAAGGAGGAATGTGTCTGTTTCATGTGTAGAATTATGCCCCTGTTCATGCTCCTGGCATCTGTACAAATGTCAGTGATACTGACAGTCAATTGGTCTCAATTCATTGGACCTCTACTTGTCAAAGGCAAAATATGAAGAACATAGAGAATCAAAGTTTTAAAGCAGGGAGGAACCTAGGAGAACATCCAGTCTCAGACCTTCATCTTACAAAAGAAAAAACTGAGGCCCAGCTGAAGCAAATTGCTTCGGGTTACAGAGCTAGTTAGAAGAGAAACTGGGGCTAAAACTCAGGTTTTATGTTTCAAAAGGTCAAGTGCTAGAAACCATTTAGGTTTGTCTGTTTTTTTTTTTTTTGGAGGCTTGACCTCCCCATCTTGTCCAGGCCAGAAATACAGCGGCCACTCATAGACCGACGTAACTGCTAATAAGCATGGGAACTTGGACCTGCTCTGTTTCAACCTGGGCTAATTTGCCCCCTTCCATAAGTAGCCTGGTAGCTCCTTGCCCTTGAGGCTCACCCATACTGCGTTAGACTTAGTGTGGATACCCAATCAGCTTTAACCTTACTGTAGCTCAGGCCTTCTCAACTCAAGGGCTCTACCAGGCTCAGCCTCCCCCAGGAGTGCAGATTACAGGCATTTACCACTACGCCTAAGATCATGTAGTGCCATGTGGAAGCCAATGCCTATAGGAGTTAAGTGACTCATGTGCTATTATCCCTTGTAAACTTTTCCTGATCTTCCCGAGCTGTTAGTGCTCTCTCTCTCCTCTCTCTCTCCCTCTCCCTCTCCCTCTCCCTCTCCCTCTCCCTCTCCCTCTCCCTCCCCCCTCCCTCTCTCTCCCCCTCCCTCTCTCCCTCTCCCTCTCCCTCTCTCCCTCTCCCTCTCCCTCTCCCTCTCCCTCTCCCTCTCCCTCTCCCTCTCCCTCTCCCTCTCCCTCTCTCTCTCTCTCTCTCTCTCTCTCTCTCTCTCTCTCTCTCTCTCTCTCCTTCTCTCCTTCTCCTTCTTTATTATGTCATTATGTTATCAAATCATTATGCTATACTTTATCTGTTTACATGTTACATGCTAGGCAGCCAGAGGGCTCAGTGGATAGAGTACTGGACCTGGGGTCATAAAGATCTGTGCCTAATTTCAGCCACAGACACTTATAAGCTATATAACCCTGGACAAGTCACTTAACCCTGTTTTCCTCAGTTCCCACGTCTGTAAAATAAACTGGAGAAGGAAATGACAAACCCCTCCAGTATCTTTGCCAAGAAAACCCCGAGGCATCACAAAGCATCTGATAGGGTTGAAAAATGACTCAATAACAACAGCTGTGGGAAGGTATGAATCCACATCTTCTAACTCTAAATTCAGCGCATTGTTCATGGTACCACACTAGGGACTTAAAAAACAAGACCCATAGGATCACAGAAGGAGGACATTATGTGTCCATGTCAGAAGACCTGAGTGGAAATCTTGATTCTACTATTTGTCTGGGTCTTCAGGTAAATCAGGTAAATCTTACTGTCTTCATGTTTAAAATTGGGGGTGAGTCTAGATGACCTCTGATGGCCCTTCTACCTCAACTTCTCTGATCTGCTTCCATCTTTAAGTTAGTTACAGCTTCCCCTCATACACATGTTGGGGCCAAACTGGGCACAGATCCAAGCAGCCAAGAAGGAAGCATGAGGAGGCAGGAACCAAGAAAAGCTGTAGGGTTCTGAAGTATGTGTGTTACGAAAGGCTTTGTGATGAGGAGAAATTTTCTGTGCGAATATAAACAGGAACTGCTCTCTCCTTATAAGGAAGATGATTTCTCAGGGCAAACAAGGGGACTGTTTATACTTTTAAACACATTCTGTGTTTTAGAACTCCTTCCCCTCCAGACTCCTAGACTCTGAGGAGATGCCTTAGAAATCCTCTCAGCCTTTTCCTCGTCTTTCAGAATTTAAGTAAAGATTGATCCTATAGGATTCCTGCTTGGCAAAAATGCCCTCCACCCCCACTCCACCACCCCCCCAACACATGCACACAAAGAAAACTCAGTATTTCCATGTGGCCAGTGATTTGTTAATCCTTAATCCAGTACCAATTGTTGACAACAGCTGGCATTTTCCATTGTTACTGTCTTTTTCTCCTCTTTTCCTGTTGTTGGTGACCTTGGTTAGAGTCACTTATAAAGGGAGGATCTGACAATGGTATTGTAGGCCACCACTATTTCCCATAGGTCTTTGTTGATGATGATGATGATACGGAGACCAGGGAAGTTGTAACTTCCTCATATTCTGACCTGGTAGGATTTCTAGTAGGCTTAGCAAATTCTAATGAGTTCAGGCCACTGGGCATAACTTTGTGGAGAGGAGGATTTCCAGGGCCAGATTTCTGGAAAGAGCATTTATTGGATAAGTTAATCAGTATAGAGGAGGCATCATGGGTTGGTAGAATTCAACATCTGACCCAGTTCATCCTGAAGCCATTTCACAGATGAATGAGGTGAGGTTTGGATTGGAGGAGTCAGAAAACCTACACTTTAGTTCCACCTCTGCCAGTAACTCACTGTATTGTACTAAGCAAATCATTTTTATCTCTTTAGGTCTCATTTTCCCCATTTGTAAAGTGAGGGGGTTGAATCAGATGATAATTTAAAATAAAATATTATTAATACCATTTGTCATCCCTTCATTTATCTCCTCCCAGAACCATCCTTTTCAAAAAAAGAAAAAAGGAAGAAAATTCAACAAAATTAGTCAATGGATCAAAAACATCTGACATTCTGTACAGTGTTCCATGCCCATATTCCCCCATCCCTGAACAAAGGTTCATTTTGTTTTCAGCTCTCCCTCAGGGCCAAGCTTGGTCATTATAATTACATAACATTTCATTCCTTTTTGTTGTTGTTCTTTATGTTTATTTTGCTTACTTTACTCTGAATTAGTTCCTATAAATCTTTTCACAATTCTGTGTACTCATTACATTCATCACTTTCTCCAGCAAAGACATAGTTCATCCCACCATTCATTCATACCTTGCTTAGCCAGGAGCAAAACCTCATCATGCCCAAAGAATCAACCCCTCCTTGACCACGATGAATCTCCTTTATCACGGGGCTGAATACCTCTCCTCGTTCTATACCTCACCTGCTGTTTATCAGAGAGTCACTGAATTGGGCTATTTCTATTACGAGATCTTCCCAAGAATCCTGAGGGATTCTGATATCTGTATGGGGACACCATGTTTTAAAGGAGTGGCATTTTGTCCTACCAAATCAAATCCTATTTCTGTAATCCACAGATAATAAGCACATTGGAACCTTATGTTCTTCACATTTTTCAGTTAATTATGAGGTGGTAAAGATGTGTTACATTATCTACTTTATATACTTGTTTTCTCCCCCATTAGAATGTAAACTCTTTGAAAATTTAGATTCATCATATTCCAACCTAGTTTAGCACTTAGTACTATGTGTAACACACGGTAGGCCCTTAATAAATACGTGTTAATTGACTGATTGAGAATTTTTTTCAAAAGCTTGATAATTTCATCAAAGGGCCCTACTCTGAAGTCCCATTCTAGTAAGGAGGTGACCCTTGATTTCTCAGAGGTTGTACCAGCAGAATGGAAATTTTGGCAGATTCTGCCACGCTGGAAAAGCTTAAAGTGTGGTCCCAGCTTGAGTCTGTTTTCCAAAGCTCAACTCAAGTAACTACAGACAGACACAGGACCAGTATGGCTGATCACCTAGTGATGAATTTTTTTTTTTGTCATGGCAATCCACGAAACAAAAAAAAAATAATTACTCTCAGTCCCATACACTTGTGGTAGCAGAAAAGAAGGTTGAGGGTACTAAGGATCACACAGCTTTCAGGCTGTCAACAACTTCAGTTTGATGGTTAGTATACTAAATGTGAGTTCCTGTCCAATAACCACAAAGTGGACATAATTCTGGAAGAGCTGAATCATATCAATCCTGACATTCTTGCTACAAATGAAACCAGAAGAAAGAAAAGAAGAAAGCCTGCTTTCCTGATTGGTGAATTCTTAGACTGACTCAATATTTCAGGCATGCTCATTTCATTCCCAGTTCACTCTCCAGACTGTTCCATGTCCTCAATAGACCTTGGGGGAAGGGTGGAGAAGGTTGGAAAACGCATCCATCCAGTTTTCCAGCTCCCCTTCATGCTTTATCTTCCTGTATTAGATTGTAAGTGTCTTTACAGTAGAGATTGTCTAGGATTTTGAGGGGGGTTTTTTTGTATTTGCATCTCTGGTATTCAGCACAGTGCCTGATACATAGTAATCACTTAAATGTTCATTCGATCTATTTATCTATCTATCTCTCTATCTAAGAAGAAAGTTTCAGCTAAATGGAAACATAACTCCTAGGCACTCCTTAGAGAAAAGAAAGAAGTTGGAGGAATAAATTTTTTCCTACACCCAGAAGTTACAAGAAACATTATTTCATGGAACATTTGGTCACCGTGTATTGGCAGTACTTATGAGTGTTTTCAAAAAGACCACCATGAAATATTTACAGCTTGCTCATCAAATCAGTTCTTGAGGACTATGTGGTAGAGAAATGATTTCTCTCTCTCTCTCTCTCTCTCTCTCTCTCTCTCTCTCTCTCTCTCTCTCTCTCTCTCTCTCTCTCTCTCTTTCTCTCTCTCTCTCTCTCACCATACATACATATATATTTTAATTGTTGGCAATTTCTAATATCATTGTTATAACTGTGATGATGGGGAAAATATATGTTAAAGCATAGTTCAGGAGAAAGGATAAGGCCATAAACTAGTAAATTACACTGAAACCTTAGGTCTCCATATCTGAATAATTTCTTCAAAAAAAAAAAAAGGAGCTGGTAGGTGCTGCAATATGACAAGCATAGATGGCACCATACAGAATGAAATAGATTGTATTATCTAGGAAATATTTTTTATTGTGGTAGGAGTTATCCCTGAGTCAACTATCTATATAGTAATATCATCTACTTGCTATAGCTAAGATCAGAATTTGTAAAAAAAAAAAATCATACTTTTAAAATATATGGAATACAATGAAAATGATTGAATCCTTTAAACAAGTTATTTTTTCAAATTTTAAATGAGAAATAGACAACAAAAATGACCTGGACACAGACTATAATAATGTTATACAGAAGTTAACCAAAATAAATATAACCAATATAAATGTTATATAGAAGTTAACAATATAAATAAAGGAGATCAAGAGAGCCCAGAAAGCATTTTAGTCAAATATTCGACACTTTCCAAACCAAGAGAGATATCTGCCAAAGGCAACCAAGATTAGCATATAAACTTGAAGAATAGTAGTCAATTATGAGCAGTATTATCTCATTAATCAAAGAGAAGGAGAGGAGAGTAAAACTAGTTTAAAGAAATTTGGCATGATATCTGATAAAGGAAAACCATTGCATGAGTGTTAATGATGAAAACAGAATAAAGGTAAACTACAAATAGGAAAAAAAATTAAAAATTACTGAAACAATTTTCTTTTTCTTAATAAATTTATTTATTTTTGGTTTTTAACATTCACTTCCATAAGTTTTAAATTTTCTCCTGCTCCCTCCCCAAGACAGTGTGCAATACAATATAGGCTGTACGTATGTGTTCTTATTAAACATATTTTCACATTAGTCATGTGTAGAAGAATGAAAACCAAAGGGAGGAACTATGAGAAAGAAAAAGCAAAACAAAATAAAAAAAGAGAGCAAATAGTATGCTTCAATCTGCATAAAATCATTTTTACAAACTTTTCTTTATAAAGATAATGAAACCACCACACTGGTACCCTAACATCCCAGTCCCCGAGGTACTTATAAAGGAGATATACGTGGTACTAAAGAAAACAAAGATTGAAAAGGCCCCCATTTTAGAGGAAGTGTATATGAAGAAGATATATGGTAGAGCCAATTCACTCGTGAAGGCACTGAAGAGCCAATATACAAAGTATGTGAAAAATAAGAAGATAATAATGACATGGAAAAAAGATCCTGACCCTTCTTAATACTGAAAAAAAAAAAGAGAGAGAGAAAGAGACCATCCAGCAGTAGCTACTGACCAGTATGCCTATCCTCCTATTTTACAAAATCTTTATGAGTCATCTATGAATCAAGGCAAGGGAATCTTCAGTGATGCCATCAGTAGGAAAGAGTTCCTACAGTTGAACTAAAAGTGTCCTCCAAAGTTTATGACCCAGACATGCTGGGAAGGAATTTTGAACTCTGCCTCCAAAGTTACTTAATTGTGCAAATCCTTGAACATTACCACTATTCAGCTTATACCTCAAGAATATCATAGAAAGAGGAAAAGAACTCATATATACAAGAATATTTATAGTTGCTCTTTTGTGGTGGCAAAAAAACTGGAAATTAAAATGATCCCCATCAATTGGGGAATGGACAAATTATGGTATATGAGTATAATGGAATACTATTGTGGCATAAGAAATGAAGAAATGGTTTCAGAGAAAAGTGAAGACTTATAAGGACTGTTACAGAACATTTATAAAAATTAACAGTTTAGAAGGACTTAAAAACTCTAATGATCAGCCATGAACAATAATCAATCATGATACCAGACTACCAATGATTAAACATGCTACTCATCTCCAGAAAGGGAGGTGATGGATTAATATGTAGAATGAGATGCACAGTTCGGGATGTGACAAATATAGAATGCCAATGCTTATTTACTAAAAAGGGGTTTGTTTTTCTTTTTTTTCTAGTGTCAGGTGAGTAAAGGTGAGAAGAAAAAAATAAATGCTTGATAAATTTTTTTTTTAATTAATTAAGGCTTCCCCTCCCGCACCTGCGCAGTCCGCACCACCTCAGGGAGCCCTTATGGCTGAGTTCGAGGCCCACAGGGTCCGGAGCTTCCCCGATTTCCCCAAGCCCGGTCTCCTATTCCGCGACTTCAGTCTTTTGCTGAAGGACCCAGATGCCTTCAGGGCCTCCATTGAGATTCTGTCTGATCACCTGAAAGAAAATCACAAGACAAAGATTGATTATATTGTTGGTAAAAGAGACCATTCTTTGTGCCTCATTTCCTACCTGGCCTTTAACCAATGAATGGGTGTTGCTTCAGATAAAATGAGAAGTGGGAAAGCTATTAGATTAAAAAAGCCAGTCTCCCACAGCTTCTGAGTCTTATCTTCAGTCTTCCTGGACCCAGATGACTCCCAAGGAGAAAATGAGGCTGATGACTCTGCCTCACTTTGATCTACATTGCTTGCAAGTCAGGACATCACCCTCCTGCTGTCATTTAGTCCCCTTTGAGAAGGAAGGCCCAAATGTGCCTCGGACCAGTACCTAGCCTGTGGGTGCTTGATAAATCCTGCTGCTTTTCCTGAGACCCAAACACGGACAGACTTTGACATTTCTTTAGATCCACCAACCAAAAGTCACATGAATACATTTATGTTGTTAAAAAAAATTAGTAAAGAAAGGGAAAAAAGTGGTCAGCAACTTGTTCTCTTTCGCCCAGAGAAGGCATGTTGTCCATAGGATACAGGATCCATTCAATAATATAGCAAAGGACCGATAGTTCAAATAGCAATCAACAGTATTCGGTCCCCACCTTCAGTGACAGTAGGACCTAGTTATTCAATCACTTTGTGACACCTTTTGGAGTTCTTCTTGGCAAAGATATTGAAGTGGTTTGCCATTTCTCCAGTCATTTTACAGATGAGGAAACTGAGGCAAAAGGGATCTGTGACTTGCCTAGGGTCACACAGCTAGGAAGTATCTGAGTCTAAATTTGAACTCAGGTCTTCCTGACTTCAGACCAGCACTCTTACCTGCCCAGGGACAGAAGGGAAAATGCTAAAAGGCTAAGCCACTTAACAATTTTGCCTATGGCAGCCTTAAAGATGTCATGTCAAGGGTATCAGCTTTCTTCATAGAGATGCTAGAGACACCTAAATAAGAATTCCTCAGATCACAAGATTCCCCCTCTCTGAATGCCAGTTCTTGAAGCAAAATATCAGTTGTCTGGTATGTTGTAGGGGAGATTATTGTCCTGGTATGGATAGGACTAGGCGACCTCTGAGATCCCCTCCAGCTCTGACTTTCTGTGATTCACAGTATCCTACCTTTAGCTGTGAGACACTAAAGGTCATTTAGTCCAGTTGCCTTCACTTTATAGATTAAAGCACTAAGGCAGGCAGACATTAAGTGACTTGCTCAAGGTCACGCAGGTAGTAAGAGCAGTAATAATAACTAGTATTTATATGGTGATTTAAGATTTGCAAATCACATAGTATAGGTATCTCATTTGAGCCTCACAGCAGTCCCTTATTATCTCCATTTTACAGAGTAAGAGTTTGAGGCTATGGGAAGTTAAATGACTTGCCTAGGATCACACAACTAGCAAATAAATGTCTAAGGGTGCAATCTGAACTCTGATCTTCTGATTTCCAAGTGCAGTACTCTAGCCACCATCCCAACTAACTGCTTGGAGAGGGTAGAGCAGTGACTCAAACCCAAGTCCTTTGACTTGAAATCTTCTGTATCACATTGCCTCCCATTTTTCTGGTGATACTATATTTTTCTGTACTGATTGATATTTTCATATGGATGCTATGTTGAAACCTCTATAAATATGAAATCCATGATTTTATTGAGGCTTCATTGAGGCAGCTGAATGGCATAGTAGTAGAGCACTGGAACTAGAGTCAGGAAGATCTGAGTTCTAATTTGGCCTTAGATACTTCCTAGCTCTGTGACCTTGGGAAAGTCACTTAACCTCTGCCTGCCTCAGTTTGCTCATCTATGAAATGGAGATAACAATAGCAATCAGGATTATTAAGGGGATCAAATGCAGTAATATTTGTAAAGCATGATGCCTGGCATATAGCAGGTGCTTAATAAATGCTTGTTCCTTTTCTAACCACCCCCCCTCTTAATGTGTCTGCTCCCTCCAATGGTACAGATCTAAACCTATCTATGACTTCTCATTCTATGCAATTATTGGCCATGTTTTCCCATAGATCCTCAACAGGGCATCCTGCAAAAGTGCTGAGGGCTTCCCACAAGGTCCCTTAAGTGTAGCAATGCTGCCCAAAGGCTGTCATTGCTCTTGTTATATTACTGGATCACCTTTTCCATATCTATTTTAAATAATATCTTTTACTCTGATTTTTAATATTTTAAAGATTCAAAAGACTTTCTAAAATGAGGATATTAAAAAATGAGGGCATTTCTTAAAACAAACAAACATCGAAACAATCCTGCATTAGTTTGGAATGACCACCACAAAGCCAGCCTTTTATCCTCGTTTATTTCCTTTCTAGGGAAGCAATTCCTATAGAGAAGTGATCAGCCACCTCTATCAACTGCCAACCAACTGCCCCTCACGGAGTAGGCAGAGGCAGCCCAGCTGAAGCGGTGGGGCATCCCAAGGGGAGTCAGGATGCAGCATGTGTCAGGCAAGTCAAACTACCTTCACTACCTTAATCATAATCCCCCTTTAGACCCCAATGAGGATGGCCCAGGACTCAAAACACAAAAGCTTTGGGAATAGCGGTCCTTGGTTCTGATCCAGTCCCCTCAAACATTATTTAGGGGAGAGGTCATTGTGGAGAAGGGGACCACATTCCTCATCACCACCAACAACAACTGCTGGCCAACTACCACCAACAGGCAGATAAGTAAAAGAACCCTGGGAGTAACAGCACCTCCCAGACCACTAGTCCTGCTTCCTCCCAGCCTTCACAGCCATTTTCTGGGGAAACAACTCATACGGAGAAGGGACCAGCCATCCCCACAAATTGCCAACTAATTGTTACCCAAAAGGCAGATAAGCTAAAATAGCCAAAGTAACTGGACACCCTGAGGGAGAAAAAGGAGTCAGAATGTACCAGGTAAGTCAAATCAACATCACCACTTTACCAACAACACCCCTCAGACACCAGTGGGAACAGCCCGGGATCCTGAACCCAAGAGCCTTGGGAATACCAATGCTTCCATTCCAGCCTTCATCCTTGGAAGCAATCCCTGGGGAGATGCAGCCTGGAAGCTGTGCCTACAGGTCCTGCAGTCACAACTGCTGAAGACTGAGACTAAGCTACTGCTACCAAAGTCCTTGGCACTGTCAAGTGTTCCAACATCCATCACTTTATCAGTGGAAATGCTATTGAAGAAGAGGCTTACCACCTACTCCGCTACTATACCCTAAGGACCATGGAATTTTCCATCTGGCTTGGCAGTGAAATCTTCCATATGTGTTGTTCCCCCATTAACTTGTGAGCTCCTTGAGAGCAGGGACTATCTTACTTTTCTATTCACAGCCCCAGCTCTTCACTCAGTACTTTTCACTTAATAAAAGTTTGCTTTATTCATTCATCCTGTTATTACTAATCAAGGAATATTATTGTGTTCCACTGATATTCTCTTGATGTCAAGAGAAAGTAAGGAAGGCCCCCAGCACATTGGGTAGACTTCCTAGAACAGAGGTTTGGGGTTTTTTGGTTTCTTTTTGGGCAATCAGGGTTAAGTGACTTATCCAGGATCACACAGCTAGTAAGTGTCGGAGGATAGATTTGAACTCAGGTCCTCCTGACTCGCAGGTTAGTGCTCTATTCACTGTGCCACCTAGCTCCTCAAGAGGTTTTTAACATGAATCTAATCGAGTTTCTGTAGGTGGATTTTGGGAGGTCTGTGAACTTGAATGGGAAAAAAAGTTCCACTATTATTTTCACTAACCTCTACCTGAAATTTAGCAATTCTTTCAATAATAACAGCATTCTAAGAAGAGGTCCATAAACTTCACAAGAGCATCAAAAGGGTCAACCACAGGACAAAAAGTGGTTCGGAACTTCTGTCTTGAGAAAACTTACAGGAAGGGATGGGCACTCAATGCAAGCTCGTTGAGGAAAGGGATTATTCCATTCTTCGTTTTCCTGTATCCAGAGTTTAGCGCAGTTCCTAGTACACAGTAGGGCCTTAATAAGTGTTTGTTGATCGTTTAGGCAGTTGGAGGGAATAACCATATCTATGAGATCTCAGTTCCTTTGGAGTGTTCCTAACCATTAAAAAGAGTTTTCAAGAGATGGTAGAAACACTCCTCATTTTCCTCTGGGGAAAATCAGACCACCAGACCACTGAACAAATGTCTGACTGACACTTAAGGAAGTCTCACCTTACTCATTCACCTAGAAGAAGGAAGGAGATAGAGAATTAATCTCACTGTTCTCCCTTTTCCCAACTATCCCTCCCTCAGCATTTAGTAGACACATAGATAGTGTTTGATATCATTCTATATCCAGATGAATACATGTGCATCTTTTCTCCTCGGCAGCCTATCCTCCTTCCTTTCCCAGGCTAGGGGAAATAGCGAAAACCTGTTTCCAGTTAAGGCCTCCATCACACACAGATGCCTTTTCTATTACTCTAGTTTTCCCTCTTCAAGTGTAACATTTCCTCCACAGGGGAGGTCTTTCTTTAAGAAGCTATAGTAACCCACCCCACATAGGAAGATGGGTGGGATGGTGTAGGAGAGGGTTATTTCAAGAGGCCTCCAGCAGAGTTGAGTCCATCAGGAATTGGTGACACAAACCTGGCCCCTCTGAAAATCCTCCACATGGAGGGCAGACTGAGCTGGTATGCTCAAATTTGGGAACAAACTACTAGTCCCATGTATGACAATGACTGTAGGAGAATCTTCTGGTCCCTTTCAGTCACCCCTCCTTCTATCCCAAAGAAGCAAAAGAATCCTTGCTCTTGTCAGAGCAGCAAATTTCTCCTATTTAGCCTTGGGTCTATGAGAGGAAAGAAAAGGATCCTAAAACCTTATCTATCTACTTTTTCTGGTTTCCATACTAAAATGATATCCATTGGGTTTGGTTGTTGCTGTAGGTCCTTCATTCTTGAAGAGGAGCAGTGACATCACAAGGGCGATGTCTTGACTAGCTTGAGAGTAGGATTGGAGGGAGGACATTCTAAGAGATAGTTTCTTATTCTTGTAGTAGGTTGGCCACCTTGCACAAGGACAGATCATGGATTGTAGAATCATATCTTCAGAGGTGGAAGGGACCTTAGAGGTTTTCAATCTAACCCCTTCACTTTATTAGTAAGGAAGGTGAGGCAAGAGGAGGTAAGTGACTTGACCAGAGTAGGCAAGCAAGCATCTGATGCAAGATTCAAACATAGTTCTTGTTGACTCAACTTCCAGTACTTTATTTTCTATACCCAGGAAGCAATCAAAATGATAGTTTATATTTTACAGAATCAAAAGACTCTGCATTAGGAGAGGCCTTAGACAGCAACCTGTAATGTGTACCTAAATAAAAATCTTCTCCTACTGGAGTACCCTACCCCATTTTCTTTATCCATTCAACCCTTCCTCTGGCCCCAATGACCCAGAACTCAGTTAGGACTTTGGGTGGCAAGAAGACTTGCCCCCACCTTTAGCCTACCCTTAAGCTCAGGCTGCTTAACTGCTCACAGAGCTTGAATATGATGAGAGTCACCAACTCTATTCCTTCCAATGAGTGGGAGGACCACCAGGTCTTATCTGCTCTGCCTCTACTCCTTGAAATTGTCCCCAAAAGTCATCTGGCTAACTTAAATAACCTTGCCTTCTATCCCACTACTCTACCTGTGGATTTCCTGACCTTTCTCTCTGCCCTGAAGCTATACTTTCTTTCATGTGTTATCTTCCCCAATGAAGTGCTGAATTTTTTTAAGCTTAAGCTTTTTAAAAAATTCATTCATTCTTCTATCACATACCTGGCATAGGATAGATAACATGACCTTCCAGGATTCCTGTTCCACTTTTGTATTTCTCTCATCATCAGGTTCTCCTTATCTCAGAGTGAAATCTGTCTCCTTAAATGTCTACTCATGGCTCCTGCTTCTATCCTCGAGAGCCAGGTAGGACCAGTCTGATATCTCTGCCTGGTGGCATCCCTTCAAACACTTAAAGGCAGATATCAGGTCTCTTATTTTGGAGGGCAAATTGACCCACTATTTCATAAGATATGATTTAGAAGTCTTTCACTATCCTAAACATCTTCTAAATGCTTTTCCACTTAGCTTCCTAAAGTGTGTTGCCCAGCAATGAACATGATTCTCTGGATGTTGCCTGACAGGGCAAAGCAGTGCTATCACTGTTCTGGGGACTAGGTTGCTAGGGTGAGCTCACACTAAGTTATTTAGCCTCTCTGGGCTTCTGAGATCTTACTGATAAAATAAAGGGATGAACTAGAATCAGGGGTGGGGATATGTAATCTGGAAGTCACATGAGGCCCTCTAGGTCCTCAAATGCAGCCCTTAACCTCAGTCAAAGTGACTTATATACATGAATGAATGAATGAATGAATGAATGAATGAATGAATGAATGAATGAATGAATGAAAAGCATTTACCGAGCATTTTTCTTACAGTTACTGTGCTAAATTCTGGAAATTTAAATACACAGTCTAAGCCAGTTCATTTCCTGAAGGAGCTTACATTCTAATAGTAGAAGACAACATATAGGAGAGTGGAAAGTTACAAGGGTGGTGAATTGGGTCACAAAGTAGTAGATTAATATACCCTTTCCAGGATCAATGGCAGACAAGATATGACCATCCAAAGGAGGCTGGAGAGAAGAAGAGGGGCCTGGGAATAGGGCTTTAAGTGAAGCATGGCTTGGGGTCCACCTTATACAGGCCAGGAGAGGTACTTAACAATTTGGGAAGGAGGAGAAAGAAAGGGCATCATTTAGTCAATAAATATTTATTAAACACTTATGATGTTCCAGGTACTGTGCTAAACTTTGAGAATACAAAGAAAGGCAGAAATAGTCCCTATTCTCTAGGAGCCCACATCCTAATGGGAGAGACAGACATGAAAATAACCAGGTACATATGAGATAGAGAGAGTGTGGATGGAAGGAAATCTCAGAGAAGTAACTACCAGCAGATGTAGGGGATGGGGAAGACTAGGAAAGGATTCTTAGAGAAAGTAGGATTTGAGCAGTCTTGAAGCCAGAGGGAAAAAGGAGAAGAGGAGGAAGAGCATTTTAAGAGGTAAAATAGTTAATACCTGTGGAAAAATACTGCCTGAGGACTTCCACTTGCAGTCTGCCATCTGCTCCTAAAGTAGCAGGGGAAGAAAGAGGGAAAGATATGGTAGAAAGAAAATCCTCAAACAATATTCTTCCCCTCCCACACACAATCGAAGAAGTTCAGAAGTAGGACACTCAATGGAGTCTGAATGCAGATCGAAAAGCATACTGTTTCTTCTCTCGTTTTATCTCTTCTTTCTCATGGTTCATTCCATTGGTTATAATTCTTCTTGACAACATGACTGATGTGAAAATATGTGTAATATGAATGCATATGTAGAGCTGATATCAGATGGTATGTCATCTTGGGGAAGCGGTAGAGGAGGGAGGGGAAGAAAAGTTAACACTCAAAAGCTTGTGGAACTAAATGATCTAAACTAAAAATAAATAAATAAATTTATAAAAAAATAAAAAAAAAAGAAAGAAAAGAAGTCAGATGTTGGAGACCTTTGCAGTGGCGAGGAAGGGAGGACAGTACCCTTGTCATCTTAGCACTTTGTAACCACATGGCATCAAAGCTGTGGTTGTATGATTCCCTCCCTCACACTCTGTTAGACCTCTCAGCCAAATTTGAAGCCTTGAGTTTTCCACATTGTGGTAGTCCTACCTCTGGGACCAAAAGCCCGCTTGTCTTATATGAAGGGTCAGGATCTAACCTGAATGATTCAAGTTGAGGGAAAGGCGGGAGTTTGGATAGATGCCACTACACAGAAAAAAAAATCAAGTACTATGATATGTTGGCATTTGAACAAACCTGAGAACCGGGAGGTAGATATCAGAGAAAAGAATGATGCTGGAACTCTCTATTAGATGTGGGGGCCTAAGAATTCTGGAAAGTGAAGGATGCTTTCCTTATAATCTCAACCAGAGTTGACTTGATTACACCTCGAAAGTTTGCCACAGAGGTGACTGGATCGCATTATTCTGAGCTACACAATGCCAAATATAGGGAACAACATATGGCTCTGATTTTCCACAAATGTCCCTCTCCAGCTGCTGATTCACTGGCTGAAACTGATGCAGATGAGCAGAGGAGGAGGGGTGGACCCTTTGGGAATCCTCTAGTTTGATTGTTTCTCCTTGGTATGGAATGTTCCCCCAGCCATGTCAATGGGGTTTTCATATGTCAGACACAGAGATGAGCCATTTGAGATATGATTTAATTATAATAGTTTACAATTACAGTTATCTCTTCCACACTACAGAGATTAGGGGCTCAGAGCCCCAGCAATCTGAAAAATCCACATAAAAAAATCTGACACTTTTTTTGCAATTTAAAGGACACAAGATAGGACTCAAGACGCAAAGATCACTGAGATATCACTATGAGATGTCACATGAGAGATTGACATAAATATGCTTGGTGCCCCAAATTAGCGTGTAGTTCTTTTGTTTCAGAGTGATTATCAGTAGTAACTATTGCGGTTTTCCTCCCAGCCTGATGTCTTTCTTTTTCTTTGCCTCATTAAAGGAGCCATCCCCTGGCTACTACTTAAACAGGCCTATTCAATGAATGGGTGTTACCTGGCTCTAAATGAGTACTTGCATAGACCTTGGCCTAAAGGGCTAAAGTCTCTCAGTGCACCCTGGGTCATCTCCAGTCAGCCTGATGAATATCTGGTCACTGGATTCAGATGACTGTGGAGGAGAAGTGAGGCTGGTGACCTTGCATAGCCCTCCCTCACTCAATACAAAGTCAAGTGCAAGTCATGTCATCATTTCTCTGATGGCATGGTCTTCTTCAGGCAACAAAGGACAACCTCAACAATCTGTGAGTAGACATAGCTGCCTGAATAGGGACCCAGTAGCTGGGTAACTCAGCTCTTCCTCTCCTGTCTGTCTCCTCTTCCCCTTTCTTTTCCTCTCTAAAGGAAGGTAAATTTGGATGATCAGAAGATGCCCAGTTAACTTGGGTTTTACTAGCTAGATACCTTTCCTTTCCTTTCCTTTCCTTTCCTTTCCTTTCCTTTCCTTTCCTTTCCTTTCCTTTCCTTTCCTTTCCTTTCCTTTCCTTTCCTTTCCTTTCCTTTCCTTTCCTTTCCTTTCCTTTCCTTTCCTTTCCTTTCCTTTCCTTTCCTTTCCTTTCCTTTCCTTTCCTTTCCTTTCCTTTCCCTTCCCTTCCCTTCCCCTCCCTTCCCTTCCCCTCCCCTCCCCTCCCTTTCCCTTCCCTTCCCCTCCCTTCCCTTTCCCTTCCCTTCCCTTCCCTTCCTTTCCTTTCCCTTCCTTTCCCCTTACACGTACTGCACTCTGAAGCTCATACATTGGACAAGGCTAAGCCCCTACCTAAGGGCTCTCTTCTAGACCCTCCTGGTTTCAGAGTGATTATCAATAGTAACTGTTGCTATTTCCTTCCCAGCCTCATTTAGTCATTTCTCTTTGCCTCATTAAAGGGGCCACTCCTGGCTACTTCCTAAACAGGCCTATTCAATGAACGGGCATTAGCCTCACTCTAACCGAGTACCTGAATAGACCTTGGCCTAAAGGTGCCAAGGTCTCCCAGTGCATCCTGGGTCATCTCCCGTCACTGGATTCAGATGACTGTGGAGGAGAAGTGAGGCTGCTGACCTTGCACAGCCCTTCCTCACTCAATACAAAGCCAGTCATCTCATCATTTCTCTGATGGCATGGTCTTCTTTGGGCAATGAAGGATGAACACAACGACAGCACAATAGTTCTTTTGCTACAAATTTAATTTTAAGAAAAAAATTATGTAGCTGTTCATTTATGTTATTGAACAGTGAAATATATATATTATACAGGTAATATACATAACATCACATACATTTTATGCATTTCTGACTTTCTACACTTCTGTGTTGTCAGCTGGTCTTTGCATGACATCTGTAATTTCTGCAAAACTCCCCCCCCCAAATTTCCATTTAATTTTTTATGCTGACCAGCATTAGTGGGAAAGTTGCAATGCAGAAGGGATAACTGTATATGGTATATTGCTGCAACAGAGTACTTTATAAAACATAAACAATAATAATACACTTATATAGCACTTACTAAGTACTTTACATATATCATCTCATTTGATCCTTACACCATTCCTGAAAGGTAGGTGCTATGATTATCATTGCTGCTTTACAGATGAAGAAACTGAGGCAGAGGTTAAATGAAATGCCCAATGTCACACAGATAATAAGGATGGATTGGAACTCAGGTCTTCTTGACTCCAGACTCGGTGCTCTATTCATGGTGAGTCAGCTGCGATGTACTGGAAAGAATCAAAGATTTGAAGTCTAGAGAGCCTTACTTAAGCTGCTAGTATAAGGAACTACAGATGAGGGAAAGCTCCCTACCAATGCATATGGCAAACTTCCATTCAACTATCTAGTCTTAGACAGTTGTATGGGTCTGTGAGAGGTAAACTAACTTTGTTAGGGTCATGGAGCCAATATGCATCAAAGGCTGCACTTGACCCCAAGTCTACTCCTGGGTCAGCTACACAATTCTACTTTGTTACTACCAGTGAGACCCTGGAGAAATGACAGAAGATCTTTGGGGACCTCAATTTTCTCATCTGTTAAAAAGTTCATCTTTGGATTGGATGATTTCTAAATTTTGGCTCCAAATCCTACTCTGGCGGATTTCAATTCTAAAGAAGAAGATGTCCCTCCCAGGTTAAAGTTATCATCTCTAATCCCACCACCATGCTGCTAACTCAAGCCTTGACCACCTCCCCCTTCTCTCCCCTCTGATTGGAGGCCTGCAAGGCATAGTACCAAACTCCTCCCAATGCCTTCCTTTATAGAGGGAAGAAATTGGGCCTCACTCCACTCTGTATCTGCTGCCTTGCACAGTTTCAGCTCCATAAAACAAGATGCTCTCTCCCTACCCCCACTTTTTGTGTTATCTCCTCCCATTAGATTATAAACTCCTTGAGGGTGGGGACTATCTTTCTTTTTATAAACTGTATCCTCAGAACTTAGTGCAGTGCCTGGCACATAGTAGGATCTTAATAAATGTTTGTTGAATACTTGGATTGATTCTTACAACAACTCCAGGACATATATATTATAGGCATTCTTATTCTGATTTTACAAATGGAATGAGTCAGTAGCACACGATCATTGAGTCTGGATTTGATGTGATGACAGATTTAATTATGATTATTTTACAGATGAGAAAACTGAGACATAGAAAGGTTGAGGGACACGTCAAGGGCCACACAGGTCCTCTTCCAGGACTGGAGCCAGGTTTTCTGAATCTTAATTCAGTGAGTTTTCTGTCACATCACATCGGTCAGCCAAGAAGCATTTATTACATCCCCACGCTGCACCAGGCACTGAGCTAAGCACCTCTTAAGGTCTGAGTCCTTAAACCATGTCAATAGCATTACAGTAATCATAATGACAGGGTAACCAGGCAGCACAGCGAATTGAGCACCAGGAAGACTCATCTTGCTGAGCTCAAATCTAGCTGTGGGACCCTGGGCAAGTCACTTAACCCTATTTGCCTCAGTTTCTGCATCTGGAATATGAGCTGAAGAAAGAAATGGCCAACCACTCTAGTATCTTTGCAAAAAAAAAAAAACCTGAAATAGGGTCACAAAGAGTTGAACATGACTGATCCACAGCAGCAATCATAATAACACAGTTCTTTTCATATGGATAATGATGTCTACATCCTAATAATAACAGCTCACATTTAGTGGGGAGACAATGTGGTGTAATAAAAAGAGTATAGATTAAGAGTCAGAAGACCCAAGTTTAAATCTTGGCTTTGTCTCTTTTTGTGTGACCCTGGGAAAGTCAATTAGCCTCTCTGGGTCTCAGTTTCCTCATCTGTAAAATCAGCTACAGAAGGAAATGGCAAACCACTCCAGTATCCTTGCAAAGAAAACCCCAGCTGGGGTCACAGATAGTTAGACATGACTTAAAATACCTGAACAACAGAGGCATCTTACCTATTGATGAAGATGACATGAAGAATGGAGAATTGAATCACTGTCAGTTGTAGCTAATAACATCAACGGGTCGGTCACCCATCATTGGCAGAAACACTGGGCAGCGTGGCAAGAGAATAGATAAATATTAAAACCTATTTATTGCCTTTAGAGAATTTACATACTAAGTGGGAAAACAGAACACATTTGAAGGAGACACACAAATGTTCCCAAATGTATAAGTACAGATTAATATGGAGTTAGCAGGGTGCTGCCAAATGTGTAACTAGTTTTCTGAGGAGACCTACTTACTACGCACTTTTAAGTTTAACCTGTATTACTTGTTTTCTCCATCACTTTCTTAAGACTAGACAATCAAGAAAATGACAAATTAAGTCATGATTTGTAGAATTTGATGTAAATGGTCACATAGAAATTTTAACAATTGACTATCTCACCACTGGAGCTAGACATGCATTACTTATATATCTAACGTGGACAGGATGTGAGGTAGTTGGAACTGGGTAGAAGTACTGTAATTTGGAAGTGTTCCCCAAGAAGATGATTTGAAGGGAAGGTTTGGTAAAAGCATTTTTAAAAAATACTTGCAACTCTGATTTGAAATGCAGTGGAATAAAAGCAGATTGGGTTTCCGCTGAAAAAGGCTTACGTTGTCTCCTACTGAAATATTAGGCAGTAAAAGTTGTTTCAAAAGTAATATTGTTTATTTTTTTGGTTACTGTATCAACTTTTTTACTATGATTTACAAGAACTGATACAAAGTGAAGTGAGCAGAACCAGGAGAACATTGTACATAGTAACAGCAACATTGTACAATGATGAACTATGAATGACTTACCTCTTCTCAGCAATACAATAATCTAATACAGTTCCAAAGGACTCATGATGAAAAATGCTATCTATCTCTAAAGAATGAACCGATGGCATCTGAATACAAACTGAAACATACTATTTTTTATTTTACTTTTATTGGGTTTTTGTTTGTGTCTTCTTTCACAACATGATTAATATGGAAATATGTTTTACATGATTGCACATATATAACCTATATCAAATTGCTTACCATGTAAGGGAGAGGGGAAGAAAAAGAGGAAGGGAAAGAACTTGGAACTCAAATTATTTTCAAAATGAATGTTAAAATTGTTTTTACATGTAATTGGGAAAATGAAAGATATTATTCAAAAAAGTTTTACTATGGTAAATATGCAAATGCAATATGATAATAGGCTAGCATATTTTGTCAGATATTTTCACCCAAGCCTACCCCTCCTCCAAACATCTCCATTTCTATTAATGGTACTACTATCCTTCTAATTAACCCGGTTTGCAGCCCTGGATTAATTCTTGATTTTCCTCTCCCACATGTCCCATATCCAAGAAATTGCCATGACTTTTTGATTCTCCCAACATGAAATTTCTCTCATTGGTCCTCTTTTCTCTACTCATGGAACTTCTCCTTTAAACAGTTCCCCTGGATGACTCCGAGACTCCTAGGTGGTCTCCTTGCGTCTAGTCTCTTCATCCCTTTGAGCATCATCTTCATAGCTGTCAAATCAATATTCCTAAAACATCAATCTAAACATATCACAACATGGACTTCCTATCACTCAAATATCTCCAGTGGTCACCAGTATAAAAGAGAAAATCCAAAGCCTGACATTTAAAGACGTCCACCAAGATTATGAGGAAAAGGAAGGCTTGACATCTTTAGTTCTAAGGGTACCCTTTTCAACTTTTCCTCAAGTGGGTAGGGTTTGGATTTTGTTAGTTTTATTCATTTATTTGTTTGCTTCCTTGCTCATTCATTCATTCATTCATTTAGTAGCATGGAATAGTAGACAGAACTGACCTGGGAGTTAGAAAGACCTGGGTTTAAGTCTTGCTTCTGGTTCTTCCTGGCTAAGTGTTCCTGAGGCAATTCACTTTATTTCTCAGGATCCTAGGCAACTCTCTAAGACTGTGAGTTCCAGAGAAGTCACACACCTGCACTTATTTGCAGGGGGCATTTCATAATCCAATAATTCCCTACGCCAATGAAATCAGGTCCAGCCCCTAACCTTTTTATTCATTTATATTTCTTTAGATCTGTATGCAAAAAAACTGCTTAGTTCATTATTATCATAATTACAACTCAAATTTCTAAAGCACTTTCAGATATACAAAGCACAGTCTTCATCACAATTCCAAAAGGTAAATTGTACAAGCATTGGCTATCATCCTCAGTTTACAGGAGAGAAAACAGAAATTCAGGGATTATGGTATCCCCATAATTAAGTGTTAGAGCTGGCAGAGTCCCAGTGAGTGGTCAGTGCTTTTCAGGAGATAGCGAGGTGATGAAGGGCATAGAGAGCCTCAATCTGAAGATAGACAGAAAGACCTGAGTTCAAATTCAGCCTTACCAGCTGAGCAAAGTCACTTAAACTTCTGTTTGCCTCAGTTTTCATCTGTAATATAGGGATAATATAGCATCAAATGAGATAATAATTGTAAAGGATTAACACAGTGCCTGGTACATTTAAGTAAGTGCTATAACAAATGTTAACTGTTTAACCTCTCCTGTGACTTTGGGATTACTGGTAAAAATGGGAGTTGAGCACAATTGTTTTCCAGAAGCTCAGGACCAAACCTGAC